>ML777819.1:445757-532138 GCA_009831015.1 Picea engelmannii
CTAAATCACAACTAATGGCCTAAAGCCGACATAAATAAAATAACATTACTAATCTAATATGCCCCAATTAAGTGGTAATGAGCCAATATTAGGGCTTAACAGTTTTGCGGCTGTCAACATCGGACATCTCTGCGAGGTCTGCTGAAACAAGGAGGTCCACCGACCATTCCTTGGTAATCTCCTCCAAGTCATCCTTCGTTAACTTGTAGTATGACTATAGCTATTGTTTATGCTCATCAACACACATTGTGATATAGATAAAATGATGGTCTACGTTGAATTTCATCAAGGGTCTAAACCTGTTAAGTGTGTTTGGGGTTATACGAGGCATGGTTTGTATGGCTACCTTCAACTCATTATAATGCGTGTGGAAAATGACATTTGATTGCCATTGCTTGTTCATTTTGCTGGAGTACCACAATGTATTGAACTTCATGGCTAGAGGTTCAAATGGCTTGGTGTCTAGGAAGGTCGCACCTTTCGTCATCTCCCATGCAATGAAAGTGATAGGGTTAATAAGCCAACTGAAGTGGAATTCGTATCCCTAATCCTACACTTCCCTGCAATCTAGTTCTAGATGGTTCATGAGGTACTTTTCCCAATTCATCTCTAGTCCCTCCGCGCACTTCCCTACGAGGTCAACTATGAATCCAATTACTTAGGTCAGTCGGTTCTTGTGAACTAGCTTGTCTGTGATCAGCTGACAGGCAAGGTGCACTGTGTCGATCTGGATAGAGGCTACCTTGTAGCCTCACATTCCCTTCTCTACATCGCCATAAGTATCATTTATTCTCTGGAAAAGAGTGTGGTCTGCGGTCTTTCTGGGGTAGAAATCCTGTGAGTCAGGGCCTTGCATGCTAAGCCCTATGATCTGATTAATCAAAGTCTGATCCATTATGATGCAGCGGTTCAACCATAAGTGTCCTCCATGATAGCAGGACAACAACAACTTGACGCATAACTTCACTTATTTATGCCTCCCAAAGTGAGGAATATTCATTACATTAAGCAGCGTGGACTGCGCAAGGTTCATGGTCCACTACTGGGGAACAATATTTGAATTCTTTCCCTTGGTTCTAGTTAGATACTTGTATGGGGCTAGCATATTGTACACTTTCCTATCACTGAGGTTGAAGTCACTAAAATTCAATGCTGTGATCTTGTCTTGGTTTGTGCACACTACGCGTATCTCCTTTGGAAGGTACGTAGTGACCAATTCATAATCAAAATATTGGGGCACACTGTCTCAGTTTATTGCACCTCTCAAAGGTGGTAGATAAGCAAGTAGAATGATCAGAACCATCTTAGCATTCACGATATCATCTCTATGCTTCGTGCATTTCTCATCATCTAGTCGGGATGGTCCATCTCGATTAGTGGATGGAGAGGCCTGGATTCCTCTCATCGAATATGCTTTTGCACCTGTAGACACTCCTCTCTCCAACATGATTCTGTTTGTCATCAAGTTGATCAAAACTTCCTCAATGACTTTCTCTGTAGCGTTCAATGCTTCTGACATACGCACTCGGGGTAAACAATTTATGGGATCGGGGAATAACTCAGACACGATAATGAGATAGAGAACGAGAGTACAATGATCACTGTATAAAATCAGCTTAGGCTGTGGGTTCGAATTCATGATTGGAAAAAGTGTTCTCGGTGCATGGCACGACAAGTTAAATAACTAATTTGACAATGGTTGGATTGCAACAGATATGAGCCTCCATTAACTCCTGTTCGATCCGTTATGGCACGGTCCAACTGTCATATGACAAACCTTTATTTCTTTTATGTTCGTTCGGAGTGGAAGTCAAACTGTTATAATATCCCCAACGACTATATCGCTTCGTCATGGTGAAGTGCCATGTGTTGCTGCTCTGATATCTCGGCAAAGCTCCAATTCTACAATTTTTCTTTCTGCGAGGTCTCCTCTATAAGCTCATGTAACTTTTCAATACTATCCCTCTTCTTTCTTAACTTTCTATCCTTCTTTCCAGTGAGCTTCGTCTAGGTAGTGATTTTCTCATTCCAATTCTTATCTTCTTTGGTCTTAATTACTTCATGCCATTGAAATTCTTTCCTAGGGTTACTGGATAATACTTCTTCTTTGTCTGGGATAGGTAATTCAATATTTTGAGGATCCTATAGTGTTCTCTTAGCTTCGACATCCAGGTTGCTAGCATTAAATATCTATGATATTCTCTCATGTTCCTTAATCAAGTGTGTGATCCTTCTGGTCATAAAGTCTTTTAATTCTTGCTTCTTCTATTCCAAAACTTCTTCTTCTTCCTTTCATCTAGCTTGATCTCTATCAATCCAAGGTTTTCCTATTAGCATGGTAAATGGGGCACTGTCTCTGAAAAATTTAATAATATCAAAGTCTTCTTCTGTCGAATTTCCATTGATAGTCATAGGTATTCAAGAGAGCCTTCCACATAGGTTTACTAGATTTCCTCTAAATAAACCTATTCTCCCTAGTGAAGGGATCATAGTAGGCCTTCCTATAGCTTCCCAGGTTCTTTCTGGAATAATATTCACCTATGTTTCCTCATCCAGAACACAGTCAATGTTGAAGTCTCCTATTCTTGCTTCGATGCATTCCTTTTCATTGAAGATCTCTGATAAGATGACATGTCGGTGGTCATTCAGGATTTATTTCATATGTAGCAATGATTTCTCTGATTCTTTCTAAGGTTCATTCGTAGGTTTTGGATATACCTTAGGGTTTTCTTGATTCATATTCACTCTTTCAAGATTAGCAATCATTCTAGGGAAATCCAATACTTCATGGTCTAGAGATTTACAACAAAGACAACTAGGTCTTCCACCAGGTCATTCGTTAGCAAGATGACTCGGTCTTCTGCAGCTGTAACAAAGGGTTAATCCTTTCTTTATTTTAAATGTTCCCCATCTTCTTCTGTACTGTGCATTAGGATCATGGGAGCTAACCTACAACAAATTATTTCTAGGATCCTACATCCATTTGTTATTCTGAACAATCTTTCTTTTCATAGGTATAATATATCTTTTACCATTCTTATCAGATCTACTCATCAAATATTCTTTCATCTATTAATGAACTAGCTTTCAAACTAGGACAGACTCTATTAAACAGACCTAGATCCATATTCTAGAAACAAAAATTTACACTTATCTTACTTATACAGTGCACAAATCTTTGAGATCTTAAAAATTTTAACTATTCTTACCTTTATCAGAGCACAGAGCTTGCAGATCTTACCTCTTTTAGTAAAAAAATTCCATTTTTACCTTTCTTAGAACACAAAGCGTTCAGATCTTGCTTCTTTTCTTTAGATCCGACCTTCTCTTCTTCAGATATAGCTTCTTTCTTTCATATCTAACCTTCTCTCTTTATCATAGAGCTTTACAGATCAAGTATAATACTGTGCACTAGGGCACAGATCTACGCACAAATCTTCCACAATTTCAGGATGAACCTCTACATAGAGCTTCCTCTTTTTCAGTTCCCAACAATCACAATTTTAGGTCTCGACAACAGAACCATTTGTTGGAACAGGGGCAGACCTAGGGTTTAACACTACAACAATGCACCAACAAAGCCCTAACTATTGGCCCTTTTAGCAACACCTGTGAAGCAGATGAAGTCTCACCTGAGGTAGAGGCAGGGGTGGTTGCAGGACTCAAGTGTCTACAACCTTAGCTAGGACACATATCTGTGATTGTATTACTTAATAAAGAAATTGCATCATCAGTTACTCACTATACAGTCAATAACCACATCTCTTATAAGATAGAACTTCATAGTATTCACACTAGTCTATAGTATTCAAGTACTTATCATATACAAATGGATCAGAATGAGTATATGAAGCACTAAGCAAGAATATCTAGATCAGATCTAACATTCTAACATATAATAAGAACCAAGCATGAATAGATCTATCTAAACATATCAGAGCACTTAGCATATAACATATGAACACATCAAGAAAAATCACAAAGAACATAAAACAGGGTTTACGTGGTTCACCCCCACCCTGGAGCTACATCCACCAACTCTTCTTCTTTATTGTCTTCAGTCAATCGGTTACAAGCATAGAGCCTCAAAATCCTTACTCTGCACAGGACAAAAGATCTACGCAGGTAGCTAGATCCTTCTTCCTTACGTTACAACACAAAGCCTTCTATAGTCTTTCACAGGGACTTGAAGTTAGCTCTATAAGTCTTACATAGTATGCACAAAGCACTTACAATCCTTTGATCACATAGATCTATCACTTAGCCATTTCTTTATCACTTAACATACCGGCTTCTATCACATAGATGCACTACTACTTCTATCTAGACTAGACATCTATTGATATATTACAAAATAGGCCTAAGCATGGGTAAGCCCATGGGACGACATCCCATTCCCGTTACATATTTCCAAAAACCCAAAAAGGGGCCCAAAAGGGGGTTAATATTCCATGATCTCCACTTTTATTTGTGCTCCTCCTTCGGCAAGCTTTTGAAGGCCCAAAATATGTCAACATGGCCAAGAAACTCCCAAAACTTGGTCAAGGTCCAACACCCACCTTCTGACATATTCATATTAAATAATCTCTTCATCAGAAATACCTTATTGTACACCAAGGGTTTTTAATACAATTTATCCAATGTGTCCATCAACTCCTTCGTTGTCTTTTATTTTGAAATATTGAAATCTAGAAATGCTGCCAGGCTCAACCATATCATTCCTAGTTCCTTTATGTCAAGAATCTCCCATTCTTTGTCCTTCATGGTCGTTGACTTCTTTTCTATTCCACCCAATGGTAGGAATATATCCTTCTGATATAAATAATCTTCCATCTACATCTTCCATAACTGGTAGTTTTGGCCGTTAAATTTCTTGACCCTAAACTTTCCATCTTCCACCATTGCTCCCACTCGAATTAGGAACCCTCTTTTCCTGAGATTTACCTTTCACTCTGATACCAATTGTTAGAAAAACATGATCGTAGAGAAATAAAATAAAAACAAATGCGGAAATAAAACACAAAAGATACACAATACAATAGAGACACATATATATGTGGTTCACCAAGTGTGGGATACGTCCACCAGAGAAATTGCCAAGTCCTTCCTTTTTATTATCCAACAAATAAAGAGATACAACCTACAACACACCCGTTGTAACTTCCTCTTCTTTCTCTCATAGTCTCCTCTCTCAGAATACAATTTTCACAATGATACATAGCCGCAATACATTTCCCTCATAAAAGAGGGTTTCCTTCTAGGGTAGAGGGTGCCAAGTTTTTACTCTAATCTTTTACAATGGTCTATAGTCGATACACATTTTCCAAGTCCCATCCTTATTTGGTACAATTATGAAAGGTGACCCACAACATGAGGTGCTTCGTTGAATCACACCTTGCTCCAATAGTTGTTGTATTTTATTCTTCACTTCATTTTATTCTAGAACAAATTGTATATACAACCCAATATTCAACATTGGGGAGTTTGGAAATAACTATATTTCGTGCTCCACTTCCTTCTTGGGTGGTATCCTTTTAAGCTCCTAGAACACTCTTATATATGCATGTAGAAACTCCTCCAAATAATGTTTCTTATCTTTAGTACACCCCTTTAGGTATGCCTTTACTCTTATCGACTCATCCTTAGTCTGATTTTATCTTAATAAAAATAAAACATATTTCTTGTTGGAACTAATCAACTTATTGTCTTGGTTGACACTTACCAATGAGATATTTGAATTTCCTCTATGTACATTGATTATGTAAAAATCCCATCCTTTATTATTCGGTATTGTTTGGATCTCTACATGAATATTGCATCCTTAATATAAATGTAGGGTCTTCCAAAGATTACTCCACATATTTCAACGGGTACTACATCTAATTCCACTTCATCAATAAAATAATCACTTATAGCAAATTTAATCTTACAATGTTTCATTACCTTGATCTTTGCAACCTTGCTTGCTGTTATATTTCATGTGTCTCTTCTACTTAGGATTCTTATGGGTTATCCTGATCCTACATTACTATCATATATTGACCATGATTCATATTTGATAATCTCCCAACAAAAGACCTCTAAAACTATCGTCCCCTCTGGTAGACCAGAAGGAAACACAACACACATAGTGTACTATGCATTCTCACACGATATAGCTCTATGGGTGGCTACAATACTCAAGTGTTTGAAAATTGGGAATGAGTGGAGATTTACGGTTGTATCTTGTATACTTTTTTCATTCAGTACAACAACTAATTATAGAAGTTATTCTATTCATGCATGTGAAATACCATATCTAAATAGTTATTTCATTCATCTAACATTCACCATTTAACAACAACAAAGACATCTACATTCATTCACATAACATAGGTGTTACTTTGGTTCACCCCCTCTTGGGCTACGTCCACAAAGATCTGTTTCTCAAGATCTTAATTATTGTTCAGTAATATTTTACATTGCACGTGTTTACAATCTTAGATCTTACTCTCTCCAACAGGCTCCTCTATCCCTGTGAGGCTGACTAGATCGCACGAGGCTCCTCATCCTACGATCTAACCCTCAAGATCAAGTCACTCATTGCCTCCCTAGATCACTAGCTTACTGACTAGTATAGTTCTTACAAATCTCTACCATTTGTTCTCTGCTCTTGTCCTCTCTCTCTCTCTCTCATCCAACCCCTCACCCCCTCTAAGTACTACCTATTTATATTCTTGGCTCATCGGCCATTAAAATACATTACCCAAAACCTAACCCTAGCATTGTTAGGTATTCCTTGCATGTATGCCTCGCCTTCTTCCCTCAAATGTGCTTCTTTTCCTTCCAACTGACATTTTCTCCTTTCATTCTTTTCTTCCCAAAAATAGCCTTTTCTCCTGACTAGGTCTACATCCAACAGGCCCCTAACACTGACATGTCACTCGTCTTGAGCCACCTAAAATTTGTGTGCTTCCTCAATAGCTCCTGCGAGAGTCTAGAACTTTTCTATGAGTTCCCTTGCTTGTATTTGAGCCTGCATGACATTTTATCTAAGTGCATCCAATACTTGCATTGTAATCTCCTCACTAATCATATTTTCACTCTACCTGAATTTGTGCCATGTTCTTATTTTCCTATTCTTCCTGCACAATGACCTTCATTTCCATATCTTGGAGAGGTTCCATTTGAGCTTGTCGATCCTTCTTATGTGTTTGCACAACTATTAGTTCTTCTTGCAACTTCTTCATATCTTGTACTCCTCTAAGGTGCACAATGATATGCATCATCGTCTTCCTATGCTTGAGGTCCTGGATAGTTGTGCTTATCTTTTCCCCTTCCTGATCTCACTGTGGGACATGTTGATCCTTATCCATATGTTTCCATAGTTATGTTTCTCTATTGAATAAGTCAACAACTATGATAAATTTTCGTTCCATTTCCTCCATCTACCCTGCTTCTTCCTACTTCCTCTACTTCTTCACCTCTGGGGGAGTGGTAGGGATGAGTTGTTCCTGAAGGTTCTCAATCTCCTGCTTGTATTGATCAATTTTTTTTACAATATGATCAATTTTCTACATCGTCGTTGGCTCTGCTATTTGCGTGCTCTTTGTAATTATGTCATAGGCTAGAACCAATCCCTACTCGAGCCTATCCACATGATGTGTCTCATATTTGGTATCGAGCTTGACCTGCTCGATCACCAACTCCAACTCTTCTCTGTTGTCCTTTGTCTACTGTAGTTCTACTACATCTATGTGTGCACGTGACTATACCTCCTGTGTGATGCTGACTTAAAATTTATATAACTCCTTGGTTGGTATCTACCCTATTATGAATTGTATTTGTTCCAGATATTTCAATGGTTTATGGTCCACAATTTCATCCATGCATAGCATACTAGGTGTAACATGAAATATTGATCTCGCCTTTGCTACCGTCTAGATCATCTCCTACTCACTCGACACAACCTTGGATCCTTATTGTGATGTTGTGGGGACTAATTCTATTCCTCTTCCCTCCCTATGCATTTCTATGATCTTCTCTAGAAGCTACCTCATGTCGACCAAATCTTCTTGAATTATGTCTCTTTGGCACTGAGATTCTTCAAAATCCTCCATTGTTTGATCCTGGACCATTTCGGCCATGAGGTCCACGTCATCCTCCATGATTGTATATTCCAGTGGCGTTTTGTGTGCCTTATATTTCTTGTGCGCACCCCCAATGTGTGTGATTGGCCTCTTGGTATGGCCTTTCTCCCGTTGAGTAGCACTTGATGTGGTCCCCTGTGTTGTCTCGGTCTTTTTTTCCTGTTCTTGTGGTGCCTGGATGTTGTTCTTCTTTCCTACATGTGTACCTTTCTTTGGAGCACCCCCTTTCTTCTGTTACATTGGCTTGTCACCTGGATTTGGATTCTTGGGTGTCATTTTGTCTCCTACAAGTTTCTTCTCTTTCCCTGCATTAGCATCCTTATCCGTGGGCATCTCTTTATTAAGGATTAGAACTCTCCTGTCATCATGCCAATCCTCGATGGCCAATTCTACTTCCTCTTCCTTGATGCAGTACCACAATTGTAGCCATTCCTTCTTGGGGTCCTTTCATGCTTGGATCCATACTACATGCTTGGTCACTTTAAAGTTGTCTATGCCCTGATATTACATGAACACTTCTGGCGTAACCCGCTAAGTGTTGGAAATTTGTTCTTGATGGTCATTGTAATACTCTGCAAACATGCCTACAATTGCACTTTTGTTTTTGGGGTATGAAGTGCTCCCCAATGATAGGCATCACGTTGTGCAGAAACAAGTGTATCTCTCACAAACATATGTATATTTAGTATCCCTACATCCGACCAAGGTGATCAGGATGAGTAGCCAAGAGTATTGGAACTCTGTCCCCAGGTCTTATGCGTCCTTACAATATTCAAGGAATATATTTAACAAGTACAAGGCCCAGCTAAGTATAGTGCCCTTCGCATAGTGTTCTGCAGTTGCGACAACCCTGACATGGACTTCCTCCTTACGACACTTCCTAAGAAACTTGCACACCATGAGTTTTGTGTCCATCCTGGTTGCAACATCACCGATGCGCTTAATGATGATTCCATGCGACCCTCTTTCTGTGCCATACGCCTTCTTCATTTCCTTGGCCAGTGCCTTCTCCTTCTTTTTTTCATTGAGGAACTGTGCGGGTGTCTACCCCCGAGATGGTATCCCTATAATATACATAATGAAATCTACGTCTATCGAGGCAAGATCTTCCACCCATAATTATCCTTCATGGGTAACTTCCATTAGCTTCTTCACATAATTGTTTATGTCACAACCCCTTCCAAAGTGAGAGATATCCAACAGGATTAGAATCTTGGTGTTGGCCAGTCCAGCTGCTCACTGCTTTGGTTGGACAATTGGTTCACTAAAGGGTCCTATACTCACAGTATCCAAGTAAAGTTTCTTTGCAAACTCCAGAAAATTTTTCATGTCGGTCACATCATGATCTGAGTACCATAGTTTTTCGATGCAGCCTAATAGGTTAGTTGTGATACGCACCCGTTACAGAATGCATGGTAAGACTATGGTTGTTGCATCCTACCTGCATGGTGATCTTGCTATTGGTTTCTTGCTCTTCCACTATGGTGGCTAACTCAAGGTTACAGCCTCCATTTTTCTTTCCTCTATATATGCCTCTGCTCGGTCGGTGACATGTTCTACTATGCCCTCATGTGGTTTCTCTGATGCTATTATGTGTGACCTTTATGGTGTAGATACTTCTGTTGGGTTCGGGACCGTTCCATTAACCCTCGGGGCTTCTTCAGTTTTTTAAGGGCACGAAGGATTTCCTACATCATTGGCCTACTGCCTCTATCCCACTTCTAACATATCAATATCCATGCCCACTATTGTTGTTTGTTGGGTTTCCTCCACAACTAGTGTGGGGCTCCCTAGTTCCATATTGGGAGACAGGATTTCATCCAAGTTGATGAATTCCATAGGGCATGGTGGTTGTTGTTTTCTTCACTGTGGCTATTGAGGTGCTCTAAGGTTGCTTCAGGGTCGTCTGCAGGCTTGGATTGATGCTACTAGCTTTGGTCATGCCATGGTGGTAAAAATGGTCTCTGTCGAGCTTAGTTCACTCTGTAACTCCTACAAACTTTCTCTATGCTCCGTATAATATGTCGCTCTATGGTTTTCTCACTTTCACAATAACCCTTCTAATCCCCGCGTGATTTCCTTATATAGGGATCATGTGAAACTTATTGGAGATGTTATCCAAGTTGTGCTTTGAATGAACTGGCGCTTCCCATGTACCTGCCATTGAATTCCCTTAACATCACCAGTTGGTGCGATTAATGCGACATCCCATCAATCATTCTTGAAATTCAATTTTTATAGATGCCGTTAGTTGGCTCCAATTTTCTGTACTCGCCATTTCTGCCTTTTTCTGACCATTGGTCCTTTCTTCGTCGTGCTAGTTGTTCCAAGTGCGTGTGAACGCTACCCATATATTGATGCACATAGTCCTTTGTTTTTTTTTATGTGTTATGAGGTTGATTGTCCTTATACAACTTCAGTCGACTCCCATTGATCATCCCTCTGATTTCTGTTTCTCCCAAGTCCTTCAATTGTACAACTCCCCCATATGTGAGAGTATTTGCTTCATATGGTCCCACCCAATGCATTCTGAGTTTTCCTGGCTGTTGAAGAGATTTATTGTCATACACCAAGACTAGGTCTCCCTCCTTGAAATGTTTCCTCTTGATATGTCTATCATGCCAATATTTGTCCCTTGTTTTCTGTACTTCTTGGTGAAACCTTTCTAGAATCCTATATTCCTCCATGATCATCAATTGACTTAGCCTTTCCTATACTACACCTTACTCTCCCATGTTGGTAATTTCTTTTACACGTAGACGAGGTACCAAAAACTCTAATGGCACCACTGCTTCTTATCCATACACCAATTTGAACGGTGTCTGCTCTGTCAATTTTTTTCATGTGATCATGTATGCCCATAGTACTTCTGGTATCTTCAAATCCCAATCGTCCCTATTAACATTATAGATATTTGTCAGTGCATTCTCAAGGATCTTATTAAAATCTTCCACTGTTCCATTTGCTTGAGGATGATATGGTGTACTCTTTTGATGATAAACTTGAAACTCCCGAGTCATCACCTTAATAGTGTTGTTAATGAATTGAGGGCCTTGGTCACTCATCAAAATCCTTGGGCACCCAAATCTAGTGATCACTTGCTCAAACAAGAAGTGTGTTCTTGTATTTGTGCTGCAATCTTTTGCTACTGTTTATTTTGCCCATATTTTTAAGTAGTCCACTTCAGTAATAATGTACCTTGCTCCTGACCTTTTTTTGGTGGGTTAATTGGTCCCACGAAATCTATTTCCCATTTTTCGAATACCTACAAGGTTACTTTTGGTCTCAGGGGCATCTTATTTCGTCTATTTGGTTTACCAACCCTCTGACATACATCACAACTCTGGAAGTAGTCCTTTGAGTCTCTGTGAATAGTCATCCACCACAGTCTTGCATGTAATACCTTTTGCACAATATCTTTTCATGCGTAATTTCCTACTGCTATTCCCTCATGGGATTATTCTAAAATACTAGGTCTTTCATGTTATAGTACACATCTTCTCAAGATGTTGTCTGCACCCATATTGTATAAGTTTCCTGCAATCAATTGATAGTCTGCAATCCTGACTACTAGATTTTTCTTTTGCGCAGTGTTGAATTCTTCTTGCGTAGTCCATGTACTAAAGTATTGAATTATGTCTACCAAATATTCATCGACTACTTGGACTGAAAATAACTGTGCGTCGGGAAATTTGTCCTCTAGATTTATAGGTTACTCTTCATTAGTGATCCTCAATAGGTGATCAGGTCTTGCATTCAACTTCCTTGGTTTGACTATCACTTCGAAGTCAAATTCCTGGAACAACAATAACCATCTACAAATTCTCCCCCCCAACACTATCTTGTTGATGAAGTATTTGAGAGATGAATGGTCTATGAACATATTGAAATGTTTTCCCAATAAGTAATGTCTGAACTTATGAAGTACATAGACCATAGTTAATCCTTCTCTCTCTATAATATTGAAATTTTTCTCTGATTCTAACGGTTTTCTGCTAGAAAATGCTATAGGATGGTCCAATTCTCCTGATCCTAGCTACGCCAGAATAAATCCAAGTGATATGGTTGATGCATCCACATGCACATGGAATGTCTTTTCCCAGTCTGGGAATACTAGTATTGGTATATTTACTGATGCAGGAGCATCGCAAGGGAATGCAATCATTGTAAGTTTTAAACCTGCGAAGTAAAGCAATTCATATAGATTCTCAAGCAATACATAAATTAATCAATGGCTCATACACAGATTACACAAAGATTTTTACCAGAAACCCTCAACCGGGAAAACCTTTCTTATTTTCATTATATCGAATTTCACCATTCGCCATACAATATATACAATGTTTTTAGGTATTCCGTAGATACAAAAACCCTAATCCCTTAATCTGGGATTAATTTACAAATCAGCTAAAAATAGAAAAATCCACTAAAAAGGGATCGTCAGACGCAGTTGTCGTATCTGATGCACCCACACACACACACATGCAAAGAATATAACACACACCCAACAATCATAGCCAACAACAAGCCAACGCGGAGATAAGAGACAGCTGGAAAAGCACTGAGAACATTTTTTGAAAATGTTTTGAAATATTAATGAAGTCATTAAGTGGAGGCATGCTTGTATTATTGTAATCAGACCTTGAGAGTCCCTCTCTCGTCTAAAGTAGATAGAGGCATTTATGCAAAGTTAATGTAGGTAGATAGAAATTAATTCTAGATTAGACAGTTTTAGAACACAAGAGGGAAATGGGATATAGACACCCTCATTGTATAATTGTAAGATTATTATGAGCATAGAGCATAGAGAAGAGAGTAGAGAGCTATAGTTGAAAACACCCATGTACATAGATTTGAATTAATAGAAAGAGATTCGATCCAAATTCATGGTGTCGTATTTGTTCTCTATGTATGCATGTTGAATATTATGCTCATGGATGTTTACTTTCTGTTATACATTTGCTTTATATGTTCTGTATATTATTTCATGCTTTGTGTTTGAAGTCTGAGAGAGAAAAAGGGAAATGAGTTTCAATTGTTTCTCTATCTGAGCAAGAATTCCTGCAAGGAGTGCAGTTGAATTGTCCGCAAGGAGTGCGTTGACAAAGGGTTCAGAGGTTTGTCTCTGAAATCTTAGATAGGATAGATTTTGTTCTCATTTCCTCAGAAGTGCAGTTAGGCACAGGAGCCGTACAAAGTGTGCGCAGGTCGAGGGTAGTTTTGGGGTTTGTAAGACTTGGAAAAATGTTGAGAGACTGCTGCTGCAAGGAGTGCGCAGAGTCGAGGGACTTCAATTCTTTGAAGTAATTGAAGGATTTTCCACAAGGAGTGCATGCAAGAGACTTCTTTAAGACTCAGGGTTGGAGAAAATCTCAGGAGGGATAGAGTCTTCACATTTGTCGAGGAAAATCACAGAAGGTTGGTGCCTTAAGGCGTTGAAAGGAGGCATCGCAAGTTTGTGTTGCAGGAGGTTAAGTTCCGTAGAAAAAACACTTTGTTTAAGAGTGCAAAAGTTCTTAAAGGGAGAAGCAGACGTTCGAGATTCTCCATAGAGAATTCGTGAAGTCTCGCGAGCTATCAGATTTCGTGGAGGACCAAGGGGGTTATGGTGGTCATTTTTGCAAGTGAAATATCGGGAGAGAGAGGGTTGTAGATTCATGCCAATGAGGATCATTGGATCTACTCACAAAATTCCATTTTGGGGTTTCGTGGGTGGAAGGAATGAAGCTTCGACGCTTGGATTCACGAAATTACGAAATCTGAAACCCCAACACAGCAGAAGATTTCATAGTGGGGCCAGTACTTGGACACATGGTGGGGTCTGAGCAATTCTTCATTTCGAGGTTTGAATGAACGAGGGTAAGCCAAGAGGTTGGCGGATCAAATCCCTGAAACATGAAAGAGAGAACTTCAGGATTCAGGAATTCGGGGTTCGCGGTGACATAAGGTTGGGATCGTGAGTCTAGGACCTCTGATACCCAAAATAATGAAATTACACGGTCTAGTAGATCGCGAGGAGGTGACAGGTGGCAGAAGCTGACATTAGCTGGAGATTTGGTGAAGAGAGGCATGGAAGAACATGGAGGTTTCTGACAAGGTTTGTGGGACCCATAGCAGGCACGCAAGTCTTTTGGGATTTCAGGACCAGAAGGTAGAAGAGACATAGAGCTCTTGTATATCGAGCTCCCGGTGCACGAAATAACGTTGACCATTGGATCAAGGGAAAGCTCCAAAACTATTGATTTCTTGTGGAGGTGGAACCTTAGCATTCCAACGTTTATCGGAACTTGGAATATCGGTGTTTGGAGGTCTGAAGGCACAACCACTTGACCACAAGACTTGCGAAGTCGCGAAGTCGGATCTCCCGAAGTGCGAAGGGATATTCACCGAGGTTTTATGTGGGTGTAGATTTCCTGAAAGGGAAATAGAAGAACCAGTTTGAGAGAGCTCTTCGGGCTAGAGGAATAGAGCGATCCTATGTGTGTGGACTTTTGACCTGCGGGTTAGGAGTGGATACGTCATCTTGGTATCAAAGCCTGATTCTTGTTTATATATTTTAGGCAGGAAAAGCGAGAAGGAATTTCAGCCATGCCGCTGAGGAGAAGGGAAAGAAAAACACCCGATCCACCAGAGGATAGGGAGGTGTCAAGAGAAAGAGGTAGATAGGTGTTGAATCCAGCCGTGGAAAGATATATACATGACCTACGCACTAGAGTCGTGGACATGGAAATAAAGCAGAGGTGCATAGCTGGTATTGGAGATGTCAGTGAGTCTGAAAGAAAAGATGAAGCTGGACATGGAGAAGAAGAAATTACAGAAGAAGATGAAGCACATGAACGCTTGATTAGAGTTGTTGCAAGAATGAGTGCAAGAGACAAAATGGACATTCCAATTTATGAGGGAAACTTGGATGCTGAAGAGCTTCTAGATTGGATTAGAGCTCTAGATACATATTTTGACTATGAAGATGTCGAAGAAGACAAGAAGGTCAAACATGCTATCATGAGACTTAAAGGACATGCAACATTGTGGTGGGATGAACTCCAAGCTGAGAGATGCTACCAAGGTAAGCAGAAAATCAAGAGTTGGGATAGGATGATTGCAAAGATGAAAGAGAAATTCATTCCCAGGGATTATTAAATTTCCTTGTTTCAAAGAATGCAGAATTTGAGACAGAAGTTGATGTCAGTGAAGGAGTACACTGAAGAGTTCTACAGACTGAACATCAAAGCAGGTCATCGTGAAAGTAATGATGAAAAGGTTTCCAGGTATATGAATGGCCTGAGATACAAAATTCAGGATGAGATGAGCATGATGACCATCTGAACGGTGGAAGATGCTTATCAAATGGATTTAAAGGCAAAAGAGAAGATCAACCGAAAACAAGGTCAAAGAGGCCGAGGAAGAAGTCAATCCAGGGGGAAATCAGTCATCCAAGATAGAAATCAGAAGCCTAAGGAAGAATGGAAGAAACCTCAGATTGAGAGAGGTGGAAGCTCACAAAAAGGGCAATATGCTGGATAGAGAAGGTAGTATGCTGATCAGAGAGGAGAGTATGCTGATAAAAACATCTTTCCTTGTACTAGAGGTAGAGGAAGAGGAAGAGGTGGAGTGGTAACATGCTTCACATGTGGAAAGGTCGAACACAAGTCTTATGAATGTCCAGACAAGAATAAAGAGGAAGGATAGACTCACATTTCCGAAGCTCAAAGGTGAAATGTTGAGGCAGAGGATGTTGAAGGCGGAAGATCGTTGATGATGCGAAAATCTCTTTTAACACCAGAGAAGGAGGTGGGGAGTTTTTTCCAAAGGAACAAACTTTTTCAGACTGGTTGTAAGACTATGGACAGGGTAGGCAAGGTCATTTTGGACAGTGGTAGCATGGATAATATCGTTTCAACAAAGATGGTAGAAAAACTAGAGATGGAGACGATTGATCATCCAAGCCCATACAAAGTTTCGTGGTTGCAAAAAGGACATCAGGTAAATGTCACTAAGCAATGTTTAGTTGAGTTTAAAATAGGAGGGTATAAAGATGAAATACTCTGTGATGTTATTCCTATGGATGTTTGTCATCTATTGCTAGGTAGACCATGGCAATATGACATGAATTTGATTCATGAAGGGAGAATGAACACATACACCCTAGAGAAAAATGGGAGAACTCACATGCTATTGCCGATCAAAGATAAAGAGGTGAAGCCTGAAGTAAGCAACACTATACTTCTCATGAGTGGGAAGGAACTTCTTACAGAGGTTAAGAAGAAGGAGGAACCACAATTCATTGTGGTCAGGAAGCCAAAGATTGTTTTAAGCAGCACAAGGGTAGATGATTTACCAGAAGAGGTTCAGGAACTACTGGAGGAGTTCACTGACATAGTAGTGGATGAACTACCTCCTTCATTGCCACCGATCAGAAGTGTGATTCATCATATTGATCTCATACCTGGAGCTAGTTTTCCAAACAAAGAAGCATACATATTGACGCCACAGGAGAATGAAGAGGTCAAAAGACAAGTCCAGGATTTGTTGGACAAAGGTTTGGTCAGGGAAAGCTTGAGTCTGTGTGTTGTTCCGACAATACTCAGTCTGAAGAAAGATAGAGGCTAGAGGATGTGTACTAACTCGAGGGTTATCAACAAGATAACCATCAGGTATAGATTTCCATTGCCAAGGATGGATGATCTGATGGATTGCTTGAGTGGGGCCATTTTTTTTTTAAAGATCAATTTGAAAAGTGTTTATCATCAGATCCGCATGAGGGAAGGTGACAAATGGAAGACAACATTCAAAACTAATGAAGGGTTATATGAATGGCTTGTCATGCCATTTGGTTTAACAAACGCACCGAGTACTTTCATGAGATTGATGAATGAAGTCCTAAAGGACTTCATCGGAAAATTTGTCATTGTGTACCTTGATGACATACTGATTTTCAGTAAAACAAAGGCATAGCATTTGGAACATTTGGCTACGATGATGAAGAGGTTACAACAAGAGATGTTGTTGATAAATATGAAGAAGTCCTCATTCATGAAGACATAGCTCATTTATTTGGGTTTTTTTATTTCCGCAGATAAGTTGAGGATGGATCCGGATAAGGTGGAGGTAATCAAGAATTGGTCGTCACCAAAGAATATCTTTGAGGTGAGAAGTTTTCATGGATTAGATAGTTTCTACCGAAAATTCATCAGGAATTTCAGTGGAATTAGTAAACCAATGATGGACACAGTGAAGAAAAGACACAAATATTTTCACTAGACAGAAGAGGCTGAGAAGAGTTTTAATTTGTTGAAAAGGAGAATTACAGAACAACCAATTCTGGTGTTGCCTAATTTCCAAAAGACATTTCAAGTGAAATTCCATGCAAGTGGATTTGCAATAGGGGCTATCTTGAGTCAAGAAGACAAGCCGATAGCATATTTCAGTGAGAAGCTAAATGAAGTGAAAGTAAAATACTCCACATATGACAAGGAGTTCTATGTTATTATTCAGGCATTGAAGAAATGGAGACATTACTTAATTCCTAAAGAGTTTGTCTTATATAGTGATAATCATGCATTTCAATTTGTGACTCAACAGGAGAAGTTGAATCAAAGACATGTAAAATGGGTTGAATACATGCAGAACTTTACTTTTGTAATTAAGCATATTTCTGGAACTGCTAACAAAGTTGTTGATGCTTTGAGCAGGAAATGTTTGCTATTGCAGGAGTTCAGAATCAAAACATTGGGTTTTGATGATCTCAAGGACATCTACAGAGATGATCCAGATTTTAAAGAGCTGTATGAAGCAGTGGAGAATCCAATTCTCAGGGATAGAAGCCAATGGGCAGAATACATGATCCAGGAAGGATTACTGTTTAAAGGTAATCAACTTTGTATTCCAAAATGCTCCATGAGGGAGAATTTTCTAAAGGAGAAACATAGTGGAGGGTTGGCCAGACATTTCAGTCATGACAAGACATTCACAAAGTTGAATGAGTCATATTTTTGTCCAGGAATGCGAGCAGACGTCAAAATATTTGTGGACAGATGTAGAATTTGTCAACATTCAAAAGGAAAGAGGCAGAATGCAGGTTTTTATCAACCATTACCCATACCTAAGAGGCCGTGGGATGCAGTCAACATGGAATTCATATTTGGGTTGCCAAGAACACAAAGAGGGTTTGACTCAAGATTTTTGGTGGTGGATAGATTTTTTAAAATGGCACATTTAATTCCATGTCAGAAAACCAGTGACACAACTCACATTGCGAACCTGTTTTTAAAAGAAGTCATTCGAATTCATGGCTTTCCAAAGAGAATAGTTTCAAATTGAGACACTAAGTTCATAGGACACTTATGGAGAACCTTATGGAAGAATATAGGAACAAACTTGTCATTTAGTTCAGCTTATCATCCTCAGACGGATGGACAGACAGAAGTCATGAACATGAGTCTAAGAGACTTGTTGAGTAGCTTGGTGACAGAACACCACAGTCAGTGGGACAACATATTACCATAGGCAGAGTTTTCTTATAACGACTGACTAAATAGAAGCACAGGGAAAAGTCCATTCCAAATTTTTTATGGGATGCAACCAAGGGGAGTTTCTGAATTGAGACATTTAGAACAAAATGCAACTAAGAGTGTTAGTGCAGAAGATTTCGCAGAGGTGATGAAGGAACTTCACAGCCAGGTGAAGGAACGATTGCAAATTTTGAGCCAAGAATATAAGCAGAGAGAAGATCAACATAGGAGACAACTTCAATTTGAGGTTGGTGATTTTATTCTAGCACATTTGAGAAAGGAAAGGTTCCCAAGTGGAACATATAATAAATTGAAGATGAAGAAAATCGGGCCATGTAAGGTCTTGAAGAAATTTGGGGCAAATGCATATGAGATTGAATTACCCAATGGGATCAAAATTTCTTCGATATTGAACATCTCATATTTTTACCCTTATAAAGTTGAGGAAGCAGAAGCAGGAAATGAATAGCCAGAGGTTCAGTGGACAAAACAAATGCTAGTTGCAGAAAATCCACAGATGGAGCGCATACTGGACAAAAGAATTGGTAAGAAGACCAGGTGAAAGAAATACTTTGAATACTTGGTCAAGTGGAAGGGCCATCCAGTTGAAGATGCCAACTGGGAGAACGAATTCGATATACAGAATCATGGACACACCGTGTGTGAGCTCATGGACAGGAGCCCATGAAAATTTTCAAGCGAGGGAGTATGATGCAGGAGCATCGCAAGGGCATGCAAGCATAGCCAGTACCGAGCCAACATGGAGATAAGAGACAGCTGGAAAAAAACTGAGCACATATTTTGAAAATGTTTTGAAATATTAATGAAGTCATTAAGTGGAGGCATGCTTGTATTATTGTAATCATACCTTGAGCGTCCTGCTCTCGTCTAATGTAGATAGAGGCATTTATGCAAAGTTAATATAGGTAGATAGAATTTAATTCTAGATTAGACAGTTTTATAATGCAAGAGGGAAATGGGATATAGACACCCTCATTGTATAATTGTAAGATTATTATGAGCATAGAGCATAGAGAAGAGAGTAGAGAGTTGTAGTTGAAAACACCCATGTACAGAGATTTGAATTAATAGAAAGAGATTCGATTCAAATTTATGGTGTCGTATTTGTTCTCTGTGTATGCGTGTTGAATATTATGCTCATGGATGTTTACTTTCTGTTATACATTTTCTTTATATGTTGTGTATATGATTTCATGCTTTGTGTTTGAAGTCTAAGAGAGAGAAAGGGAAATGAGTTTCAATTGTTTCTCTATCTGAGAAAGAATTCCTGTAAGGAGTGCAGTTGAATTGTCCGCAAGGAGTGCGTTGACAAAGGGTTCAGAGGTTTGTCTCTGAAAACTCAGATAGGATAGCTTTTTTTCTCATTTCCTTAGAAGTGTAGTTAGGCACATGAGCCATTCAAAGTGTGCGCAGGACGAGGGTAGTTTTGGGGTTTGTAAGACCTGGAAAACTGTTGAGAGACTATTGCTGCAAGGAGTGCGCAGAGTCGAGGGATTTCAATTCTTTGAAGTAATTGAAGGATTTTCCTCAAGGAGTGCGTGAAAGAGACTTATTTAAGACTCAGGGTTGGAGAAAATATCACGAGGGATAGAGCCTTCACAGTTTTCAAGGAAAAGCATAGAAGGTTGGTGCCTTGAGGCGTTGAAAGGAGGTGTCACAAGTTTGTGTTGCAGGCAGTTAAGTTCTGTGGAAAAAACACTTTTTTTAAGAGTGAAAAAGTTCTTAAAGGGAGAAGCAGACGGTTGAGATTCTCCATAGAGAATTCGTGAAGTCCCACGAGCTGTCAGATTTCATGGAGGAGCAAGGGGGTTACGGTGGTCGTTTCTACAAGTGGAAGCTCAAGAGAGAGAGGGCCATATATTCACGCCAACGAGGACCGTTGGATATACTCATGAAATTCCATTTTGGGGTTTCATCGGTGGAAGGACCGAAGCTTCGACGCTTGGATTTGCAAAATTGCAAAATCCAAAACCCCAACACAACAGAAGATTTCATAGTGGGGCCAGTACTTGGACATGTGGCGGGGTCCGAGCAATTCGACATTTTGGGGTTTGAATGAATGAGGGTAATCTAAGAGGTTGGCAGATCAAATCCCCAAAATGTGAAAGAGAGAACTTCAGGATTCAGGAATTCTGGGTTCACGGTGACATAAGGTTGGGATCGCGAGTCTAGGACCCCCGATACCCAAAATAGTGAAATTACACGGGCTAGTAGATCGTGAGGAGGTGACACATGGCAGAAGCCCACATCAACTGGAGAGTTGGTGAAGAGACACGTGGAAGAATGTGGAGGTTCCCGACAAGGGTTGTGGGACCCAGAGCAGGCACGCAAGTCTTTCATGATTTCAGGACCGGAAGGTAGAAGAGACATAGAGATCTTGTATATCGAGCTCTTGGTGCATGAAATAACATTGACCGGTGGATCAAGGAAAAGCTCCATAACTGTTGATTTCTTGTGGAGGTGGAACCTTATCATTCCAGTGTTTATTGGAAATCGACATATCGGTGTTCGAAGGTCTGAAGGCACAACCGCTTGACCACAAGACTCGCGAAGTCGCGAAGTCAGATATCCCGAAGTGCGCAGGGAGATTAGTTGAGGTTTTCTGTGGGTGTAGATTTCCCGAAAGGGAAATGGAAGAGCCAGTTCAAGAGAGCTCTTCGGGCCAGAGGAATAGAGTGATCCTGTGTGTGTGGAATTTTGACCTGTGAGTTGGGAGCATCTACATCATTTATCATCTTCTTTTTCAGGGTGTCCAATCCTCACTGACATTCCTCATTCCACTGCAGCTTGTTGTCTTTTCTTAACAATTTCTCCATTGGCATGATGATCTTCACATACCCTTTTATAAATTTCCTATAGTATCATGTGTGTCCCAATGTTGCTCTTCACTGGTGTACTAATTTTGGTGGTGGTATATTAACAATTACTGCAATCTTGGCAGGATCTACTAGAAAGCCTTGTTTGCATACTATATGGCCCAATAATATCTCAAAGAGTGTTCTGAAGATGAACTTCTTGATGTTTAACAATATTTGGCACTTCATGTATCTTTCTAACATAAACCTAAACACATCTAAATGGTATTTCAACAGACTATAAACTTTCCAATCATCCAGATATACCTCTAGAAACTGGTGGATTAATTCTTTGAATGCAACTATGACTACTTTGGAAACTATTGATGGTGCATTCTTTAGTCCAAATGGCATGACTGTGTATTGGTAGGATCCCCATTTGGTGGAAAAAGTGGTATTGTATCTATCATCTAGAGCTATCTTGATCTGATGGTATCCTGATAATCCATCAGTGAATGAATAAGATTCTTGTCCTCCTACGTTCTCCAACACCTCACCTGTGAAAGGAGTAGGGAATGGGTCATGTAGGAACACATAATTCAAATTCCTTAGGTCAACACATATCCTTATACCTCCCTATTTTTTCTCTTGAACTACCATAGGGATTACCCATTCAGATTCCTCTATAGGCTCTATGATTCCAACCTCAAACATCATATCAATTTTGGCTTTGAATTATTTCTTATATATAGGGTTTAATATGTATGGTCTATGTCTGATCGGTCTTGCCTCAGATATGAGAGGTATATTCATTTCACTGAGAATTCCTTCTATGCCTTTAATTTCTGTGAACATTGTTGGGAATAGGTTGTTGTACTCGTGTAGTAAATCTATTATGATTTCCATTGTTTGCTTATCTTAGTAATCTCCAATGCTGGCCATTTTGGGATTCTCAACTGTCCCAATGTTGACTTTCTTCACCTTGATCATCATGGAAAATACTTTTTATTCCAGAGGTGGACCTTCCACTTCTCTTTCACCTTCAACTTCTACAATTTGAATGTTTCACAGGTCATCTTTATCTGGTGCTTCTTCCTACACATGGTAACATGACAGTAGTTCTTTTACTGTTTGTATGTTTTGTTGTTGTTCTTTTGTCATGAGTTCAACTTCCAGTTCTTTAATGAATATCACCCCTCTAATTTTTTTAAGTTCTGAGTCTATGTTAGGTTCTCATGCTCAAATGAGAAAGTGACTGTAAAGTTCTATTGTAATACTGTCTAGTTGGTCATGCCTCTATGCAATTCTTGGTCTATATACCAGTTTGTTGGAATCCCTTCTAATGTGTGAATGAAATGATGAGGCCATTCCTCTAGTGGTGTCATCCTCCATATCATTATGCACTTCTCCAAGTGTTCTTATGGTGCCCCCTACCTGTCATATTTATACATTTAGTCGATTCCATGTTCTGCACCAAACCTGATTTGCAGTAACTGCTTACATTGGTACCAGTCCTTAACTGTTTCTTTGTGTGCACCCCACCATTTGGAAGGTGTTGCATTGAGTATTATATCCAGGGATAAAAGCCTCTAATTTTCGAACACTTCATCTTTGTATCATGTTAGGAACACTTCTAATTCATTCACCCCATCAAATTTGGGAGGTTCCCTTATCTCCGTACCTACCCATATTACTGCGTGGTCTATTCTTGCACATCTTCTTGTGGAGACTTCGTGTAACCTCTGCTACTAATTTTCTAAGCCCGTATCTGAGTTTGACACACATGAGGTGATTCTTCTCCAACTGAGTACCCCATATGCAGTTGGGTTCAAATAATATTCTACTCGCGTTGTTGTTCTATACAACTGGATAATTTCCTCTAGGTCTAAGCACATAGATTCTACAAATATTTCCCCTTCAGATGGGTCCAATGGCACAATGACTATGTATTCTCTTGAATTGAATGTCATATTCCTAATCTTTAAGTTGATTATGGCCTGATTTTCAAACTCCCATTCCAAGCCAAGCAATGCCATATAAGTTGTTGTTCCATCCACTATCTCGATTACTTCGAAGTCAGCTTTAGTACGCACTCCATCCAAATCTATTGTCACTCCTTTTGGTCTTCCAATTGGTATAACTCTTTGTTCATTTGCTAGTTTTAGTTGAACAGGTGAATATACTAATGTGGGTTCTCCCATACATTGCCATTTAGTCTTGGGTAGGGCATTTACTTCAAATCCTAAATCCAATATAATATCTCCCATGTTGAAATCTCCAATGTTGGCATTTAGTCTGAATTATCTGCTTGTTCTCCTCCTTTTATGCAGATGATTAACCGTTTTCTATTCTATCTTTCCTTTTGCCTCTATGCTACATATTTCTATCATGTTTTGTAATACTTTAATAGATGATGGATCATTTAGTAGTTTAACACAAGATTGCAAAAAACCCTTAATCATACTTACTTGTCCCAGGGGTTGTGCTTCTTTGGTGTGATCCGACGATGGAGGCATCTCGTACACTAGTACTTCCTTATTATGTTGTTCAGTTGATGTCAATATCATGTATGGCTTCACGAATTCTTTTTGGGCCTACTTGAATATCTCCTTTTCATTCTGTGCATCAAATTTATTCTTTGGTTCGACATTATTCTTCATCCATTGGTGTTGTACTAGATCTTGTCTTAGTGCGTTGTTTCCTATATTATATCCTCTCTGCATAACTATGTTGATGTTTCTCCTTTCATCCCTTGCTTCCACCAAAATCCACTGAACATTCTGATTTTTATAATTTCTCTTTTCCTGGATCTTCCCCAATAGTGTCGGGCATTATTTTGTGTCATGATCTGATGCACAATAATACATACATGTCATAGGTGGAAGTAGACATTCTCTTGCATAGTGTCCTGGTTGTTGAAAATTGTGGCATACCATTGGTCCTCTTCCTCTTCCAAATCCTCATCTTCCTCTTCCTCTTCCTCCACCTCTATATCTAGCTTGATCCCTTAGTGGTGCATTGTACTGAGGCACCTAGTTATACTGCATAGTATTATAGTGTGGTTGCATGGTATTATACTGCGGCTATGCATTGTTATATTGTTGTTGTACAGTGTTATACTTCTACTGCACATTTTTATATGGGGATGGTACTTGTTTAAACTGTGGTGTGGCTTACTGGGTCATCATTTCTTCCTGCACCATGTAAGCGTCTGATGTTCTTTCCCTCATGAGGTCCATGGTCCTACAATATTTATCATCATGGCCTACTGACTTGCAAAAGTTACAATATGAGCTCTTAGGGACTGTTTGGTACTTCTACATCATTGGGAAGTGATATGGATGATGCCCCTGTTTCTTACATATCTCACACCATATTCCTCTTGTTGGCAATGGGTTTGGCATTCCTGATTCCATGTACTCCATGAATTTTGGACATTCGTTCTTATGGTGTCCTTACCTTTTTTTTGGTTTAGTTGGAATGTTAAGTTCTTCAAATCCTCTTTCAGCTCCTCTATGGATGGATCTATCTTATGATATTGGTTCTCTTCCAAATGTAGGGATTCCTATTTAGCCTCTGCCTGTGTCTGAAAATTCTGTTGTCGCAAAGGGTATTTCAAATGTGGTATAAGTGAATTGACAAACAAACTCCTATGTTTCATATCTACCATGACATACTTTAGATTTCCCTTCAATCATTTGAATCTCTGGTCAATCTCCCATATATATTCTCCTGGCTTCTGTCTAATCTCTATCATCTCATTCATTTATTGATCCTATGAACTAGGCTTCTAGAATTCATTTAAAAACAACTTCTTGATATCTCCAATCGGTCAGGTTGTCCTTGGTAGACTGTTTGCAGCTAAACTCATGTACCAATCCAATGTGCGGTCTCTTAGCATGTTAGCTAACTTATCAAGTTTAGTGTCCTCATCTATGATCTATTTGTCTTCCCAAATCTTTTCAAAAATTAGCAAGTTCTTCTCAGGGTCCTCCAATGCCTCTCCTTTGAATTATGGTAACCTGATGGTGGGATCATGTCCTGCCATCCTGAATGCTGAACTACTACCTATGCACAATGTAAATAATTGAATGATGCTTCCTGAACTGGCTCCCCTAGTTGTTGTTCCTTGTGTAGATGTACTTCTTGTTGTATTCCTTCTCTCTAAATTCGGTTGTCTAAATGGTGGTGTTATTCTTGGTGTACTAGTCGCACATGGGTTTATGTGTTCCACACTGACACTGATATGGATAGGAGTGCTACCTTCTATTCCTACTCTTGGACTTCTCATCTTTCTCTCATATGTCACACATAGTATTTCCTCAATCTTATCCATAGCCCAGAGATCCTCTACCTCTTCTTCGTCACTTGCCAAGCCCTCCCTCGTGGTTACGACTCTCTTATTGGTGTTCACCTTATATTGGTAGGGTACTCCACTACGCATTGTTCTAGCTATTGCCATGATTCTCTTAATCTAGTCTTCATCCATCATAATTGGGTCCAAGGCCTCTTATTTATTTCCTTTATCCATTTTTCCTTCCATTCCCCCTTCTTGTGTCAGTGCTTCCCCTCTTCCCCCATGAATGCAGGGAAGTTTAGTTGTCTAATGCCATTGTCATTACACCTCTGTTATATAGTAATATCTTAATAGAACTGTATAACAATATGATATGCCTACCTCGAGGTCCCTTCAAGAACTCTTATTCTTCCACACTGTTAGACTTCATTATATCTACTGCAAATTCTATGATAAATCCCGCAACAATGTTGTCTAACCAGAAATCTACTACCTGCATAAACTTATTATCAACTTTTTGTAACTACGCAATCTCTTTATAATTCAACTCTAGCTATGTGATCTAGTTTGTGGGATGGTTGTCTTTAAACCTTTTTATCCACTCTTGCAATACATGCATGAAATCACAGAAAAACACTTCATGCAAGTTGATGAATACGTACTTGTCCAGATATTTACGAGATGTCAACTTTCGGTTTTTGTTATCTTTCGGTGAAAACTCCAGCTCCTTTTTTTTCAACCAGCTCTCTATCTATGCCTTCGTTTGATTCCATGGTCTCAACATCCCCTTTTAGATTCTCATTCTCTCAGCGTATTTTCATCTAGTGTGTCATTATTTTAACGCGTCTTCTACAAATATCATAAACTCAATCCCATTTTGTTCAAACCAACCAACAACACAACCATTTGTTGGATTTTATGTGTATCTTCTACATAGGATTCTTATGGGTTATCCTGATCCTATGTTACTATCATAGATTGACCTCTGTTCATATTTGATAAGATCCCAAAAAAATCCCTCTAAAACTATTGGCCCCTCTGGTAGAGCAAAAGGAAACACAACACACAAAGTGTATTGCGCAGTCTCACCCGTGATAACTCTATGGGTAGATGAAATAATTAGGTGTTTTCAACTTGGGAATAAGTGGATATTTGTAGTTGTATCTTGTATACTTTGTTCATTTACTCTAATAACTAATTATAGAATTTATTCTATTCATGCATGTCAAATACCATATCTAACTAGTTAATTCATTCATCTAACATTCACTATTTAACAACAATAAAGACACATACATTAATTCACATAACACAGGTGTTGTTGTGTTTCATCCCCTCGTGGGATATCTCCACAAATATCTATGATGAAACACGTGCTCGCAAGCACGTCCGCTCACAGGATCTTCTCTTTCTCACGGCCTGAAGAACTCTAATGTTCCTCTATTTCCCTATCGGGAAATATGCACCCACAGAACTCTTTGTGGGATCCCCCTTTCCTTACAAATCGGGAGATCGAACTTCATGACTTCGTGAATCCAAAGGTCGGGCATTGGTCTCACGAATCACCGAAACTTAACGACAGTCAACGGTGACCTTCTCCTATCGTGGGTTTCTCTATCACGAATTCGGCACTCGCGATGTCAAACAACTCGCTTTACCGACTCCTGAACCCTGATATGGCGAAACTTTGATGCACGCGTGAGTTCGACCCTTCACGTCACTTCACCCTATCGGCACTTTGGATTTCGTGGTATCTTGAATCCTGAGGTAATGGTTTTGGAACTTCTCACTACAAAACCCCTATATATTAAGCCATATGTCCACGTTGTCGACCCTTGTGGCCCCACACACTATCCTTAGCCATTAGGATATCATGTTTTGCGATTTCACGATTTCCGTTGCCAAACCCTCGACTCTTCCCTCATGAAATCCTGATAGGTGATTCCGCGAGTGATCCAATGGCTCTGACTGACTTGGATCAATGACTCTATCCCACCTGAGATTTTAACCTCTCGAGAATCCCTGCAGTATCTCCCCTGCACCTCCTTGAGATCTGACGACTCACGGGGTATCGCAAATCCTCCTCAGAGAGTTTCAACCATCCGTCTGTCTTTGGCGATTTTCTGCGAATGACTAAGTGTCCCTCCACGAAACTCATCCTCCTGTGCGCAAACTTGCAATGCCTATTTAAAACACTTCGTGGCACAAACTCCCTGTGCTTCTCTTGGGGATTACTCGAAGGTTCTATACCTCCTGAGCTCCCTTGTAACTCTGAGCCTTAGACAAGACCCTTTCACGCACTCCTTGCGGAACCCTTCAAACACGTCTAAGTGTTGAATTCCTTTGACCTTGTGCACACCTACAACAGTAGTCCTTAAACTTTTTCTCAGGTTCGCAACCCTAAAATTCACTCGGCCTGCGCACTCCTTGCACGACTCATGTGCTCAACTGCACTTCTGAGATGAATGAGAACAAAAGTAACCCTATCTGAGCCCTTTGTCAATGCACTCCTTGTGGACACTTCAACTGCACTCCTTGCAGGAACCCTCGGCTCAAATAGAGAAACAATTGAAACTCATTTCATTATCCTCTCAGACTTCAAACTCAAACATGAAATCATATATATAGCATATAAAGAAAATGTATAATAGGAAGCAAACATTCATGAGCATATCATTCAGCATCAATACATAGAGAAAAGACACATAACCATGAATTTGAATCAAAATCCTCTATTAATTCAAATATCAGTACATGGGTGTTCTTACATAGCTCTCTGCATGCTCTTACTCTTCTCCTGCTTCAATTCTCAATAATAATACAAATGCACAATGAGGGTGTCTATATCCTATTTCCCTCTTGCTCTTTTAAAATTGTCTAATCTAGAATTAAATCCTAGCTACCTGCATTAACTACTTTAAATGACTCCTACCTACTAAGGATGAGAGCTAAAGGCTCAAGGTCTGTTTACAATATACAAGTGCACCTCATCTTAATGACTTCATTTAAGATAGCACAACAACTTCCAAGGTGATTTTCAAAATTTGTGCTGGCGCTCGTCCAATTGTCCATTGTCTTTCGTGCTGGCTCGCTTGATGTGGGAGATGCTCCTACATCATACTCCCTCGCTTGAAACTGTTCATGGGATCCTGTCCATGAGATCCTGCATGGTCTGTCCATGCTTCTGTATCTCTACCTCAGTCTCCTAGCTAGCATCTTCAACTGGATGATTTTTCCACTTGACCAGATACTCAAAGTATTCCTTCCGCCTGGTCCTCTTGCTCACTCTCTTGTCCAGTATGCATTCCATCTGTGGCTTCTCTGCAATTGGCATCTATTTTGTCCACTAGATCACTAGTTGCTCACTTCCAGTCTCTGCTTCTCTAGATCTATATGGGTACAAATCTGAGATATTGAATATCGGATAAATTCCGATCCCATCGGGTAATTCAATCTCATAAGCATTTTCCCCAAATTTCTTCAAGACCCTGCATGGCCCAATTTTCTTCATCTTCAATTTATTATATGTTCCTCTCGAGAACCTTTCCTTCCTCAAATGTGCTAGAACCAGATCACCAACCTCAAATTGAAGTTGTCTTCTATGCTGATCCACTCTGCGTTTATACTCCTGGCTTGATTCTAGCAATCATTGCTTCACCTGGGTGTGAAGTTCTTTCATTTCCTTTGTGAATTCTTCTGCACTAGCGCTCCTAGTTGCAGTCTATTCTGAATCTCTCAGTTCAAAAATTCCTCTCGGCTGCATGCCATAGACAATCTGGAATGGACTCTGCATTGTGCTCCTATTAACTGAGTCATTATAAGCAAACTCTGCCTGTGGTAATATGTTGTCCCACTGTCTGTGGTGCTCTGTCACCAAGCTTCTCAGCAAGTCTCCCAAATTTCTGTTCACCACCTCCATTTTTCCATCCATCTGAGGATGATAAGCCAAACTAAATAAAAAGTTAGTTTCCAGCTTCTTCCATAAGGTCCTCCAAAAAGTTAGTTTCCAGCTTCTTCGATCTGAAACTATACTCTTCGGCAACCCATGAAGTCGAATGACCTCTTTGAAAAAAAAGTTTGCAATATGAGTTGCATCATTGGTTTTCTGACATGGGATGAAGTGTTCCATCTTGGAAAATCTATCTACCACCACAAAGATTGAATCACAACCTCTTTGTGTTCTTGGCAACCCCAATACAAAATCCATGCTAATCACATCCCACAGCCTCTCTGGTATGGGCAATGGTTGATAAGACCCTGCATTCTATTTTCTTCCCTTCGAATGATGGAAAATTCTACATCTATCCACAAATATCTTGACATCTGTTCACATTCACGGCCAAAAATATGACTCATTGAACTTTGCGAATGTCTTTTCATGGCCAAAGTGCCCTACCAATCCTCCACTGTGTTTTTCCTTCAACAGATTCTCCCTCATGGAGAATTTTTTTATACACAGTTGATTACCTCTGAACAGTAATCCTTCCTGGATCATATACTTTATCCACGGGCTTCTGTCTCTGAGAATTGGATTCTTAGCTACTTCACACGCCTTTTTAAAATCCTAATCATCAGCGTACATGTTCCTGAGATCATCAAAACCCAACGTTTTGACTTTGAACTCCTGCAACAACAAACACTTCCTGCTCAAAGCATCAACAACTTTGTTAGTAGTACCAGAAATATGTTTAATCACAAAAGTGAAATTCTGCATATACTCAACCCATTTGACATGTTTTTTATTCAACTTCTCCTGTTGATTCACAAATTGCAATGCATGATTGTCACTGTACAAGACAAACTCTTTCGGTATCAAGTAATGCCTCCATTTCTTTAATGCCTGGATGATAGCATAAAAATCCTTGTCATAAGTGGAGTACTTCACTTTCGGCTCGTTCAACTTCTCGCTGAAATATGCTATCGGCTTGTCTTCTTGACTCAAGACTTCCCCAATTGAAAATCCTCTTGCATCGCATTTCACCTGAAATGTTTTATGGAAATCCGGCAACACCAAAACTAGTAGTTCCGTGATCTTCCTCTTCAACAAGTTAAAAAGTTTCTCAGCCTCTTCTGTCCAACAAAAATACTTGTGTCTTTTCTTCACTGTGTCCATCATTGCTGCGCTAATTCCACTGAAATTCCTGATGAATTTCCGGTAGAAACTATCCAATCCGTGAAAAATTCTCACCTCAAAGATATTCTTCGGTGATGGCCAATTCTTGATTACTTCCACCTTATCTGGATCCATCCTCAACTCATTTTCCAAAATAACAAAACCCAAGTAAATGAGCCCTGTCTTCATAAATGAGGACTTTTTCATGTTTATCAACAGCTTCTCCTACCGTAGCTTCTGCATCATTGTAGCCAAATGCTTCAGATGCTCCGCCATTGTTTTACTGTACACCAATATGTCATCCAGATACACAATGACAAATTTTCTGATGAACTCCCTCACGACTTCATTCATCAGCCTCATGAAGGTACTCGATACATTTGTTAAGAAAAATGGCATAACCAACCATTCATATAACCCTTCATTGGTTTTGAATGTTGTCTTCCATTCATCACCTTCTCTCATGCAGATTTGATGATAACCGCTTTTCAAATCAATCTTTGAAAAATATTTTTCTTCGCTCAAGCAATCCATCAGATCATCCATTCTTGGCAATGGAAATATGTACCTGATGGTTATCTTATTGATCACCCTTGAGTCAGTACACATCCTCCAACCTCCTTCTTTCTTCGGACTGAGTATTGTTGGAACAACACATGGAATCAAGCTCTCCCTGACCAAACCTTTGTCCAAAAAATCCTGGACTTGTCTTTTAACCTCTTCATTCTCTTGCAGCGTCAATTTATATGTGGATTTGTTTGGAAAACTGGCTCCCGGTATGATATCAATATGATGTCTCACACTCCTAATCAGTGGCAATGACTGAGGTAGTTCATCCACAATGATATCAACGAACTCTTCCAGGAGTTCCTGAACTTCCTCTGGTAAATCATCCACTCTTGTGCTAGTCAGAACAATCCTAGGCTTTTTGACAACAATGAACTGTGGATCCTCCTTCTTCTTAACTTCTGTAAGAAGTTCCTTCCCACTCATGAGAATTATAATGTTTCTTACTTCCAGCTTCACCTCCTTATCCTTGATCGGAAGCAACATGTGTGTCCTCCCATTCTTCTCCAGGGTGTATGTGTTCATTCACCCATCATGAATCACATTCTTGTCATATTGCCATGGTCTACCCAGAAATAGATGACAAACATCCATAGGAATGACATCACATAATATCTTATCATTATATCCTCCTATCTTGAATTCAACTAAACATTGTTTAGTGACAGTTACCTAATGTCCTTTCTGTAGCCACAAAACTTTGTATGGGCTTGGATGATTAGTCGTCTCTAGCTATAGCTTTTCTACCATCTTTGTAGATACGAGATTATCCATGCTACCACTGTCTACAATGACCTTTCATACCCTGTCCTTGGTCTTCCAAGCAGTCCTGAAAAGTCTGGTCCTTTGGACTGAATTCTCCACCTCCTTCTCGGGTGTCAAAAGGACTTTTTGCATCATCAGCGATCTTCCGCCTTCAACATCTTCTGCCTCAACATCCCACCTCTATGCCTCGGTGATGTGAGATTCTCCAATCTATTTCTTCTTATCTAGACACTCGTAAGACTTGTGCCCATTCTTTCCACATGTGAAGCATGTGATTACTCCACCTCTTCCTCTTTCTCTACCTCTAGTACGAGGAAAAGTGTTGTTGTTAGCATAATATCCTCTCTACTCATTATGCTGCCCTCTCTCTGAGGTTCCACCTCTCTCAATTTGAGTCTGAGGTTTCTTCCATTCCTCCTTGGGATTCAGATACTTATCCTGGGAAACTGATTTGCCTCTGGGCTGACTCCTACCTCGGCCCCTTTGACTCTGCTTTCGGCTCATCTTCTCCTTAGCTTTCAGAGCCATCTGATAAGAATCTTCCACCATTCGGATGGTTACCATGCTCATCTCATCCTGGATATCATATCTCAGGCCATTCATGTATCTGGCAACGTTTTCATAATCGCTTTCCCGATGACCTGCCCTTATGTTTAGTTTATAGAATTCCTCAGTGTATTCTTTCACTGTCATAAGCTTCTGTCTCAGGTTCTGCATTCTCCTAAATAGAGTAATTTGGTAGTCCCTAGGGATGAATTTCTCCTTTAGCTTTGTGATCATCCTATCCCAGCTCTTGATATTTTGCTTTCCCTTGCAGCATCTGTCAGCTTGTAGTTCATCCCACCACAATGTTTCATGTCCCTTTAATCTCGTGACAACATGCTTGACTTTCTTGTCCTCTTCGACATCTTCATAGTCGACGTATGTGTCCAGATCTCTAATCCAATCTAGAAGCTCCTATGCATCCAAGTTTCCTTTGTAAAATGGAATGCCCATTTTCTCTCTTGCACCCATCCTTGCAATAGCTTTGATAAAGCGCTCATTTGATGCATCTTCAGCTGCAACTTCTTCTTCATGTTCAGCCTCAAATTCGCTCTCAGAATCATTGAGATCCCCCGCACTGACTGTGCATCTTTGATCTGTTTCCATGTCTTCGATTCTAGCTCGTAGATCACATATTTGTCTCTCCACAACTGGATCTGTCATCTGTTGGCCTCTTCTTCTCAGCATTTCCCTATCCTCTGGATCGGGTGATTGTGCGTCCCTTCTCTTGGGTGGCATGGTGAATTTTCTTATTCTCTGCTACAGAAAGAAAATAAACTTTCTGTGCTCTGATACCACTTGACGCAACACGCACTCGCAAGCATGTCCACTCACAGGATCTTCTCTTTCTCATGGCCTGAAGAACTCTAATGTTCCTCTATTTCTCTATCAGGAAATATGCACCCACAAAACTCTTCGTGGGATCCCCCTTTCCTTACAAATTGGGAGATTGGACTTTGCGACTTCGCGAATCCAAAGGTCGGGCGTCAGTCTCACAAATCACCGAAACCCGACGACAGTCAACGCTGACCTTCTCCTATCGGGGGCTTCTCTATCATGAATTCGACACTCACGATGTCAAACAACTCGCTTTATCGACTCCCAAACCCCGATATGGTGAAACTCCAACACACACACGAGTTAGACCCTTCATGTCACTTCACCCTATCGGCACTTCGGATTTCGCAGTATCGCGAATCCTGAGGTAATGGTTTCAGAACTTCTTGCTGCGAAACCCTAATATATTAATCCATCTGTCCATGTCGCCGAACCTTGTGGCCCCACACACTATCCTTAGCCATCGGGATATCATGTTTCACAATTCTCGTTTCCAATACCTTGACTCTTCCCTCATGAAATCCCGATAGGCGATTCTGCGAGTGATCCAATAACTCTCACTGACTTGGATCAACGACTCTATCCCACCTGAGATTTTAACCTCTCAAGAATCCCTGCAGTATCTCCCCTACACCTCCTTGATATTTGATGACTCACGGGGTATCGCGAATCCTCCTTTGAGAGTTTCAACCATCCGTCTGTCTTTGGCGATTTTTTGCGAATGACTAAGTGTCCCTCCATGGAACTCGTCCTCCTATACACAAACTTGCAATGCCTGTTTAAAACACTTCACGGCACAAACTCCCTTTGCTTCTCTTGGTGATTACTCGAAGGTTCTATACCTCCTGATCTCCCTTGTAACTCTGAGCCTTAGACAAGACCCTTGCACGCACTCCTTGCGACACCCTTCAAACATGTCTAAGTGTTGAATTCCTTCGACCCTACACACACCTACAGCAACAACCCTTCAGCTTTTGCTCAGGTTCGCAACCCTGAACTTCACTTGACCTGTGCACTCCTTGCATGACTCCTGTTCTCAACTGCACTTCTGAGATGAATGAGAACAAAAGTAACCCTATCTGAGCCCTTTGTCAATGCACTCCTTTCGGACACTTCAACTGAACTCCTTGCAAGAGCCCTCGACTCAAATAGAGAAACAATTGAAGGTCATTTCATTATCCTCTCAGACTTCAAACTCAAACATGAAATCATATATATATAGCATATAAAGCAAATGTATAACAAGAAGAAAACATTCATGAGCATATCATTCATCATCAATACACAGAGAACAGACACATAACCATGAATTTGAATCAAGCTCCTCTATTAATTCAAATATCAGTACATGGGTGTTCTTACACAACTCTCTGCATGCTCTTGCTCTTCTCCTACTTCAATTCTCAATAATAATACAAATGCACAATGAGGGTGTGTATATCCCGTTTCCCTCTTGCGCTTTTAAAACTGTCTAATCTAGAATTAAATCCTAGCTACCTGCATTAACTAATTTAAATGCCTCCTACCTACTAAGGACGAGAGCTAAAGGCTCAAGGTCCATTTACAATATACAAGTGCGCCTCATCTTAATGACTTCATTTAAGATCGCGCAACAACTCCAAGGTGATTTTTAAAATTTGTGTTGGCACTCGTCCAGCTGTCCATTGTCTTTCGTGCTGGCTCACTTGATGTGGGAGATGCTCCTGCATCAATATGTCTTTCAATCTCTTTATTATAGTTCAATAATATGTCACGTTGCACATGTTTACAATATTAGATATTACTCTCTCCAACAGGATCCTCGATCCCTGTGAGGTTGACTAGATCGCACCAAGATCCTCAACATGCGATCTAACCCTTGAGATCGATTCGCTCATTGCCTCTCTATCTCACTAACTTACTAATTAGTAAACTTCTTACAACTCTCTGTCATTCGTTCTCTGTTCTCATCCTCTCTCTCTCTCTCTCTCTCTTAGTTGACCCCTCGCTCCCTCTAAGTACTACCTATTTATATTCTTGTCTCATCAACCATTACAATACATTACCCAAACCCTAACCCTAGTGTCGTTAGGTATTCCTTGCATACTCACCTTTCCTTCTTCCCTTACACATGCTACTTTTCCTTCCAGCTATCCTTTTCTCCTTTCATGCTTCTCTTCCCAAAAATATCCTTTTCTCCTGACTAGGTTTGCATCCAACACTTACCCATCCCACTGGATATGGGATAGGATGATCGTGATAATCCAATCTAATATTTTTGAACATATCAATTGCTATGATATTAGCTTATGAACCATAGTCAAACATGACATATATCTTGGTCTTCTTGACCTAGATCTTGATGTGGAAGAGTTTGGTCATCTCCTTCTCTTTCTGGTGATGAAGGCTACTCATATTCACCTCCTTTTGCATTTATGTATAGAAAATATTCTCATTCACATTGGTGTTTCTTTCAAACCGATTTCTCGATTACATACCTAGAATATTCTTTTTCTTTTCATCCTTCTTGTGGTTCTTCGAGTTCAAATTTTGATGTAGTTTCCAACACTTTTCCTTACTATTCCCATCAATATTGCAATGGTTACAATGGTTGCTAGGATCCTTGCACTGATTTGCAATGTATTTAATATTCTTATCCTTTCTCACTTTCCACTTTTTATTCCCCTCCTTGGAAGCTTCCTGGTGCTCTTTCTACATGGAGTTGTTTGACTACCCTTTCTTGTGGCCCATGTTTTCCATATATTGTTCTTATGCATATTTCTCCTCCATTGTCCCTGGATTTAAAATAATCAATTGATTTTGCATATGTCTATGTAGACCCCATAGATAATTGAGGAGTACATTTGGGTTCTTGGGAGAGATACCCAACATGATGGTCATATTTCTAGACTCGGTGGTGTGCTATTGTAAAATCTTCCCTTACTTCTATCTGAAGTAGTTCCACTAGATCCATTGGTCCTCTACATACCCGATAGGGTAGATTAGGACTTGATGAGGGTTTTGAAGTCCTCCCACCTAGTTATTGGTGGATCACCCTCTAGCCTAAATGTTTCCATATGGATTTCCCATCAAGTTAAAATGTGTCCCTCTAATTTTAGTCTGGAAAATTACATCTTTTGTTCTTCATCTATATAGTGAACATTGAAATAAACTTCTAGTTGTTGCAACTAATGATTCAATTTTAATTCATTGATATTACCTTGGTATGTCTTTATGTCCACTTTTTCTTCCATCTTTAATAAATACTATGAAATGTTTATGGTACTAGAACTCGACTTCTCTTTCACAGGTTGTTTTCATGACTCCTTTTATGGGTCTTTGTTATCCATCGATTTTCTGTATGATTTGATCTTTAAGTTCGAGCCTCAAAATTATTTGAATGGTACAATATTGCTTGCTAGAGCCACCATAAGGAGGGAGATATTATGAGATATGTCAGCAACTTTCTCTTTCAGCCTCACAAATCTCTCCTTTGCTAAATCTTGAGGGTCTTTATGAACAGACTCATCATACATGACTAGGGTTCTACATATTTCTTCTTAAACTGATTCTTGGATCCTTACAACTTTCCACAAATACACCAAGAAAATTTTCTATGATACCAATATAATCTGTAAACTTTTGTGGATATTTCACTCGACAATTCTTCACAACAAGTCTAATAAAATATTGAAATGTTTACTATGAAGGTTAATTTCCTTTAGATCTCATGTTCTATAATTATTGGTTTTTTGCTTAAAATGGATGAAATCAGAAAAATAGAGAACATAAATAAATATTTACACACCATCCACAAATAAATACAAGATATAACCCGAGAAACCCAAAATGGGAGAAAACCTAGCTAGAAGGTGAGGTCACTTTGCTCTCTTTTCTTCAAATGAAAGTACAAAGAAAGAGGCACTCTCTGTGGATTTTCCTTTGAGATTGTGACCTATATGGCTGATATAGAACCTCTCCTCCTCAATTATTCTCTCAAAATACCACTCCTAGGTGATCTTCTCAACTATGGAACAAGTATAATGCTTAAAAAAGGAAACTCTTCCCCTCCTAATGGCCCAATATTTAACATCACTCAATAGAAATCGAGGGGTAGGGTTTTGACTTCCTCAAACTTAAATTGTGATAATGTTTTGTAACTTCTAGAATCATTTTTAAATTTTGTATGTGTATGGCCCCATATGTGTGATTAATTGGGCCTGGAATCCACTCATACCATGGTGGTCAACACGGTAGGTCAAATTGCGGGAGATATAACTTTTGTATACGAGATTCAATTGAATTGATGTTTACACCATTGGAAATGTATCTATATGTAGAATAATTTCAAGGGATATGAGATAAATATAAGAAAGTTTTTACCCAAAAACATTTTACTTGATGCCTCAAAATGGCTACAGAAGGTTTCAAACCCCAATTTTCCAAACTAGGACCTACCATTAAAATGACCTTGAAAGCTAATTCCTCAAACATTTCCACTCTAAAAGTATCAATACAGATGAAAAATAACATAATGATCCAATCTGTATCAATTTTTTTCTTGTCTTGCTTGTTTGTAATTACTCAACCCATAATGTCTAATATACATGTTATAAGGATTGAACGTTTTCCTATTGAAATGTTTTTCTAGAGAGGCATTGAAAGCATGAAGGATGGGTTGGTATTTTATCTTTCTAAGAACCAATTTAGAAAAAATATGAGGGGAGGAAACTCCATATAATCTAACATAGTTAGGGTCTTCTTGCAAATAGTAGCTACCTATGCTTCTCAATGAGGTCATAGCATTCTCAATTAATATTGGAGATTGATTGCAGATTATCAATTTGTACAATGGGGAAAATATTAATCACGCAACTATGCATAATTTATCTTATTCATATTTTCCCATAGCCCCTAGTAGTAAACATGAATAGAACTTTCATCTATAGTTCAATTCCAATTTAATATTGGGAAATAATTGCTTGGAAACATAATATCTAGTAAACAAGAAGACATATAAAAAGTGGGAAGAATATCAACAATTGGATTTTTATCTCTCTCAATAGCTCTTCTTATGGCATGCGATAAGATGCATGCCAAATTGAATACACCACCACTTGTGATTACAATATGCACAACTAGGACCCAAGCATATTTAAAATGAACACAATTTGCTTCACCATATAACTCACACATCAAATAAATTGCATAAATATAAGGGTCTCTTAGATTTGGCATTGTGTACAACCCATCATTCATGGAAAAAAATATTTATCTTCAACCCACCATCCCACGAAGATTTTTTTGACATCATGATCCCAATGAAACTATTCTACAAATATGGTGATCATGTACTTTTCAAGTTGATGTAGTCTATAATATTTCTCCAATTCAAATTGAAAGGAGGAAATGCATTTTCATTCATCATTTATGACTATTCTATTTTATGTATTAGTCTATTTAATGATCCATTATATGGTCTCAAAACATGACAACATAGGGGTTCTAGTGAAACAACATGTAAGTGAGACCTAATATTATAAAATACAAAGGCATCGATGTTCCTAATTGTTGGGTCACTAGGAAAATTAACATCAGGATAACGCTCCTCTCTAAATTTCTAGTATATGTCACCCCATCTTGGAAAATTTGCTTGAGGACTAATAAAGGCTTCATTATCATTAAATATCATCCTTAATAGCTCTATATCATGTTTATCCAATTGAATTATAGGTGTATAGTGTTCAAGAGTGACTTCCATATCACTATCAATCAATTTAACAATTTGAGAAGCTTTAGAAACTAATTTCTTTCCTTTGGGATCTTGCCTTAAAGTATTGGGAGTAGACGTTCTCAGAGGCATATTGTTTGCGATCAAAATTTATTTAAATAAAATATATAAATATAAATTGTATTCTAAGAAAAAAATACCTTGTTTAACTATTCATGGCTAACAAAATGAAACATTCATAACATAACTTTCTATCAAATTCATATTAAATTTAAATATTCAAAAAAAGCATTCAACTATCCCTTAATAGAGTTATTTAGAAATGAAAATAATATGAATCCCATCATTTCTTACTTACATCAATTATCAATCACAAGAAAAAATACAGAAAAAGGGTTGGACTTTCTCTACTATGAGGAAAATAATGGATACGCCAAAACACTTGAGTTTTCTTTGCTAAGAAAATGTTGCACCAAAAAAATGCTTTTGAAAACAAAATTATGCATGTATCTAAAGTTTAAATAAACTTTTAATTCAAATTCATATAATGTTCAACTTGTTGATTAATATATTGAGAAATATTTGGTTGTGCAATCATATTTATGTGAAACAAGAGAATCAAGCTATTAAATATATAAATCATTAATTATGGAGTGGTGTCATTACTTTCATTAGAAATGATTAGTAGGATTACTTTAAACTTTCAAAAACTTGAAATTCAAATTTTATTTCCACTAAAACCTAAAATCAAGCATGGATGGAAAACCCTTAGAGAAGACGAAAATTACTTTTTTATAGAGAAAAAAAGTGCAATATCAGCTCTGTAAAAAGTTTAGGGATGACCCCACTATAACTTAGTTAATGTCAAAAAATAATTATCTTAGCAACAAACACTCGACACTTTTTGCAAAGTTAGATTCAAATTTTTACTTCCAATTAAAGTACCAACCTTCCTCTGATTCATCAAACATTACTTTTTACTTTGCATCATAGAACTTTTCAGTGGAACACACTTTGTACTTTGGTGGAGTAGAATTAACACTTTGAACTTTTTGGTGGAGAGAAATTTGCACATTAGCAAAGTAGAATTAACACTTTGAGTTCAGACCAAAGTATAAAATTTACTCTATGAAAATATTCTAGAGAAAACTTTTGACTTTAGCATGAATGAAAATGTAAATTCTCCCTATTACACATCAAAATTACTCACTAAGATGATGGACTAGTGTCGTCATTACCAAATTCAGTAAGTGTCTCATTTTGCCCAAAAGTGTCGCAAATATCATATTTTTGTCAAGAACACTTGAAAGACACCTCAAAGACTAGTTTTGAAGAGGACAAATCATTTGACAAAAGGTACAAGTCTTTTTCTATTGGAAAAACCACTAAAAAGTCAATTTTTGGAAGGGAGCACTCCCTTATGCTCTATTAGGGAGTGCTGGCACTCTGGACCCTCATATGGGGGAGCGTTGGAATGCTCTGTACCTGATTCAAGAGCACTGCCCATTTTTGGGGTAAATTTCTGTCGATTGGGGGAAATCAGGGAAGAATCCCCTCAATCTATGGAAGTGGTTGGATTCGAATCTGAGGTCAAGCCTCAATCTTAGGAAAGATCCTCAATTGAAGGAGAAGAATCCTGAACTTATCCCAAATATCTCTCAAGTGGTTAGGCCTCTCCAAGCCTATATAAGGAGGCCTTCTCATGGTGAAAGGGAGAGACATTGTAAAACATTTAACTTATGATCTCATAAGGGTGATATCATTGAAGCATCATCATTATGTGTGTGGATTATTTGAGCAAGGGTCTGGACAAAGGGAGCTTCATGAAGCCACTGCACTACATTCATGGCTATAAGGAACACTTTGTTCTCATTAATATAAATTCATGTTTGGCATGTTTCCTTTAAAGTTTGTGTATATGCACTTATTTCTTTCATAGATTCATTATAAAGCTAATCATAGTAGAGTAGGAAGTGTTGTTGTTGTTTCTCAATGTACCATAGGAACTTCAACTAAACTTGGAGGTTAAGATCAACCTGGATCGAGCAAGGACAAACGTCGATAAAAGGTTACTTGCCTTTCTTCCCTCTTCTTCTTTGATAGTTTATCTTTATGATAAAGGAATGTCAGTGTCCATAATAGCACTTTTTGTCTTGGAGTTAGGGGTATAGCATCCAAGAGGAAATCCACTTGTCCACAGGGGGATTATCCTGTAACAGAAATTGATGACTCCACTAGGGATGGACCTTGCTTTTTGTTTCCTTTCCTAGGTCTTGTTTTTGCATTTGCTCATTTTTTTGACCTTTTTCATACCGTGTCTTTGATTCTTAGAACTGTGTTGATTGGCTCTTTACCTGATCTCATAATTTTGATTTCCTAAAGTTGCTTGAATTTTTTATTTTCTGGGCATTTTTCTGAATTTTTAGTGGCCAACACCCCCCTACCTCTTCTACCAAACCATTAGCGCTCCCTGCTGAGCTTACACAGAGCATTGAAACACCCTGATGCCCTTTACACCAGAGCATTGTCCCTTTTCTGTGAAAAATATTCTAGGGTTTCATTCTCTAAGGTTCATTTCTTGCTTTTGGTACTTACTTAGAGTCTCACAACCTTAGTAAATATTTGTATTGGTATTGAACACTTTTCTTTCTAAGAGTTTATCACCTTTTGTTTGGATTCTTTGACATTTTTCCTTACCTTGAAATAACTCTTTGTCTTTGACGATTTAGAGTCAATTTGTCGTTTTCTTCTCATTTATCTGACTGAGTGAAAAAATTTTGTAAGGAGATTCAAATGTATTTTGTACTTTTACTTTTGATCTTTGAGGTATTTTTCCCAAGCAATTCTTTGTTGTTCATCATCCATTAACCTTCTCCTACCTTCACTAGAAAATTCCCCAATTTTCAAGCATTATGGGTGAGTTTTTGGCATGTTTTTTCACTCTTTTTCCTAGTTTTTGGGAGGGCGAACGCCCCCCTGTAGGCCATACCAGACTTCCATTTCTCCCCTACATTTTTTTAGGGGGTTTTTCAACACTCTGTGAACCCTTCCAGGGGAGCGCTAATGTCTTTTTTGAGTGAAATTGCCTTATTTTGCTCAGTCTTTTGCAACTTGTTTTGTAGTGCTCTTTACCCAGAGTCCGTGGTTGGCTTGTGAAGTTGTTTGGATTGGTTCTTGATGGTTTTTTATCCTTTTCACTCTATTTTGTCTTGATTGGATCTTGAAACCTCTTTTAGAAACGTGAAACTACCTTTTCTAGTTGCGTTTTTGTCAGGACAGTTTTGAGTGGTTTCCCTTTCTCCCTATCATTTCTTGGATTCTTCTTCGCATTTTATTGTACTCTTTGAATGATTGTTTGTGGTAAAATACTTGATTGAGTTCTTCTTTGAATAAGCTTATACTTTTTTTCTTTTAGTTCTCATTTTTTTGACTACATTCTTTCTTTTGGGTCGTAAAACTATGTTGCATTTGAAGTAGCGGAATTGCATGTTTTTTTTTCATTTTGGGACATTGTGCATCTGGAATGATGAATGTTTTCTCCTTATAGTAATATATATTTCATTGAAATGAAAATATTTCATATTCATATCTTTTCATAACTTCTGAATCAGTCAAAACACCATATTGTCCACTCCATTTTCCTTTTGAGTAACAAGTTTAAAAATCAAGCGCTAAACTAAAATTGATTAGACATGTTTTTCCTGGTAGCAAACCTACATTATATTAGTTGTAGGGATTTGGAATAGATGTGAAATATAACTTTCCAAAGATGCAAAAAAAAATAGAATATTGTGTTAGGGAGCGGTGAAATCCAATTGCTATATTTTGTCTTGGGAAGCCCTTCTCACACAAGAGTCAATCACGAGGTTGCATTAAGACTGTCAGAGTTACTCACCCTGCTTTGTTGGTATTGGTGTAGAGATTACGCGTATTATGGGGATCTCTTGAAGGTATACCCACAATGATGAGTGGAATCCTTTCAAGTTGATTTCGGGTTAGATACCCTTCCCTTGTGATTGGATCAGAATGTCGAATATTTCCCCATGCATCATTGTTGTAGCTAGTAACCTTAGTGGCCTATCTCTTTAGGGTATTTAAACAAGGTGTCTGTGGAGGGGCAAGTCTTCACAGTACCTGGAATTGACGTTAGCCAAACTGACTTGGAATCCTTGGAGGGTATACCCACGATTATGTGTGGGAGATTGCACCAGGGTGTAAGTCCGTTAAGTAGGTCATCAAAGTAACTTTTCCACCCGCTCTATCTCAGACCCTTCTTACTTTGTTCCTGTGATGTTGGATTTCATCACCAACTAGTGTGCTCATTGTGAGAAGGTTTTGTTTTCTTTCTTTCTTACTAGATTTTTAGTGTGTGTTGTTTGTTCTCCATAGCATAATTTAGGTTGGATCTTTATTTTTATGGAGTCAGTTCATGGAATGACCAATGAAGGAACCCCTTTTCCAGGGGAACCCTTTGTTTTCCCTTCTTACAAAAAAATTGGTCCTTCATACATCGCTACTTTGATCCTTCTAGGTCTCATTATTAGGTTACTGGTATGGTTGTTTTCCACTATGGTGATCTCGAATGCAAGTGATCCATATGTAAGGACACCACCCACACATCAAACTCTTGTCGACTTTTCTCCTTCTTCTCCCATCAGGTCTCCTTCCATTTCTCCTTCTTCACCTAGTGAAATCTCTCAAGCGAGTAGCCAAATTGATAAGAAGAAGAAGAAACATAAAGAGAAGAAGAAGAACTAGAAAGGGACCAATCTTCCAACTACATTAGATGTTGGATCTAAGAAACCAACTACTGTTAATAGTACTGGGAGTGTTGATGAGGTCGATAAGATTAGAATGAAGAATCTAAAACCCAAATTCCCTTGCAGTCTTTGTAAGGGTGACCACTTTCTGAGGGATTGCCCTGGTATTCCCAAGGTCTTAGAAGTGTGGTCCCCCACATCATTATCCTCTGTTAGACATGCTAGTGAAACCCATAAACTAGTGACGTTAAGGTTGGTAAGAAGAATACAACTGCCAAATATCCTTGTATTTTACAAAGGTGATCATTATTATCACCTTTGTCCTTGCATGGATGAGTCTTCTTCTCTTTTGGAAAATATTCAACTTCCAATTGGTTATCGTAAGATTTCCCCCAACCCATCATTAGTTGAGGGACTGGTCAATCCGGTTCCATCCTCAATCAGTCTGGTTGATCAGGTGGTCAATCTAGTTTCCTCCTCAATTGAACCACAAACCCAAGTAGATGATCCAGTCCCATCATCGATCAACCCCACTCTTCATCAAAAGAGTGAAACCAAAGTGGTTTCGGTTCTTCCATCAGTCAATCCCACTCCTCCTTTGAGGAGTGACAAAGTGATTGATCCAGTCCCTTCCTTGGTCAGTCCCACCCTTCATCTGAAGAGTGTCAAGGTGGTCGATATGATCCCATCATATGTCAATCCTAATCTCCCTATAGAGAGTAAACCCGATACTGCCCATGTTTTTCTCATTGATACATGATCTACCATGCCGACGGGAATTCCTTCTTCTCCTGCAAAAACCCCTCCAAGTAATGAGGCCATCCTTTTTTATTGGGGTGTGCTAACTGGACATCATCTTCCCTCTCACATTCCTTTCACGATTACAATATAGGTTTGTGGTCGGGACATTCCTCATGCACTGGTATATGAAGGTTCGTCCGTTAGTATTTTGTCCTCTATTTCTTGGCAAGCTTTGGGTTATCCTCATCTTGTGCAGGTTACCCAGACTTTGTTCTCCTTTAACAGAAGAACCAGTCACCCTTTAGGGATCCTTCCTCATTTTCTCGTAACTTTAGGAGGGAAAACTATCTTTATTGATGTTATGGTAGTCCAGGACCCCTTAGATTTCGATTTACTCCTTGGGCGAGATTATGTCTATGCCATGAAAGCTATTGTGTCCACTCTTTTTCATGTGATATCTTTCCCACATGATGGAATAATGGTGACTATTGATCAACTTTCATTCATTGGCCCTGAATTGACCCTCAACCCAATGACCTCCCTGAATGTCTCTTATATGCAGTCGGTATCACCCTTGCCACAGGTCAATTATGTGGTGTTGTCTCCCATGACTTTGAATTTCGATGACTTAGATATGGTAGTTGACATGGTGATATCTTCTGTAGGGATATTGGATCCTAATCTCCTTACCCATGTCATCACCCTCGACATGTTTTCGTTCCAGATAATTCTTCTTCCATCCAGTGACGATCTCTTGGAAGCCATGACCGAGTTTTGTCCCTTGACATGGTGTCTTTCCATAGCATTATCCTCTTGGAAGCCATGATCAAGAAGAGTCTATGAGCATAGTTTCTCTTCTCTATGGCAAGCTCATTAAAGAATTAAATAGAGGTCACAAGCACAGTTTTATTCTCTATGTAAAGCTTGTTAAAAAATGAAACATAAGTCATGAAGAGCATAGTTTCTCTTCTTTGTAGCAAGCTTGTTAAGAAATGAAACAAAAATCTGGGGATTGAACCCGGAGCCTTGAGCATAGTTATTTTCCTGTGTCAAGCTCGTTATAAAATCAAACAGTCACCTCTCCTTTCAAGTCGATTCTTTTGCCAGATCTCGTAGATGTCAAGTCAAGTCTTTCGTTAGGTCTCGTATTTGAACCTTCTTTTCATCCATCTTTATCCTTTTTCTCCATCTAGTACAAAAATTGGTGACAACCTCAAATTTGGTGAATGAATTGAATCTTGGGGGGCATGTCTCTAGCCTTTGATGATCATTCTAGAGTTAAGCCAATAGCTTTCAATATGGGGGAAGAGTACCGAGCTTAGTCTTTGTTCTTTCTTGAACTCGTAAAAACATGAGAATGTAACCGAGAAACCTTTTATCTCTTTTTTTGGGCTCGCATGGATATACAAAAAAGGAACCCCTTGGAGTCATCTTTAATCTCTTTTCAGACTCTCTAAACATGAAAATATGGCTGAGTGATCTTGCTTCCTTTCACACTCGTTAAAAGGTTTGAAAGGGCTTATTTCGAGTGATAATTTATCTCTTTTTCGGTCTCACGAGACTAACATTATGAAAAATGACAACATTGGAGTCGTCTTTAAGTCATTTTTAGACTCTCTAAATATGAAAAACCACCGAGTTTACCTTCTCTGGACTCGTTAAACGATCATACATTGAAGGACCCATACGAGACCAAACCCTTACTTCTTCTAGTTCATTAAACAAAGGAAGAGGGACATACCAAAGGTGAGTTATATCAAGCATGTGTTACCCTCCTAGAGCTCGTTAAAATTAAAAAGAGGTACTCAACTATCTAGATGGCGAAAAAATTGAAGGAAGAAAGCCAAGCAGTTTTTGAGATAACTACCAGTAACTCTTACAGTCACCCTTGAACATGGAATTTTGTCTTTGGACGCATTTTAATCTACTAAACCTATGCACTGAGCCAATCATCTAAGTTTCTTTTACTCCTTTGGGTCACCTGACGAAAGTCACAGCATCCACTGCATCATCAAGTTTTGGTCCATGTCATGTTTCTACTGTTGTGCCTCAGTGTTCAAGGGAAGTATCTACCTTGAGAGTCAGCCATCACAAATATATTGTTTCAATACCTGTGTCAGTCCATGTTCATTTGATATACTAATTTACATATTTGTGTTAGTTTCGTGTTGTTGACAGAGGATACATCAATTCCCTCCTGCAACGAGTCTATTCCTGTATACTTCAACACATTATCCAGAAGCTAGACTTAGAAACTAGTTAGTACCTTGGGACCTACATGCCTCAATGGCAGGCCTCCTCGCATCTAACAGTGGGTTTACATCATTGAACTCTGATCGGATGATTCCTCAGATGTTTGAATTCACCTCATTCATTCACATTCGTCTTAATGCACTAGAGTACTTTGGGAATCATTGACATCAATGGTGATTTCCCTCGTGCTTGTTAACAATTTACCTCATTGACCGGTAATCAAGTGGTTTCTACCATGTTTGACATTAGGACATCTATTCACATGGTTAGATTCATACTACATCGTCATTGGTAAGAAGACCTTGGTTTGAGTTATCACTCATATATATACTTTGCCCAGGTTGCGAAGGAGTTCTTTTGAGCTATGACACATATACTGTCACATAGATCCACTTTGCATTGGTCGTGGCTATGTCTTTTCGTCTCATAGATCCATTGTGTATTCTTCGTGGCTACGATAAGTTCAAGTCATAGGAGTATAGATCCACATTGTATCTTTAGTGGGTATACCTTTTTGTCAATATAATTATGGATCCATAGTGTATTTTATGGTGGCCATACCTTGAAAGTCTTTATCACTCAAGCATAGGTATGCCCGCCTTGGGTTTGAAACATGTCATAATATTTGTTTGATGGTTGTTTGCAGCTTCTATCAGGTTCTCTGAGTCTGTACCTTTGCTTGAAAAAGTCTACAAAGTACTTCAGTCATCAGTTCCCATCTTCTAACTTCGCACTTTGGGGGGAAATCTGTTACACATCAAAATTACTCACTAAGATGATGGCCTAGTGTTGTCATTAGCAAATTCCGTAAGTGTCTCATTTCACCCACAAGTGTCAAAAATATCATATTGTTGTCAAGAACACTTGAAAGACACCTCAACAACTAGGTTTGAAGAGGAGAAATCATTTGACGAAACGTACAAGTCTTTTTCCATTGAAAAAACCACTAAAAAGTCAATTTTTGGAAGGGAGCGCTCCCCTATTCTATGTTAGGTAGCATTGGTGCTATGTACCCTCTTCTGGGGGAGCATTGGAATGCTCTGTACCCAATTCAGAGGGAGCACTACCCCTTTTTTGGGTAAATTTTTGTCTGTTGAGGGAAATCAGGGAAGAATCCCCTCAATCTCTGAAAGTTGTTGGATTTGAATCTAAGGTCAAGCCTCAATCTTAGGGAAGATCCTCAATTGAAAGAGAATAATCCTCAACTTATCTAAAATATCTCTCAAGTGGTTAGGCCTCTCTAATTGACGTTGATGCCTACAACCCTCAACCCGCAGGTCAGAAGGTCCACGTCAACACAAGATCTTTCCTTTACCACTGGCCCAAAGAACTCTAAAACAACTCTTCTATTTCCCTTTTGGGAAATATACACCCACAATCAACTCCAAGAATTTCCCCTGGTACTTTGGGAGATTGGACTTTGCACTTTCACGAATCCGTTGGCCAAGATCCTTGGTTCCAAGCTCCTTGGTTCCAATCTCCGAAACCTGAAAAAAATTCAACGCTAACCCTTCCTCTTTCTCTTTCGGACTTTTCCCTATCGCGATTTTGGCAGTCGCGATGTCCAACAACTTATTCCCACGATTCCCAAAACCCGATGTTCCAAATTTCCGACGCACTCACAAAGTTGACTTTTCAACACCCCTTTACTCCATCGGGACTTCGGACTTCGCAATATCGTGAATCCTAATGCAAAGGTTTTGGGACTTCACCCCATGAATCCCTGAAGCAGTCATCTAAATTGAATTCTTGTCGAGATTGTGCCACCTGTCCACTCACAGACTCCTCTGTGGCCCACACAACCCTTTAGCTTTCGGGACTTCGTGTTTCGTGATTTTGCGATTCCCGTTGCAAAGTTTACGGGACTTCAACCTACGAAACCCCGATATAGAAATCCATGTGTAAATCCGATGGCCCTCGTGGCTTGGATCTACAGTCCTACTCCTCCTAAGATTAGAATCTTTAGGAATACTCGCGGTAACTCCCCTGCTCTTTCTTGAGATCTGACGGCTCATAGGACTTTGCGAATTCTCCTCATAGAACTCCAACCATCTGTTCTTCCTCTGAGAATCCATCCTCCTGCGGTCCCTCATTACTACACTTTCCTTCAACTCTTTTGAAGGTTCAATCCCTTCTAAAATTTTCCCAACTCTAAGTCTTTCAGAAAACCCCTTTTCAAATACTCCTTACGGCAGACTTTCAAACACTTCCAAGTGTTGAAATCCTTTGACTCTGTGCACACCTGCAACAACAGTCTCTCAATACTTCGCTCAGGTTCACAATTCTGAGACTTTACTTGGCCTGCACACTCCTTGCATGGCTCCTGTGCCTAACTGCACTTCTATGGAAATGAGAACAAAAGCTATCTCTCCTGAGATTTCAGAGACAAACCTCTGAACACGTTGTCGATGCACTCCTTGTGGACAATTCAACTACACTCCTTGCAGGAACTCTTGCTCAGATAGAGAAACAATTGAAACTTATTCCTTTTCCCTTTTCTCTCAGATTTCAAACATTCAACAAGAAATCATTCATACATAGCATAAAAGCAATTGCATGACAGAAGAAAGAGTAAAACAACCATGAGCATAGAATTTAACATACATACACAGAGAACAAACATGACACCATGAATTTGAATCAAATCTTTCTCTATTAATTCAAATTTTTGTACATGGGTGTTTTCACACAGCTCTCAGCTTCTCCTCTATGCTCTTCTCAATTATCCTCTTCATAATATTACAATACACAATGAGGTTGTCTATATCACGTTTCCCTCTTACGCTCTAAAAATGTTTAATCTACACATTCAATTCTACCTACTTGCATTAACTACCATAAATGCCTTCTACCTACTAAGGATGAGAGCAAATCGCTCAAGGTCTATTTACATTTTAGAAGTGTGCCTCCACTTGATGTTTCATTAATGGTTCAAGATATTTGAAAATTTTTGTGCTGGGTACTTTTCCAGTTGTCCGTTGTCTCCGCATTGGCTCGCTTGAGATGCTCCTGCATCACCAATCCTATATAAGGAGGCCTTCTCATGTTGAAAGGGAGAGATATTGTAAAGCATATAAGTTATGATCTCATAAGGGAGATATCATTAAAGAATCAACATTTTGTGTGTGGATTATTTGAGAAAGGATTTGGACAAAGGGAGCTTGGTGAAGCTACTCTACTACATCCATGGTTGTAAGCAACACTTTGTTCTCATTAATATAAATTCATGATTGGCATGTTTCCTTTAAAGTTTGTTTATATCAACTTGTTTATTTCATAGATTCATTATAAAGCTAATCATAGTAGAGAAAGAAGTGTTGTTGTTGTTTCTCATTGTACCACAAGACCTTCAACTGAACTTGGAGATCAAGATCATCCTAGAGAAAGCAAGGACAAATGTAGGTAAAAAGGTACTTGCCTTTATTCCCTCTTATTCTTTGATAATTTATCTTTATGATAAAGGAATGTTAGTGTCCATATTAACACTTTCTATCTTGGAGTTAGGGGTCTAGCATCCAAGAGGAAATCCACTTGTCTACAGGGGGATTCTCCTATAACACTCCCCCAATTGCTAAAAAATGCTAGAGAAGACTTCAAAATTTGCAAAGAAGAAAGTGAAGTTTTAACTATGATAAAAGTGGAAAGTTACCTCCACTACACTGTTGGAAGATTGATTGTTGTCATTGATGTCAACCCTAGTCATGGGTTTTGGACCGCAAGATTGATAAAGGTATTTGGACATGAAGGAAAATGCACATGCATATACAACACCCATGCATGGATAGTATACATCATGTTGTTTTCGATGGTATGTGGCATGTCACATGGATCCTCATGGTTGAGGAGAAATGAATTTTTGAATATGACAAAGTGAATTGAAAAAGGAAGTACATGTAGGGCCTGAAAATAATTAAAGAAAATAATTACAAAATAAGAAAGTGTCAGGTCAGCCCTAATGTTAAAAGGAAGTGACATAAATGGTATAAATAAATATTAGTATACATTCATTTGATACAAGTCGAATTTCAGAGGGAAGAAGAAGTAAAAGAAGGCCGGATTTCAAGGGAGGATGAAGTCTTTTGGTGATGTGTTCTAAGGTATGTTATTTTCAGGTCATCTTACCATTTTTGCTATAACTTTTTTNNTAGAACGATTCAGATGGTGAAATCGCTATGGTATTGAGAAGACATATCAAGGTACCTCTGGTAAAAATTTCAGCTCTTGATTCACTATAATTATGGAGATACACTCTGTGGAATATAGGGTTTGTGACCAGTCCTGAAACTAGTTAATAAAAAGGTGTTATGGGTAAAACAGTCATAACTTTTTCATATAGAATCCAAATGAAGTGGGACCACTTCCATTGGAAATAGTATGGACTTTAGTTTCTTGTGTGGGAGTTTCATAATCAGATGTTAAATATTGAGCGTGGGGCATGCTATACAAGTTGGGTCTTCTAAACAGACCAGAATTGAATAAAGTCTACCATTCTTTCTATAACCTCTTTTTGGGGAGGATTCAAGGAGTGAAAATTAGATGAGTTTTAGATAATACATTGAGTAACATTATCTACAGGATTAGAGTACTCCAAGAATTGAATAATTGCAGAAATTGAAGAAGTCTAAGAAAGCATTATCAGGTTCTATGTGATGATTGGTTGATGGTGATGATTTGATGTAAAGTTTTATTATTTCTCATATATTCTTGGGTGGAAGGAAGGTAAAGGATAGAGATTTCAAATATCTCTTGATATTTTAGGATTGTATCTTCCTCTTGGAGGTTTATCCCTCCCTTTACATTTGGAAGCTATAGCTACCTTTGGAAGTCATTACTTCCCTTGAACAAACACTATTGATTATTTCTCATATATTGTGCATGGTGTATTGTGGTGTATTGGTGTAACTCTTATACTATTTTTCATTTCTCATTGGATATAATTGAATGTTTTAAGTATAAGTTTAAAAAGGTTTTTAAATTGTACTTGATACTGATTCACCCCCCTCTCAGTATCAACATACACGATTTTGTCATATTTTAGAATATTTTGACTTAGAAGTTTTTCAAAGTTGAGGATTAGAAAGTAAAAATGGAAAATATACTTTTTAAGGGAAAATCTACTTAAAACAACTCCTCTATTGGAATATTTTTTAATACTGAGAAGGGGGTGAAACAATATTATCATTTTTCAACAATTTAAAACCACTTAATTATTAATTTTATCAAATCAAAACAAATGATCAACAAAAAGGTACATTACACAAAATTTAAACGTGAAAAACCCAAATTCACAAATGTCATTATTATTTTAAATAAATATTACATTTAATTTATGAGCTCCAACTCAAAGGAAACACCAATTCCCTATTTTACTAGAAACAACTAGAAGTAGGATGCAACCCCCTAGATTTTACCAGCACCCACTGGAGAGAAGCACCAACTCCCTAGTTTCTTCATCTATAACTAAAAATATGTTGCAACACCATGGTTTATCATATTTAACTAGAAGGAGGCTACAACCTCCTTTGCAAGCTCCAACCTGCCCTAGCACCACCCAACCTCCCTTTTTCTTTAACTCCACTTTCACTTTTACCTTTTTTTTGCAACACCTTGGTTTACCAGCTTCAACTGGAAGGAGGCTACAACCTACTTTGTAGGATCCAACCTACCCTAGCACCACCCAACCTCCCTCTTTATTTAACTCCACTTTCACTTTTACCTTTTTCTTTAATCAAATTTCACTTTTACCTTTTTCTTTATTCCACTTTCATATTTACTCTTTTATGTAAACTCCACTTCCACCTAAATTTTCAACTTTTGTTATTTATTAAATTCATATTTATATGTAGTCCACCTTTTTATTTATTAAAGTGATACCAAGGTCACATTTATATTTAATAAATTACTGACCTTTGACATATATTTGATCACTTACTAACCTTTGACATATATTTTATCACTTACTAACCTTTGAAATCAATGAAAATTTATTCAACAATTGATTGCCTGAGTAGATCTAACCATTGGTGGTTGATGGAAATTGTTTGGGTTTGAAAGGTCGTCCAACTTCAGCTTGGAAAAAATGATGACCAAAACTTTCTACGAAATATCGACTATCATGTTGATCTGACGGACTCAAGGGTTCTTGGTGTTGCATCAACAAGTTTCCCTTCGACTACACTCTTAAATGATAGTGCATGAGAAGGTATTTAAGAGAGTGACTCACCAGTATTTGTTATGTTCATCATGATCCCGTCTCAACAGAGTATAAATTCACCAAGACAAGTTGACTCGACCAGGAAATCCCTTGTATTCCAGTAGTCCACTTAGTTCCTGTAACTCAATATTATTGTATATTTTACTTCAATTCCATCTCATACTCCACTATGGTGCTTCTTGTATTCATGTTGAATTCAATTCCAAATTGATATTTCCATCAATCTCCCCCTTTGGCATTGATAGAAACACATCATAAAAAAAAATACTCCCCTAATGATGAGTAATTGTTTTACCATTCTTCATCAGTACCAAGGCCTCTGATATCCAAATTAGGTTCATCACCAATTGTATACTACTCAGTATTATTTTTTTTTGAGTGACAATACTTCTAATTTTTTTTCTTGATCCCTTGTCAACAACTTTTTATTTTTTTATTTTTTTTCAATGAACCTTTTTCCATCCTCTATTTTTGACAGCTCCCTTTGTCAACATTTCTCCCCCTGTCATCATGAATTTTTTTTTTTACTATAGGGATATTACCCCTAGTTTTTTCCTTATATGTTCAAATGATTCTTTAGGAGGGGGTTTAGTGAATATATATGCTATATTCTACTTTGAACCAACATACTCCAATCTAACCTTTTTGTCACTAACTTTCTCTCTCAAGAAATGATACTTGATGGGTATATGTTTGGTCTTTGCATGCATGAATGGATTTTTGGAGGTTTTGATGTCACTTGTATTGTCATAATAGATAGGTATCAGATGATCACATTCAATTTTAATATCCTCCAATGTTCTTATCAACCATAATATTTGAGTGCAACATTTAGAAGCTACAATATATTCGCCCTCTGTTGTAGATAGTGAAATTGATGATTTTTTTCTACTTGACCATGAGACTATACATTCCCCTAAGAAAAATGCATTTCCACTAGTGCTCTTTTTTTCATCCACACTACCAACCCAATCATAATATATGTAGGCAATTAGTTCAAATCCTTTATTCCTTGGATACCATAAGACAATGTCTAATGTTCCCTTAAGATATCTAAATATTCTCTTTACAACCATCACATGTGATTCCTCAGGAGATGATTGAAATATTTCCACCATTCCTACTTATTGCATGATATCAGGTCTAGATGCAGTCAAATATAGTAGGCTATGAACCATAGATCTGTAGAGATTTGAATATACATAAGGTAACTCATATTCCTTGTTGAGTTTGTAGTTAGTTTTCATTGGAGTGCTAACAGGTGCACTTTCAGCCATTCCAAAATTTTTAATTATCTCTTTCAGTTATTTGTAGTGAGTAATAAACATTTATTTTAGTGACTCAGTGATTTGAATTCCAAGGAATAAACTTATCTCTCCAATCATAGACATTTCAAACTCTTTTGACATTTCTTGAGCAAATTTATGACTTGATTCATCAGTGTTGTAGCCAAATATGATGTCATCCACGTAGACCATTGTGACTGAAAAACTTTATTTTTCAATTCTAAGATAGATATTGTTGTTATACATGCCTCTTTTGAATCCTTGTTGCAACAGATACTTATCCAATCTTTCATACCATGCACTAGGTTCTTCTTTAAGGTTGTAGAGTTCCTTCTTCAATTTGTACACTTGTTCTTCTTTTCCTAGTTGTTCAAATCCTTTTGGCTGCTCTGTGTAGACTTCTTTTAGGGCCCCATTAAGAAATGCAAAATTTACATCCATATGATAGACTTTAAAATTATTAAAGCATGAGTTTGATAGAAATAATATGATGGCTTCCATTCTTGCAACTGGATCAAAGGTTTCTTCAATGTCAATCCCTTATATTTTTTCATACCCTTTGCACACCAATATTTCTTTATTTCTTATAACTTGACCATCTTCATTAAATTTATTTTTAAAAATACACTTGGTCCCTACCACATTTTTATTTTTTAGTCTTGGGACAAGTTCCCAAGTCTGATTTTTCTCTATTTGATCTAGCTCTTCATTCATGGCTTTGATCCAGTCTTCATCTTTACTACCCTCTGCAAATGTTTTAGGTTCTATTAAGGATAGTAAGGATTGTTTAGATGTGTACATTAGTTTTCTTCTTATTTCAACTCCAAAACTTTTATTACCAAGGATTAGACTTTCGGGATGATCTCTTTGTACTCCCCTTGATGGTGCTTTTGTATCTTGTCTTGGTTAATTTTCTTTTGTTTTTTATTTTGATTCTTCTTCTTCCTTTTCTTCTTCACATTGTGATTATTCCTCTTGTATATCTATACTTTCATCATCATCATCATCATAGTCTCATATTATTTCATCAATTTGTGGATTAACTTGACATTTGATCCCTTTTGTTTTTAGATCATCCATGTTTACATTTTCACTTTCCATAATCTTGTGTAGCCTTAGATTATAACATATGTAGGCATTTTTGGTGGATGAGTAAGAAATAAATATGCCTTCATCGGTTCTAAAATAATTTTTTCCTAGTTTATCATCATCTCTTTTTATGTAGCCTTTGCTCCCAAAAACTTTCAACTGCTTAACTGATGCTAGATTTCCATACCATAACTCATATGGTGTTTTTTCATAGTTAAATCTAAGTTTTCCTCTGTTAAGTATGTATACAACTATATGCATTGCTTCTCTCCAATATATATCTGGTAGCTTAGATTAATTTAACATAGTTCTAGATGCCTCTTGAACATTTCTATTTTTCCTTTCAACAACTCCATTTTGCCGAGGAGTCCTTGGAGTAGAAAAGTGTCTTTTGATTCCATGAGTTTCACAAAAATCATTGAATTTGTTGGAAGTAAATTCCCCTCCATTTTATTAAATGAGACACTTAATTTTGAGATCAGTCTCATTTTCAGCCAGTGCTTTGAAAGCTTTAAATTTTTCAAAAGATTATGTTTTTTCTTCAAGAAAACACACCCAAGTCATTCTAGTATAATCATCAATGAATAAAATAAAATAATATTATCCTTGCATACTATTTTTTCTCGTTGGCCCACATAGGTCAGTATGAACAAGTTATAATGGTTTTTAGGTAGAATACTCTTTCATCTTGAATATTACTTTTTTGTTATTCCCATGTTGGAAGTGCTTACAAACAAGGTTTGAAGGTTTCATAATTTTCTGCATACCTCTCATAGCTTCCTTGTTACTTACTTTTACCATATTATCAAAATTTATGTGTCCCATTCTTCTATTCCATAGCCAATTTTCATGTATTTGACTCATGCAACATTTTTTTTTTGTATTTAAGATATAAACATCGCTTGGTGTCCTTTAAGCAGTAGCTACTAATTTTATAGAGTCTTCTATTCTAATAACACTTTTTTTAGAGTAAAAAATGATAATGTGTCCTTGATCATAGGTTTGGCTCACACTAAGAAGATTAGGTTTCAAATTTTCAACTAATAGGACATTTTGTGCTTTATTTATATCATTTCCTAGACTGATTGTCCCCTTGCCAAGTATTTTGGAAGAGACATCATATCCAAATGTAACCTTTCCTTTATTCTCCTTTTTTAGGTTAATATATTTTTTTTGATCTCCTGTCATATATTTTGAACAACCACTGTCGATATACCATTGACTTATTTTATCTTTGGCATGCAATGCTACCTTACATTTTGTTTCCTTTTGTTTTTCTTTCCATATCTTCTTATGTTTTTGTTTTAGAAAATTTGAACTATTTGTCTTCATGGTAGATTCTAATAATTTTCAATTACTATATTTATGACCATAATTGTTACATTTGTAACATTCAATATTGTAATATAGTAGTGGAGAAAATGAATTATAGTTTCTACTCCTTTGATTGCTACTAGATTTGTTGTTCCTATGACAATATCCTTGAACACTTTTATGATGGTTATTTTTATAAGCTTTACATTATAATGCTTTATGCCCAAAATTATGACAAGGAAAATAGTAGCCAAGAAAGACTTGTTGATACCTTTTTGGAGGAGTTCTTCTTGGAGTAGTATTTCTTCTATGCTCATTTCATTTTGGAGAGAGTGCAGATCTATGTTGAGTAGAGTCGGTCTTTATCTAGTTCTTTTATCTTTTGAAGGAGCTCTGAAGGGCAGCTGCATAAGTCTTTGATTTTTATCACTTTTTTGTATTTCAAATTTTAATCCTTTATTAGTTTCCTTGTGATCATAACCCAGTCTAAACTTATTACTTGATGGTATTTTATTTTTAAGTACGTCATCCAATATTTTTGAACTACTTTCAAAATTTGAAAGGTTAGTGCCTTTTTCAATTTTCCTTCTTAGAAGAACTATTTCAACCTCCATTTTTTCACATTTTTGTTCCTTGTCGTTAAGTCATTTACTTAATATTTCTTCAATTCTTTTAGCTTCTTGTAGTTGAGTTTTTAAATCAAAAATGATTTTTTTTGTTCTCTTAACGCTTTTTGAAACTTCTTCTCTTGAATTTTGTTCTTCCTTATAATCTAATAGCTTTTATTTTGATGATTTATTCTGTTGAAATACTGAGAGAGAAAGAGGGGAGTGAATCGATATGAGTACAATCAATACTTTTTAATAAAAAAAAACTCCAATAAATATCATGAGCATTCAATTTATCATCAAAACCATAATTCAATGCATAGATATAAACAAACTACACCATAATTTTACGTGGAAACCCAATGTGGGAAACAACCATGAAATGTTTTTATTATTTATCAAAGAGTACATTAATTGGAAGCATGAACTTCCTATTTCTCTATCTACAACTAGAAGGAGGATCCAACCCCCTATTTACAGGCTGCAACATGAAGGAAGCTCCAACTCCCTAATTTAACTAGATCCAACCAGAAGGAGGCTACAACCCCCTTTCCTTGCCCCGTCCAACTACCCTAAAATATAAATGTAGACCAATCTATCACTACCTCTGTCACCTATAATCTATTGTTGCTACTTTTTCTAATATTTTTGTTGCTTCTACTGATATCGATATATCATCAAGACTACAACCACACATACCTCATACCCGGATTCACAAGAAATTTCTCCAAATCAACTGCTTATGAATCACTAAGACATAAATGTTATTGATTTCTTTATAATACTCACCCTAATACACAAAAGAAGACATAACTTCAACCTATAGTTGACTTGAGTTTTAGATCTCTAATATTCAACCTTTTTTCTTCATAGGTTTGTGACCCATTTCTATCGGGGAAAATCCCCTTATTACTATACTGGGTAAGAATATAGTCATAGAATTGATCTCCCTTAAAATACAATCCTATTCCTAAACTACCCAAAAAACTCTAAATGGATGAACAAAAAGAGATAGGAAAGTAGGTCAAAAGAAACACCTTTGGTCCTAACGTTCGATGTATACCTCCTCCACCTTTGTAGCTTCCTAGGCTTCTAGTCACCTCCCAAAGATGACTTGCAAGAACACTTAGGAAAAAAATGCCACAAATATTCTATCTATACTCATCAATATTAGGGTTAGATATAAACCATTATGGATAAATCAAATGAAAAAAATAAACACATAATAGTTGGGACAAGAAAAGGATTATTTTATTCAATATGAAGATTAAAAGTTACAACCTTCAACGACTGACGCTCCATGAAATAGGTTCGGGATCCTATTAATGTTTCTCCAAGTGCATCATCCCAAATCCTTCTCTCACAATCAACTGATCAATTTAGGGAAAGGGGAGGGATTGTATAGGAGAAAGGGATAGAAAGGGAAGGTTGAGGCCAAATATCATAAAGGGATGGAATACTTGGAATAAGAGGGGGAAAGGATTTTGGCAGAGTTTCTATGTTATCATTCTTTTTCATGTAATGGGACACCAACACCTCTTTTTATATGACAAAAGGATAGTTATTCAATATGGGGATGGGCTACAATGGGTGACTTGGTTAGGAAACCTCCAATATCCTGTTAACTTTGTCAAATTCCTTGAATTTTTTATTTTTTGCAATTTTGGAGGTAAACATGGGTTGTTTAGTATGCATCTAGTATATGTACGTGGGATGTATAGTGTGCAGCTATCATATGTACGCGGGAAGTAGTGCAACAGGGCATGTGCATGCTCCAAAAAATGGTTTTTTAAAGAGAGTTCCTCAATAGTAATTTGGAAAATTGTGCAAGTAGAAAGGACAATTCCATGTATGCATAAATAGGAAATTTTAGGGCTATAAAAAATTCCCACTAATGTATCAGGTCATAATAGAAACTGATGGCTGAAATACATTACAATATCTTTACCAGTGGAAAGGCACGGATTCGAGTGAGCCTGGGACCAGAGTTCGGTAGGTCGCTATCTACAAAAAAATAATAATCTCTCTGAGGCAGGCATACCCATGCTTGGGATGAAATAATCATGGTTTCCAATCAAGTACACTACATATCCATGTCATAGAAACCTCTATATAAAGTGTAGACGCCAAAAATACACCTCGGATCTACATCTCAAAATAATTCGATGATATTCAAGTACAATATAATATGCATCATCAAGAAGCATTGATACTTGTGTTTGTAGATGATGGATTCCTATATCTAGCAAAAACTTCAAGATATTCAACACCTCAGGTAGGAGAACAATAAGAGTGTAAGACTCACTACTCTGAGGTCTTCGACATATCGTCGGGGAAAGACTAGAGGATCTCGATCATCAGGCATAGTACTTTTCCTATTTTGAATCTGGACTTGACTGGACTCATGGGATGGTCGACTCATGAAAGTCAAGAGACAAAATGTAGAATGGCCGACTCAGGTTGGATAAAATTTCCCTTGGAGAAAAACATGAAAGATGATCAGACTTAGGAAGCGTAAGATTGACATAATTTTGTGATGCAGGAGGCATCGAAAACTCTCCATATGTTTGGAAGAGTAACCAAACAGAGGAAGACACAACTCTATGTAGTGAGTACAAATTCCTGATGTCACACTAGATCCAAATGCTTGAAAAACAAATGAAAGGATGTGCTTTGTCCAAGGGCGACTATCTTGCTGCAAAAAAAAGATGTATATTTCATGTCCCCTCTTTTTGGAATATTTGATTTTTTTATCTTTTTCAGTTTTTTAAAGAGATTGAAAAAGAATAAAATAATGCTAGGTTACAAAGGAGGAACGAGTGTCACAAGAAAAAAAAACTGGTTCCAAGTGCATGGAACATATTGATGCCCAAGGAAAGGAGACATGTGTAGGATAAGGACACTCAAGGAAAATTCCTCCATGGGTCAATGTGTCAGATTGCAAAGGAAAAAAGTGTTGCAAGGCTTGCGTATAAGGAATTCTTTAAAGGTTTAGTTGAGAGAAACATGGAGCCGACATTAGGCCAAAGATGAAAAGATGAGACCCACAATGCAATTAAGATTGACACAACAAGACTGCTTCCATGTGAATTTTTATGAGCCCAGAGAAGGTAAGCTCGGTGGTTTTTTCATGTTTAGAAAGTCTGAAAAAATGAAAAAAGAAGACTCCAAGGAGTATCTTTTTTTCAATTAGTCTAGTCGGTTTGAAAAAGGGTTAAATTTATACCAAAAATACGTCTCTTCAAAACCATTTTAATGAGTGTGACAAAGACAAGATCACTTGACAATATTTTCAATTTTAAGGAATCTGAAAAAGGATTCACTATGGAATCACAACATTTTTCTAGGTTTAGTCAACTTAGCCCGAAAAAGTATAAAATATAATTGAGGAGAACTCTCCCAATGAGAGAAATCTCTTGAGGTGTACGTTTTTCCTGAATAATATACTGCCTGGAAAAAGGGTTAAACTCATGCAAAGTAGATGTTCTTCTGAACCAATTTAATGAGTGTGAAGGAACAAGGTCACTCGACATTCATTTCATATTTAGGGAGTCTAAAAAGGGATTAAATATGAACTCTGGGGGGGTTCCTTTTTCATAAGTAATCTCCAAGGCCCAAAAAAGAGATAAACCAAAACTAAGGAGAATGTTCCTTTTTTGAAAATTTAGTCCCTCGGGCTCGAAAAAGGGTTAAAATTATGCCTGAGAATACTCTTCTAGCGAACTGAAGTTCCTAGAGAATACCTTTATTCATAAAATTAGTCGTCCAGACCGAAAAAGAGGTAAACTATCGCTGAAAATATGTGCCTTCAAATTTGAGTTTGGTGAGTGTGCAGGAAAACAAGATCCCTCGACAATATTTTCAATTTTTGATAGTATGAAAAGGGCTTAAAGAAGACTCTAGGGGGGCTTAGTTTCGCAAGTAATCCATACGATATAGAAAATAATAAATACTGTCTCGTTGGGTGTCACTTTCAAAATTTAAGTGACCTTGAAAGAAAACAAACCATGCTCATTAGGGAGTCCTATGGGTAAGGCCAAGAATGATGACTAGAAAGAAGAATGAGGCTTCAACACAAAGTCATGGTGGGACTAAAAAGGACTCTCATTCCTATGAAGTACTTCAGCACGGGAACCAAATGGAAAACAAGGTTCTAACTAGGATTCCCATGGAAGGAAGGCTCTACCACATAAATTATGCCACACTTGTCAACAAGGAAGGTTAGTGTCACAATTCAGTGGGGTCAATCCTAAGGCCAAATGAACTAGGAAACAGATAATGAAAAAATACAAGTAGGGGAAAACCTAACCTATATTCCAATTTTGAGGTCAATACATGTCAAAGAAAAATGTCTCCAAGATCCTGTATATAAGGCCAATAACACTCATCCAGAAGTTAATAAATCCGATATAAATAGAAACTTAAAAAAAATAGGAGGTGTTACTGAATACAAAACTTGAAAACAACAAACCTAGACTATACAATATGTACAAGGTACCACACAGCCTTACGGATCATGTGTGATAGTAGTTCAGGTAGAGCATGTTGCTAGACTCTGACTAGGAGTCTCTTCAATAGTCAACCTAGAAAATCTCTAAAAAGGGAAGAAAACAAAAACCACGATGTAAGTCTTCCCATGGTATATAAACCGTAGTCATGGCTTTAAGGATAGCCTCATCCGAAGGCAATTCAATATCCAAGAAATCATGTGAATGAGAAGGGTCAATAGTCCTAAAGGGAGATGTAAAATGACCATATTCCATATGATGATGGAGGTTCTGGCTAGGATTGGAAGAGTCTATCAGTGAAGAATCACAAGCACGAGAGATTGAGGATCTACAAAGAACGAGATCAGACTCAAAAGGAGATTCAAGATCAATCGAACCAAGAGGGGGAAGTAAGGGCTCCCATGCCCCCATCAGATAAAAAGATCGATCAATTGTTGAGACCATGTATCTATAAGGAAAGCATGAGTGAACAAGCTCCTTCTCAGGGGAAATTGAACATCGAGGATAAGATGCCACATAATTAATCTATGGCGAGGTAGAGTCTACACAAACACTAGGAACATATAAATGGGCAACTTGAACTAATGTTGAATTAGGATGTTGATTTTCATATGCCAATTGGTTGATACTGACAATTCTTTCATTATGATGGAAATGCATCACCCAGAAGAGCATAGACACCATACTGTTCATAGCATATACATAATCACGCCTGAGAAGCATATTGAAATCTAACAAGCCTTGAACCACTATAACATCGATAAGGACACTCTTCCCACCTAACAAGGTAGGAAACTGAGGAAGAAACCCCAAATATTCACTAGGACGTCTGTCAAAATACAAAAAGTCAATCAAAGAAGGAACAAGCTTGGGAGAAACCAAAGCTTTCTAGGTTGAGGAGAAAAAATACTTGTGAAGGATCCTTCATCCACAATACATCGGTAAATGTTTTTTGAATTAAATTCAACCCTTATTTGAAAAGGTTTAGAATAAGGAAGGTGAGGCTCAACAAGGACATTCCAATCAAAGGAAACCATCCTAGGACTTGGAGGGGGTGTTCTTGAAGTGAGCAGAATGCCTCCTTGTTCTGAAAGTACTGAATTGGAAATGCTAAAAACATATTCAGTAGACACATCACTCCCCATAAGAAGAGTGCGATAAACCAAATATTGCATCAGCATGAATGCTTTGGTAGACTTGAAACTCTTTTAGAGAAGAGTGGGATCAACCGAATATTGCATCGATGTGACCACTTTCTCAACCACTAGTTAAATAGGCTGTGAGAAAACATGGTTTGAAGGCACATCACACCCAAAAAAGGAGTGGGATCGGTTGAGTATTGCATCGATGCGACCACTTTCTCAACCACTAGATAAATAGGCTGTGAGGAAACCTCAGAAGATATTGCAAATAGGGATCACAATCTTCGTGCCTCTGGAAGGCCACGACATAAATGAGTAAGGTGATCTCCTGTGTAAAGATTATAAGGGAACTTAGGGTTATGTCCTATCCATCTATGTTTCTCAACAAAATCAATGCCCCCAGTATGACTAGTAGTGGTTGGTTGCTTGTCCTCAACATGACTCGAAGATTTTGTTGACATATCACTTGTATGACTCACATTGACGAGACTCGTGCCCCCGACATGACTTGCAGCGGCTGGTTGCACATATCTTGCATGACTTGCAGAAGTTGGTGATGGGTCAATAACATGACTTGTAGAGGCTATAGACCTATCGCCNNGAATTGCAGAGGCTGGGTGCTTTCCCCCAACATGAATTGCATAGGTTGGGTGCTTTCCCCCAACATGATTTAGAGAGGCTGGGTGTACATATCCAACATGACTTGCAGAGGTTGGTGATTTCTTCTTCCTATTATTCCTCTTTCTATTTCATTTAGACTTTCGATTACTAGTAGATAGACTTTCACCAGATAAGGAAGAAGGAGGAGGAGAAGACTTTGTTGATGAAGGAACATCAACGTGATTCCCATGACATAAGGTGCTTAATTGAGAAGCATCAAGAGAATTCAGGACATTTGGAATGGTACCCAACCAAACTAGTAGTCCCACATTCAACCCAGGAATGTATAAAGTGGCCATCAAAGGGACACCAACATTTTTGAAGAGAGGAAAAACACAAGAATCCCCTTGCCAAGGGGTTCCTTGGTTGGTATCATTAGGAACATTCTCCATGAATATATTATGCACAGGTTCCTCCATTGTGGCATCATTCAAGTACGTAAAGTCTCACACACTGACTCTAGTGAACCAATGGTATAAACAACAACGCCTATAAAGAGGCGGCTTCACTTTTCTAAGTGGAAGACCAAAAAGTCCTCACAACTGACGGAGTGAGCGGTCTACCACCTTAGGTCAGAGACCCAAAGTAATGAATTACTAAATCTCTATGGAAAACTAGGGAGCACAGATCACACCACTAAGAAGAAAATCATAAAAAGATACAAACCAAACAAACTACCCTTCTGAATACTTGTGACCTAGGGAGATGAAGTCTTTATCGTCCAAAGTATTCACAAAGGAAAACAACTCACCAGGAGAAACAATTACCCAAAACTCTGAATGACAGTCCCTTCGTGTGTCGCCTAGAGTGTACAGAGTTTGCCTCAGGTACCACGATACACCCCTCACAGTCACCTATGTGTCAACCTATATAATGAAAACTAGGACACCAACTTGTAATCAACAACCAAGGGGGTACATTCAAAATCCAGGTGAGTGTATGGGAAGGGTAACTAAGTCCAAAGATCTTCTTGAGGCCTGAAATGCAACAGGGCTAGAATAACTCTTAGAGTACCTTGGATGGATCCAAGTGTCTCATAGGTATGACACAAGTCGTTCCAGTAACACTACAGGATTCACCCCCAATACACACTCTCCCAAAAGCTTTGTCGGAATCAAGAGTGGATATCTCCATCATCCTCTATGCGGCCTCGTGTTTCACTCTTGTGTGAGAGGAGCTTCCTAGATTGAATAATTACAAGGTGTATTTTTCACACCCTAGCACAAACACCTAAGTTAAGTTTTGGTTGGCCTTGGAGAATTTACCTCTCCACACCTAATCCAAGGCCCTAGCCTAAGCTATTGGTGAACCCTAGAAAAAGTGTTACTAATATATTTTAGATTAGCGCATTCATTTTAGGGGATTTTATTACTTATGGGACAAAGGTGCAACTGATGTTGTTTGAGGCTCTTGCAAAAAATAAAACTGATTAGAACACTGGAAAAGAAAACTTTACGCTAATTCTACAAATGAAAAAGAGTTTCAAGAAAAAGCATGAACAACTCCTCAAACATAAAACTGCAATCTTTTCTCCTTTCACTGCAAAATGCACACTGTAACTTTCGAGTGAAAATAAAGAGAAAATGAAAGGATTTTATTTATTATTTTTTATTTTGAAATGCTTTCAAGATAAGAAGAAAACACAACGCTGTGCTAATTTCTTTTCTTTTTCAAATAACAATGCAAACCAAATGCAAAGAAAGAAAGAGACTTAAAAAAATAGGTTTTATTTTATTTTATTCCAATCAAAGAAGAAATAACAAAATATGCTAAAAGAAACTGAAGAATACAAGATTAAATCCCTCCCCTCGGCCATGACAGGGAATTGTTTTTCAAAATGCAACTCATTTTTCTTAAAAATTCAAGATAAAAATAAGCTAAAAAAACTAGGAAACATAGAGAGACAAGATGATTTCTTTTTTTATTTCATAAGCAATCTGAGCCTGGAAACTGTCTCAACCCCAAACAATAGAGGCTTCTGGGACTCATGAAGACCTGGGAACCACAAGTTTCCTGTAGGAAAGGGAAAATATTTTAAAAACAAATTCTCCAAAATAACAAAGATGCGTTTTGTGCACGACTAGCCTGTGTATGTACATGGGTTGTATATAATGCAGACCATGTATGTGTGCATGTTGTATAGAGAACATGGCGTGTACACTTATGTAAAATTTCAAAAAGAGAAAAAATTTGGACTGACAATTTGGGCACAGGAATCTAGTAGGCACCTAGAAGGTCACTAGAGACCCAACCTAACTTAGAACACTCAGAAAAGATAGAAAGAAACTGGAAATAAAATCTAACCAAAATTTCCCACTAAAACCCTAGAGAGACTCCCTAGTGGAGTCACCAGTTCTGCTAGCGGGGAAAATCCCCCTATTACAATACTCGGTCAAAGTATAGGAAGAGAATTGATCTTCCTTAAAATAAAATCCTATTCCTAAGCTACCCCAAACACTCTAAATGGATGAACATAAAGAGATAGGAAAGTAGGTCAGAAGTAGTACCTTTGGTCCTAATGTTTGATGCAAACCTCCTCCACCTTTATAGCTTCCCAAGATGTTGATATCCTCCCAAAGATGAATTTCAAGAAACATTAGGAAAACAATCAAATAATCTATCTCTACTCATCAATATTAGGCTTACATATAAACCATTATGAATAAATCAAATGAAAAACATAAACACATAATATTTGGGACAAGAAAAAATATTCTTTTATCCAGTATGAATATTAAAAGTTACAACCTTCAATGGTTGACGCTCCACAAACTAGGTTTGGGCTCCTCTTAATGTTTCTCTAAGTGCATCATCCCAAATCCTTCTCTCACAATCAACTGATCACTTTAGAGAAAGGGAAGGGATTGTATAGGAGAAAGGGTTAGAAAGGGAATGTTGAGGCCAAATGTCAGAAAGGGATGCAATACTTGGAATAAGAGAGGCAATGGATTTTGGTAGGGTTTCTCTATTCTCATTCTTGTTCATAGAATGAGACCCCAAGACCTCCTTTTATATGAAAAAAGTATAATTATTTGGTTTGGGAACGGGCTACAATGGGTGAATTGGTTAGGAAACCTCCAATAGCCCGTTAACTCCGTCGAATTCCTTGCAACTTTTGGAGGTAAAAGAGGGTTGTTTAGTATGCATCTAGCATATGTACATGGGTTTTCTAGTGTGAAACTAGTGTATGTACATGGGAAGTAGTGAAACAGGGCACATACATGCTCCAAAAAATGGATTTTTAAAGAGATTTCCTCAGTAGTAATTTGGAAAATTGTGCAAGTAGAAAGGCCAATGCCATGTATGCATAAGTATGGAATTTTAGGGATATAACACCCATACATTGTCTTCTCATGGGTATCCACTCTTTTCCTCACTACAAATCATATATGTACATTCTTTTCCTCCTGAAAGCCACATATTTTCTCAAAGAGCTTCTATCTTTAACTTGTTCTTTGTACACTCGACTCCTGCAAACTTCTTACTTCACTGGAATTCTCTTCCTTCGACTCATTGCCTCATATATCCAACCTATATTCTCATAAGTGATTATCCAATTGGCTCTTCTCTGTGTTTTAATGAGGATATCATGATGACATGCAACTTGTTAACTTTTGTTTACAATCTCATGATTGCATGCAACTCACATGCAACTTGTTAAATTTTGTTTACAATTAATTTAACATGAAACTCACATGCAACTTGTTAAATTTTGTTTACAACTATTTTACCTTGACATAAAACCTATTAATGGCTTTTTCAGGGGTAGACATCAATGACTACCAATCTTTCAACAATTCAATGAAAATTAATCTTTCAAAAATCCCCCCCTTTGGCATTGATGGAAACACTTAGAAATGTAAAACACTCATGCTTATGTAGGCTCCCCCTGCCTTCGTGCCTCTTCTGTTCCTTTTCATGCCTCTAATTTTCTCTCCCCCTTTAACATCAATGGAAAATGATGACTTTTTCTTGGGGTTGTTACCCTTTTCTATATGATCCGGGATCTTTTCATCAAGTGACTTATTAAAGACTTGTATTAAATGAGAATAAACAAAAGTACACCATAAAGAAGGAAAATATCAAAAGGAAAGAGATATAATCATGAAATATGAACACAAAAACCTAATAACAGAGTTTATCTTTGGTGGATTACGTCTTCGGTTCCTTCTCTCAAATGTGTACATCTTTTATTAACTCCACAAAATAATTGGGCAAAAGACATAAGTATACCTCATTATGGAGTTAAGCTACATAAGCTTTGCTTAGATCAGAAAAAAAACACCACCACTGTGTTTGTGGCATCGTTTTACCTAAAAAAGATTGTCTCCATGCCTCGATCTGAGTCTGACACTTTCAGTCCCAAAAGAGACCTTTGCCTTAGTTACCATGCCACTGCCTCTTCAATTAATGACAGGAAAATATCTAACTACGTGCCAAAATCTGTACAAGAATACGTATGGGTGCACTTGATTCTCCTCTTGTCCTGAACACCGGTGGAGGCCCTCTTCTTATACTAAAATCCGATGGTTATGCAATAAGTGAAACGGTTGGTGGAGTGGTTAGGGGAGGTCTCGGGGTCGAATCCCATGGGCCTCCCCTTTTTGGCATATAGTTGCAAATTATTATTGACACACGCTAAATATAGTGGACAATTTGGCAGGAGACTGCTAAATATGGCGGACAATTACCAAATATGGTGGACATTCATGTGGTGGATATGTTGTATGGAGGGTGGTTGCATGGTTTGGCATATAACCAAGGGTTGGTCCAAAGGCTTAGCCCTTTTCTTCTTCCCATCCAAAACATTATTAAACATAAATCAAATTCATTCCATTGTATAAACAAGGAACATGTAGTGGTAAGTTTTCTAGTGCGAAGGTGTGAGGCCTTTGGGGTAAGAGGTTTTGGGTTCGACTCTTGTGGAGTCATATAAATTTTACACATACCAACCACTGGAGGGGTTCCACGTGGCACCATAAAAATTTCTCAATAAATTCCACTTGTCACAACTTAATTCACCCATGTGTTTTCCATCATACTTGTACGACCTTGCCACGTCATCCCATGCCAACTCAAAACTCTGCCACATTAGTTGTACGAATGTACGACATGTCACCCTTGTTGTGGTGCCATGTGTCACCTTGACCTTTGAATTTTTGACCAAGTTTGACATGAACTTTGACCACTTATATCTTTTGATCCATAACTCCTTTTGATGAGACGTTTGTGCCATTAGAAATATTACGACACGCTCTATGCGATAATTCCATTTTCACTGATTTTTGGGAACTTTGAATTTTTTCCCTTTCTCTATCGACTGAAGCTATTCTGAGCATTCTGAGTTACCTCTGTGAGTTCTGAGTTGTTCTTAGCATTCTATGAATCCTTTTTGGATCATGCCTTCCCACTAAGATCTTTTTGGACCACCAAAATATTTCATCAATCAACTGGTAAGTGACAGAAGAGTCCCCTCACTTTGTCCTTCTCAATCCACTTTTCCTTGCTTAGATGTGTGCCCTTTAAGCCTACTTTAAGATAATCAACATCACCCCTGTGTGAAGTACTTGTCCTTCTATCCAGGATGATATCTTCCTGTAACTCATCCAAGTACTTAGGTGCAAACTCATCAACTGAAGGTATTGACACTTCCTCATCCTAATTCATGATCATGGGAGGCTAAAAACGTTTCAAGTTCTCTACGTTCACAACGGAGTAAATATGCATATAAGGTGGAAGATATAAATGAAAAAAATTAGTGACGCTTTTCTCCAAGATAGTGAAGGGTCCATATCGGATGGGCTTGAGTTTCTTTCCTTCACCCTTAAATTGTTTCTTGTTGATATGAATCTATACCTGGTCTCCAACCTGGAACTAATGATAAACCCTGTCCTTGTCATGTTGATCTTTAATTGTGCTTGACTCTTCTCCAACTATTCCCTAATGTCCTGGTGTATCTATTGAATCCTCTAGATGAACTTGCCAACTCTTTCCTATGTTCATTCTTCATTCATATCAACATCTCTCCCATACATCAAGTCCAAAGGAACCTTTGGTAGGTACCCAAAACACGTCTCAAAAGGTGAAATCTGAGTGGATGAATGTAAATCTCGGTTATAAGCATGTTGTACATAGGGTATTTGTTCATCCCACCTCGAAGAAAAAGTACCACTATTATATTTACCACCTTTGTCTGTCCATTATTTTTGAATGGAAAGAAGTGCTCCTCCTCAATTTGGTGTCCATAATTCTCCACAAGCTAGTCCAAAATTTCCCAAGGAATCGAGTATCGCGATTCGATACAATGAACATGGGTAACCCAAAGTGAACCCAAACATGCTGAAAAAAGAGAATAATAGTCTGCTCAACAATCTTCTTCTTTTTACATGGCATTAAGAAACATATCTTGTTGAACCTATCCACTACAACATACAAATAATAATGACCCCCTTTGGTCATTGGTAAATCCCCTACAAAATCCATGGAAATGATTTCTCGTGGATGGGATGGAACAGGAAGTGGTGAGTATAGCCCCAATTTTCTATTAGTGTGCTTACAAGTAAAAAACATCACACACCCCTTTACATACTTAGTTACAATTTCTTTCATTTGAGGCCAATAACAAAACCTCTGCAAATGAGCCATAGTTTTTCCTACCCAAAAATTCCCAGACACAAGAGAAGTGTGAGCTTATCGTATTACATGGACTCGTTCACTTGTAGGAATACATAGCTTCCAAATATGATAGAGTAATTTTCCTTGCAGACAATAGTTCTCTACTTGTGCACCATGGGTTAGCTTCTCTTATACTTCTTTAAAATATTCATCGATGGAATATTGTTCTACATAGCTATCATGAGATGATAAATAAGTATTATTGAAAATGATAGAAGCAACAATAGGAGGTCTAGAAATAATATTGGTTACCTTGTTACTTGTACCCTTCTTCTACTTGATTACCAAATTAAATTGTTGTAGAAAAATCATCCACATGTAGTGTCGATATTGTTTCAGTTTGGTCTGTGCCTTAAGATACTGTAAGGGATGGTGATCTATATGTATAATTTTTTCCTTCCCTAACAATTAGTGCTTCCATTTATTTATGCTTTGAACTAATTCATATGACTCATTATCATATGTAGGATAGTTAACAACAACTTGGTTAAAATTTTCAAAGTGATAACAGATAGGCTTATGATATTGCATCAATACTGCACCCATGGTGTATCCATTGGCATCTGTCTCAATCTCAAAAGGTTGTTGAATATTCAACACTGCTAATACCAGTGTGATACTAATCTTCTCCTTCAAAATGTTGAAAGATTTTTGTTTCTTTCCTTCCCACTCAAAAGTGTTCTTCACAATGGTTAAGGAATGCAAAGGACCTGCTATAAAGGAGAAGTTGGGAATGAATCTCCTCCAATACTGGACTGCACCCTAGAAGCTCCAGATCTCGCTCACACTTTTTGGCTCAAACCATTTTACAATTACATCAATTTTGGAAGGATCAATCTTCAATTGTCCTCCTCCCACAATATGACCTAAGTATACAAGTGTAGTCTTGCCAAATTCACAATTAGACATTTTTACATACAACTTTTCCCTTTGAAAAGTATCCAATACTTTCTTTACATAGCTTACATGTTCATCCCAAGTCCCACTAAAAAAAAGAATGTCCTCTAAATATACAATCACAAAGTCGTCTAGGAAATTCCTGAATACCTCATTCATCACACACATGAAAGTTGTCTGAGCATTACAAATCCCAAACGACATAACTAACCACTCAAACAATCCTTGTTTGGTTTTAAAGGAAATATTCCATGCATCCTGTTCTGCGACACTGATTTGATGATATCCACTATGCAAATACAACTTAGTGAAATAAACAACATTCTTCAATTGATCAATTAAATCATCTATACGAGGAAGAGAGTATCGATTTTTCATCATGATTTTTTTTAATGCCCAGTAATCGACACACATTCGCCATGTGCCATATTTCTTTGGCACCATCAGGATTGAAGAACCACAGGGAGATGAACTGGGCCTAATGACCCCTTGATCCAATAAGCCTTGTACCTTCTTATTGATCTCTATCATCTCCACAACTGTCATCCTGTACATGCCCACATTAGGAAGAGGAGAATCTTTTTGAAGATGTATCTCATGTTGGATTTCCCTCTTAGGAGGCAATCCATTTGGTTCCTAAAAAATATCATCATACTTAGAAACAATATCAATTAATTCATTTTTATGATATGGATCACAACCTTGGAAAGCATCAGATGTCTTGACATCTCTCTCTTTCATGACCATAAATACATATCTCTTATTAGTGGTTATGTGTCTTTTCATTTGAACTACACTAACAAGTGTTGTATTTACCCTCATGCTATGAGATCTAACAATATATTCCACTCCCCTTTTAGTAAGGTGCTATTTGTTCTCATGACAAAAGAAGACTTCTTTTCTATCATAAAGATAAGGAATTCCCAACACTATGCCACATGTATCAAGTGGTACAACATCAAAATCCACTTCATCAATCAACTTGGAAGTAATAACAAATCTGATCCTACATTGTTTGGTGACATTAAGTTTTTCTTTATCACATACCCAACCAAGAGGGTAAGGCTTTGGATGTGGTTTCGTTACAAGACCCATCTTCTTGACAAGTGCTTCAAATATTAAGTTTACTTGGGAACCCGAATCAAATAATGTATCTATTTTAGTATGTTTAGATACAACTCGTATATGAAATAACTCATTCCTCTTTCGTTCACCGAAATGAGATTCATCATTGGAACTTGAAATAGAATGAAAATAATCTTTAAATTGTACTCCAACCATTGTGATATTTCCTTCATCTTCTAAATCAAAACCAAGATCTTGTTGCACTGTAGCAATGGTCTTTGTCTTCCCCTTTCCACCAAACAGTTTTGGTTTCTTTTCTGGATGTAGTTTCCAACAATGTTCTTCATCATGAACACCCTTCTTGTTGTTAAAATATTGTGTAACTGCAAAGAATATTCTTATCCCCTTTTGTGGATAAAGATAAAATAGATTTATTATTGATTAGATCAATCCCCTTTTGTGGATTGGTCAAACCCTAATTACAAAAAGCTAAATAAGAAGTCATCCCTAGTATATATTAAAGAGGCCCCGGAATATATTAAAGGTGGTTATAACCACCCAGAAGAAGAAGTCGGCCCTGCTAGTGAAGAGACACTTCCACACATGCCATAATTGTATAAATAAGAGAGGCAAGTGCCTCATTTAGACACACACTCAACTCACTCATCTAGTGCGCAAGTTTTAAAGGAAGCTGCAGTTGTCGGTTACCGGAAGAAGGAAGAGAGAGAGGCGTGTTTCTCAGTGTTGGATATTATTTTTTGTCTAGTTCATTATCTTGGCATTGTATTGACTATCTATATTAAGGAAGTTTTGTTGGGTTTTCTTCCCCTTGAGGGTTTCCCAAGATAAATGCTTGTGTACTCTTGTGATTTTGTTTCTCTCAATGATCCTATATTTGCTATTGTTATCTAGTAAATTGAAAGTAACCTAATAATAGCAGAAACATTAACATGGTTTTAGAGATAAGATGAAGAGAGCATCTTTCACAGGAAAAAGAAAAACGTCACTGTTGTCGTACATGAAAATTAGGGATTTTTATTGAAGAAGGTTTTCAGTCCCAAATCCATCTAGAAAGGTGCACCCTACCTCAAGAAACATTTTGGCATCTTCAGCACACATTTTTAGTGGCTAGATCTCACGAAAAGTGAAACCCTAGTTTTCACGAAGTACCAGAAAACCAGAGTACCAGAAGTACCAGAGTACCAGAAGTACCAGAAAATCAGAAGCACCAATCCAGAAATTCGTAAATCAAGTTTGAAGGGGTAAAATTTGGATTTTCAGAAATTTGACTGTACCAACATACTCGCCTCAGTCTAGCGCATCTTTTGGTGAGTTCAGTTTTTAGATCGAAGAAATTTGATTTTTTATTATTTCTATAGCTCGAAGGGCTAGGGTTTCTACTGCAAGAAACAATGGCTACCGGCATGAGGGTAGAAGGCAAGCTAGAAGGATCTAGAAACTTCAGATCTTGGAATCATAGGTTGCAAATGATTCTAGACGATAATGATCTCCTAGAACATGTTACAATGGGTGTACCAGAACCATATGAAGAAGAGAAAAAGACCAAGCATAAGAAGAATGAAAAGAAAGAAAAGAGAATCGTGTCATATTCAGTAAAAGATCACTTGATCCCTCATATATATGAACTACAGACAACAAGGAAAATGTACAAAGCACTCAACAGGTTATATGAAAGAAAATACATTAGCCGAAATCTTACCTTAAGAAATCAACTTCGTAATATGAAGATGGACAACTCAAAATCTGTCACATCCTACCTTATGAGAGTTTCTTAGATCAGAGATCAGCTTGCAACTATTGGAGATTTCATTAGTGACAAGGATCTTGTAACCACAACCCTAAATGGGTTTCCAACATTTTGGATTCCTTTTGTACAAGGAGTGTGTGCAAGGAGCAAGTTACCCAAGTTTGATAAGTTATGGGTAGAATGCACACATGAAGAATCTAGACTTGCAAACCAACATAAGAGATTAATTGTCAATGAATAGGAAGATCTTACAACTCAAAACAACAAAATAAGTTTCTTCAGAAGGAACAATAAAGAATCTAACTTCATAAGAGTTCCAGATAAGAAGAAAGATGTTTCAAAGATCAAATGCTACAACTGTCAAAAGTTGGGACACTTTTCCTATGACTGTCCTCAAGGAAAAGGGAAAAGAAAGCATCAAGCACATGTGGCAGAGGAAGAGGAATCTCCTCCCTCAAAGAAATCTTTAGCAGAAATTAAGGATTATGCACTTTAAGTTGAAGATAGTTGATTTTAAGAAAGATAGCAAATGGAGGAGTCCGTGGAGCCTCCCCACACAAAAACAAAAGATAAGTATTCATGCTTATTTCTAATATCTTGTTTACTTCAATACTTTATCATTACAAGTTATATTTTTGTGAGAATGTTAATTAACCTCGTTTTACTTCAGTGTCTATGTAGACTTATGAAGGAAGTATCAAAGAAGAGGATGAAGAAAGAGATGACATATATATTTCATGTATGATCACTCATGAGAGTGACAAAGAAAGCATACTGTAAGTAAGTTTACAAGTCTCGGAAGAAAGAACTTATGTCGTGACTTGCAGAAGTTAGACAAAACAAGAATGACATATGATATGATGACAGTCATTAAAGACTAGACAATATCCCGTATTTATATAGGAGAAAGAGGCTCCTAAAGATGCAGAACAAAAATGTTCAAGATGAAGAAAAAGATGAATGCTCAGATATAGTGGATGAGATGCAGGTAACTATAGGTTGCTCCAGTACCATTCTTATAGATGCAGAGGGATCAGGTTGATCTAGTATGAAGTCATAAAGAAATGTTTGAATTGAAGAAGGCACCCAGGATATTACAGAAGAAAACTTCAAGGATGATGATTAGAAGCTCTTAGTTTGGTGCAAGAGGGAGCTATGTCTTCTATTTCGAAATGGAGGATCATGATTTGGTGCAGTTAGGAAAGAATATGGATGGTGCCCAATAGATGGGTAGCATGGTATTATACCATGGAAATATTTTGGACCAAAAGAGATTTTAGATCCCATAGCAAGACCTTCGTAGAGAAGGAATGAGAAATCCCATAGGTAGACCTGCGTAGAGAAGGAAGAGACCTCCGTAGAGAAGTGGAATAAGAAATTTACCAAGATTAGCCTCTGTCCAAGTGTTGTGTTTTGGATACTCTAGGGACATGTTAGAATAACCTTGTAGAGAGGAGTGTGACTACCCTCATAGAGAGGAATGTGGATGTTTCTCCAAGGGGCAATGGGCAGATACTCTCCTCTAGCCAAGGATTGAGTAGCCTAGAGCACAAACCTTGACCATGTGGAATGGTTAGTTGGCTATTAAGGTTTGTGTTGTGATCCTACGTGGATCATGGAAAGGGATTCTAGTCTTGCCCAGGCTAGCATCTTAAATTCTCTAGTTCATGTGGGATGACTAGGAGTGAAGTTATGGTAGTAGTCCTCCCCAGTGGATGGGTGAGATAGATGACTAAAAGAGAAGGGAGAACATAAAAGGAATGGAAAAACTCATAAGATATATTTTATGTGAAGATAAGAAAGAGTATATTCTGCATGAAGATAAAGAGAACAAAACTTCTGATGATTTATAGATATGCCAGTCAGTGATCATGATGCTATATGACCAAGTGGAAGATATTGATGCCTCCTATTATCCATTCGATGATGTTTCCCAGTTGATGATGTTTCCCAGTTGATGATGCTATCCAGTGGATGCCACTACCTAGTTGATGTTGACATCCGGTGACCTTTCAAAAGATAAAGAATATCGTTATTGTTAAGAGAGAGTGTTAAAATATTATGTAACTGCAAAGAATATTCTTATCCCCTTATGTGGATAAAGATACAATATATTTATTATTGATTAGATCAATACCCTTTTGTGTATTGATCATGTCGGTCATTGTAATTGACCAAATCCCCTTTTGCGGATTGGTCAAACCCTAACTGTAATAGGATAAATAAGAAATGATCCCCAATATATATTAAAGAGGCCCCAAAATATATTGAAGGTGGTTATAACCACCCAGAAGAAAAAGTCAGCCTTGCCAGTGAAGAGACGCTTCCACACATGCCAAAATTGTATAAATAAGAGAGGCCAACACCTCATTTAGACACACACTCATCTAGTGTGCAATTTTTGAAGGAAACCATAGTTGTCGGTTGTCGGAAGAAGGAAGAGAGAGAGGCGTGTTGCTCAGTGTTGGATATTCTCTGTTGTTTGGTTCATTATCTTGGCATTGTATTGGCTATGTATATTAAGGAAGTTTTGCTGGGTTTTCTTCCCCTTGAGGGTTTCCTAGGATAAATGCTTATGTACTCTTGTGATTGTATTTCTCTCAGTGATCCTGTCTTTGCTATTGTTATATAGTAAATTGGAAGTAACCTAATAATAGCAGAAACTTTAACACTTGCAATGAGTGCAATATGGTTTTAATCCTTCTCTCGTCACTATAGAGGTCTTCCTGTCCTTCCTTTTAAACTTCTTGAAAGTCTTTTGTGGGAAATTAGAAAGTTTCTTTGAGGGATCTTCTTGAACATGTTTCCCCTTGTTATCAAGGTGAGTGGCTTGCACACAAACTTTGTCAAGACTAGTGGGGTTAAAAAAGAGAAAAGTACGATGAATATAAATGTAGAGTGTGCCAATATAATTCATTAAAGTTTCATAAGAATCCAAAGGAATATTCAATGCTAGAGATTTCTTCCTAAATTCTTCTATGAAACTTTGTACAGTCTGACCTTTACCTTGCCTCAAAGTTTTCCATTCCATCATTTATCTATGTAAATACCCTAATAGATATAATTGCTTCCTTATCTCTCTTTTAAATTCCAACCAAGAGGAAAGAATATTATGACACTTACTTATGTCCTGTAGCTTGCTCTCCCACCATACGAGAGCGGTGCCTTCCAACCAAAGAGAAGTCAATTGCACTTTAGCTTCCTCTTCATCAATATGTTGAACATGGAAATATACTTCAACCTGTCAAATCCAATTATCTAGTTTTTTAGGATTAGCATCTCCATTAAACATAGGTAAAGAAAAAATTACATCAAGCTTTAATAATGTTTCTTAAAAGAAGCTTTATGGATAGAGTGATGAGAGTGATAAGAATGCTCAGAGGAAGAAGAAATAGAACTTGAAGGAGAATATGGAGGCTCAGGAGGATCTCCTCCAGCCCCTTGGTTTACCGAAGCATCATCATCGGGTGGTGCTTATTTTTCCTTCCCTTTATTCTTCATCCTCTTTTCGTAATCTCCATACATTCGTTCGACCATTTTTGACATGCGATAAAAGACCATGTGAAATCTTTTTCCTATTCATCACGCTTGTCCTCTTCTTCCATATTCTTCCTTCAGGATGCATGACCAACTTCGGGATTGAACTTATTAAGAGTTCCTTCACCCTGCTTATGTTTGGCCCTAGTAATCATTCATACTCAACAATTAAATTCAAACACGGCTGCTTTGATACCAACATGATCCAGGATCTTTTCGTCGGGTGACTTATTAAAGAATTGTATTAAATGAGCATAAACAAAATTACACTATAAAGAAGGAAAAACTCAAAAGGAAAGGGACATAAGCATGCAATATGAACAAAAAATCTTGATAATGGAGTTTTTCCCTGGTGGACTACGTCTCCGTGTCCTTCTCTCAAATGGGTAGGTATTTTTATTAACTCCACAAAAGAATTGGGAAAAATACATAAGTATACCTAATTCTAGAGTTAAGATACAGAAGATTTTCTTAGATCAGAAAACTAACACTACCACTGGGTTCATGGCGTTGTTTTACCTAAAAATGACTATCTCCATGCCTCGATCTGAGTCTGACACTTTCAGGCCCAAGAGACACCACTGCCTCAGTTACTATGCCACTGCGTCTGAAATTAATGACTGGAAAATCTCGAACTGTGTGCTAAAATCTATACAAGAATCCATACGAGCATGTTCGGTTCTCCTCTTGTCCTGAATACTAGCGAACACCCTCTTCTTATACTAAAATATGGAAATTATGCAATAAGTGAAATAGTTGGCAGAGTGGTTAGTGGAGGCTAAGTTAAGGCTTAGTTGGCAGAGGTCCCGGGGTCAAATCCCATAGGCTTTCCCTTTTTGGCATATAGTTGCAACTTATTATTGGTGTGCGCTAAATATATCATACAATTTAGCGGGCAATTAATTTTGGCGGTTGGCTGCTAAATATGGAGGATAGTTTCCAAATATGGTGGATGGTTGTGTGGTGGATATGTTGTATGGAGGGTCGTCACATGGTTTAGCAATAACCAAGGGTTGGGTCGAAGGCCTAGCCCTTTTCTTCTGCCCATCCAAAACATTATTAAACATAAATAAAATTTGTTCCATGGTATAAACAAGGAACATGTAGTGGTAAGTTGGCTAGTGCAGAGGTGTGAGGCCTTTGGGATAAGAGGTTTTGGGTTCGACTCCCATGGAGTCATATAAATTTTACACATACCAACCATTGGAGGGGTGCCACGTGGAAACCCATGACTGGGCCAAGTGGCACCATAACATTTTCTCAATATATTCCACTTGTCACAACTTAATTCTCCCATGTGTCTGCCATCAGACTTGTATGACCTTGCCACATCATCCCATGCCAACTCATCACTCTTCCACGACATATGTACGGACGTGACACATGTCACCCTTGCATTGGTTCCATGTGTCACCTTGACCTTTTGACTTTTTGACCAAGTTTTACCTGAACTTTGACCACTTATATCTTTTGATTTGTAACTCCATTTGATGATCCATTTTCACCGTTAGAAATATTGTGACGCGTTCTTCGTGATCATGCCATTTTCACTGAGTTTTTGGAACTTTGAATTTTCTCCCTTTCTCTGTCTTTTGAATCCATTCTAAGTATTATGAGTTGCCTCTATGATTTCTGAGTCGATCTTAGCCTTATTTGGATATTTTTTGGATCACTGTAAGCCTCTGATCTCTACTGATGTTTCTATTCATGGTGCTTCCTCATGTAAATATATGATTAAAAAAATAAAAAAATCATTCAATTATTTCATGATTACTATTACCCTCCCATTGTCTTACTATGCCAACTTCCATGTAGATCACTTTAGGGATGAAAATACTCCAAGTTTCTATTGAATATACTCAAAAGCTTCTCATGGAAGAGGTTTGGTGAATATATATGAAATATGTTATTTTGTCCCAAAATACTCTATATTGATGTTCTTTGTCCTGTAGAAAGTGAAACTTGATTGGAATGTGTTTCATCTTGGAATGCATCACTGGATTCTCATAAATACTTATAGCACTAGTGTTATAAAAAAATATCGGAATAGGCTCGTCATATTCCACCTGTATAGCCTACAAAGTTTGCTTCATCTAGAGAAAATTTGTACAACATGTTGCTACTGCAATATACTATGCTTCTGTTGTGGAAAAAAATATTGAAGATTGTTTCTTGCTCAACCAAGATACCATACAATCACCCAAGTAGAAGGCTACTCCAATTTTACTTCTTCTTTCATCAACACTTCCTTCCCAATCCACATCTGTGTATGCAACTAGAGATATATCTTTCCCTTTTGGATACCATAATCTATAGTCTTCTATTCCTTTGAGATACCTGAATATTCTCTTTACTGCCATAACATGTGTTTCCTTCGGTGCTTCTTGAAATATTGCAACATGTCCAATTGCTTATATCACATTTGGTCTCGATGTTGTCACATAGAGTAAACTACCAATCATCGATATGTAGAGTCTCTGATCTGCATCCTTGGATTTATCATCCTTTCTCAATTTGCAACTAGTCTGCATGGAAGTACTTACGGGCTTGCAATCTACCATTCCAAACTTCTTTAAAATTTATTTTATATAATTTTTCTAGGAGATGAAAATACTTGTATCTTGATGACATATGTAGAGTCACAAAAATAAAGACAACTCACCAAGTAATGACATTTCGAATTCATTATGCATGTCTTTAGAAAATTTCTAACTCATTCTATCATTATCACTTCCAAAAATAATGTCATGAACATAAACTTCAATTATCAACATATTATCTTGATTTACCTTTATGTAGAGATTGTTGTATGCATTGCATTTTCTGAACCCTTTCTACTGTAGATACCTGTGTAATCTTGAATACCATGCTCTAGGGGCTTGTTTGAGTCCATACAATGCTTTCTTCAATCTGCAAACATAATCTTCATTTTATAATAGTAGAAACCCTTATCATTGTTTGATGCAGAATTATTCTTCTAGTTATCCATTTAGGAAGGATTATTTTACATCCATGTGATATAATTTTATTTTCTTTGAACATGCATAATCCAAGATAAATCTAACTGCTTCCATTCTAGCAAATGGGGAAAACGTTTCTTCAAAATCTATTCCTTCAACCTCAACATTGTTGGAGTTACTTCACACACACCTAGGATTTATTTTTCCTAAGGTTATTCCTTGTTTATTATTCATAATTAGTCATTATCCAGTCTCCTATATTTTAGGGAAGAATATTCCACCTGGAGAATATTCTCTTTCAGTTGACAATTCAGTTTAACTAGTTGAGTTGAGTTTAGATGCTGCATTGGTTTTGTCACCATGCAACATTGGGATCATCACCAGCTAATGCACACTTGACTTTGGATCATCACTATATTGGTGCATTACCCTTGATTTCTTGAGTTAACTCCTCACTACTCCTTGTTCAGTCAGTTAACTAAAGACTAGTTGACTAGTTAACTCAACTAGGTGGCAGTTCACTCATGTAACTGCCTGAGACACTAGACTAGGTGGTAGTTTACTCCCATAACTAATGGTGTGTGTCCATATCACTCTAGACCACCACTATGACTCATTAGTTACTCATGTATCCTATATCTATTTTAAATTATTCACTCATTATGTGTGGAATACAATTAATGAGAATTCTTCCATTCTTTCTCTCTTGCTTCTTCTTTCTCAATTTCTCTCTGCAAATGTGTGTATTATTGTTTAGCTAGATCTATTATGTGTAGGTTCAACACATTTACAAGAATATCCCTTGCATACTAACCTTCCTTTATTCCTAGTTACATGTCCATCCTCGTTCAACTTGTTTCTGAAAACCCATTTTGTTCCAATCACATTGTTATTCTTAGGCATTGGAAAAAGTTCCCATGTTTCATTCTTATATATCTAATCCATTTCTTATTCCATAGCTTTGATCCAGTTTTCATCAGTGTTGGATTCTTCAAAATTGTTGGGTTCAACTCTGGATAATAGCGCTATATGTCTTTGTTCTGGTCAACATAATTTTCTTTGGGTTTCAACTCCTACATCTTTATTCTCAATGATTTGTTCTAATGAATTATTTTTCTATACTCACTATCTAGGATATTTGGGAGATATCTAAATATTTTTCTCTTAATATTCCTCTTGCTCTGCTTCTGGATTGTCTTCTTCTTCTACTTCTTCTTCTTTCAAATCCTCTTCTCCTTCTTGCTATGTCGAGTCTTTGCTTTATTCTTTGGTATTTTGTACACTTGTCTCGTCAATATGTACATTGATTCTTTCTAATATTCTATTGAGTCTTAGATTGAAACTTTTGTAAGCATTTCTCTTGTTTGAGTACCCGAAAAATATTCCTTTGTCAACTCGGGAGTCAAATTTTCCAATCCTATTATCTTGTCTCTTGATAAAGCACTTTCTTCCAAATGATCTAAAATTATTCACATTTGTTGGTCTTACTTTCCATAGCTCATAGGGAGTATTATCACTATTGCTTCTAAGAATTCCTCTTTTCAAGATATGAACTATTGTATGTACTTCCTGTGCCAAAAATATGTCACCCAAATTGGAATCTTTCAAAATGGTTCTGGCCATTTCTTGTACTATCTTGTTCTTTCTTTGAGCAAATATGTTTTGGTGAGGTGTCCTCGCTACTGAGAATTATCTTTTTATTCGATGTTTTCCACAAAAATCCATGAATTCTATTGATGTAAACTCTCCACCATTGTAATATCTCAAACATTTGATTTTCAAGTCTTTGTCTGTTTCAACCATCTCTTTGTATGTCACAAAGTGCTCAAATGCCTCTGACTTCTTATTGAGAAATCAAACTGTAGTCATTCTTGTGTAGTCATCAATATGTAGCATGAAGTATTGTTCACCATATAATCCCTTCGTTCTTGTTGATCCACATATATTGATATGTACAATATCTAATGGTTTTTTGTTGAGTACTCCTTTGATTTGAACTTGGTCCTGGTCTGTTTTCCTTGTAGACAATGCTTACATAGAGTATTCACTGGCTTTGAAATTTCATGTATTTCTCTTACAGCTTCCTTTCTACTGATTTTGACAAGATTGTCAAAGTGCATGTGACACATTCTTTTTTTCTAGATCCAACTTTCATTTTCCTTTCTTAAATAAAAACTTTCATTTCCAATTTCATTCAAAACATATATTTTGTTCAAAGCCTTATTGTTGTTGCCACTAAATATTATAGCAAGATTTGCCTCACCATTGCTATCTTGCACAGAGGGCCTTTTTCCATTTTTCTTGTGCAAACTTTTTATCCCTTTTTGATGAATCCAGAGCTAAAAAATATACATTTTTCCACATATACACTCCCTAACTGTTATGCAAGATGCATATACGCTTTTTGCTCCATTATAGCTCACGCATATCGGGATTTGTGCCAAAAAATACAAAATAAGGTCAGGTTTCCATATCACGATAGAAGATCTCTGATCCTTGGCCTTCCATATACCGGAAACGTTCTGACTCGGCCCTTCAGTTGCATCTTGGAGGCTATAAGAGCACAATTTTGAACTATGGAAAAAGAGGAGAAAGAATTCAACTTTGAGAGAAAAGTTACTTTAGAGAAATTACTTCATATTGAGTCTGCATCCCTTTGTCCCTCAAGTCTGAACATAGTATTCAACCCCCAAGCTCTTCCCTTATTATCGAGAGGACCTATTTGCCTATTTCTCATGAGATTTCCTTTGGTGGAGGATTGAAGTGGTGGGGACCGAGTTGGAAGGAACTTGGTTTCTTGGTTTCGAACTATGCCGACATGGAAGTCTATAATGTTGACACTTTTGTTGATCAATTATTAATAGAAATACTCCTTTCTTGTCCTATTGGTATCTTGCAAATATATGATTATTATACATGGGCATGTTTGTAATGTTTATTAATGGATTATGCTATCTGATGTGCTAACCCCTTTTATATCATCACTATATACTTGCTTTGCTTGTTCGTTGATAACTTCTCGCAGGTATAAAGCTTTGGGTCAAAGTGCTCAATGGTGGAACATCATCAAACATTGGATCGAGGTAGGTCTCTTTCTTGTATTGCACATTAGTAATATAACATATGTTGGAATTGAGTTGATTTCTACAGTCATACCTATCTGTTGTGGTTTACCTTTGGCCATAGAGAGTTTTTTTGTTAAGGTCCTAACCCGCACATAGGTAGATCAATGTATTCGGATGTAATAAAGGTCAATATTAATAAGGCCTTTCAATAAAATAGAATAAGGCAGATGTAAGAAGACCGAATAGAAGCTTTCGCTTCTAGAAGGATCTTCCTCTAGATGCTTCTCTTAATAGACATATTTAGTATAAATAAGGGTCGAGGGTATGAGAACCCTAGCTTGGAGATTATTGTAATAGAGCATTGCTCGATTGGAGGTTGCCCCCTTGAAGAGGCATGTGAACATTGCTTTCTGAATCAAAGTTCTATTTCTATTGCTATTGTTATATTATTTCTATGTATTATGAAGATTATGATGGATATTTTACTGTTATTCTACCATTTCTAACATTTTATTTCTATTCTGCATATTTTATATATCTGGTATATTGCAAGTGGTATCAGAGCACTTTCCTTGGCAGAAATTGTGGGTATTTTTTTTCTAGGGTAGAGACGTATTCTGACGTCTTTAAGCCATAGAGAGCTATCGTTACACGCATAAACCTGCGGTTGAGGGATTCATACATGCAGGAAATACAAGTGGTTCTTAAGCGCACATATGTTGGCCACCCTTGTAACTCCTGTTGGTACCCCTTTGAGTGGTAGTGCATCAGACAACACCTGTGTACGGATCGGCCTAGATTCCCTGAATCCCTCTTTAGATAAACCTATAGGCCACCGGACTTCTATAGTGTCACTGACAACAACACTCAGGAAGATACTCTCTAGTACCTGGGTAGTCAGGTAGTACGGCTAAGGGTACGGTCTATCCTCCTTAGTTAGTGCCCTGAGATATTGGGCCGAGTACTACTGTTGGACCCCGCATATATATCAGAGAGCTATAGCACAGGGAAAACCCTTGTCTGTAGAACCCTTGAATACCTAACCCTTGGGGAACATAAACATAAACATAAACAAATTAAACCGGTGAGATCTATTGTTGTGCATCTATGTTCGGGTTTCTAAGTAAATACACATTTCTCTCTGTTGTGGGGTATTCTACCCTACGGAATAACAAGCTAGGGCTTTAAACTTGTACGTAGATCATGACCCTTCAAGAATAACTTTTAACCTCCTACCCAAAACCTCAACCCCTTTTCTCAGGCAAACATGGGAAGAATCAACTAACCTTTTTATCAACGGTTGAAGTAGATCCTCCGTTGAGATTTAATCTCCTTGCTGCTGCTGCTCCTTCCACAAAGTGATCCTGCAATCAAGACAAAACTACGCATGCATGCTACTGATATACTAGAGGGTTAGAGATAAAACATAAATCAAACAAAACATATGAGACTCATGTATTTGGGACGGGAAAAGTATCTTTTTCATTAATCTCAATATGAATCAACTTACAATGATTTTAGAGACCGGCCACCGTTCCTCAATCCTGATCCTGGGCTCCTCCTCTTCTTTTGTCCTCCAACTGCTTATGCATGAATTCCTCCTAAAGCTTGAGGCAAGGCCAAAGGGTTGGGACAAATGGACTTGGCAATTTGGCAGAGTTTCTTTGCTATGATTTTTCCCCCTTTGAATAGTACCCCTACCCCTCCTTTTATAGGCTAGAAGGAGCTAGGGTTTTAGGCGAACTCTCAGCCATGCATGGCTGGGAGTTCGAGTTAACTGACAAAAAGCTCTTCGTCCCGGCGGAAACTTCCTTGATTTTTTTCTTTGTTAGGTAAACGCAGGCTGTAGTGGGCTAGCCCACACTCCACCGCATGCAGTAGAAGGCCAACAAGCGGTCACCCACGCCCAGTGTTAGGTTAGGGTGCGGGTTGCTTGTTTTAAGTGGTTTTTGGAGGTTTTGTTCAGCATGGCTTTGGCTAGGAAGAGGCATGAGTTGGCCTAATGCCAGGTAAGCTTGTGTGGTGCATTTTAGGGTTATAATAGATGCCCCCTAATGTGTGAGATCAGAAGAGCATCTGATGGCCGAAATACATTACCAATTATTTACCAATCTGTACTGATATGCTGAATGAGTGAGCCCAGGAATCAGGAATCAGGAGGTGTCGTCTGCAAAATATCAAATGTCTCATTGAGGCGGGCATACCCATGCTCGAGATAAATCAAAACCATGGCTACCAATCAAATACACTGTAGATCCATGTCAAATAACTATAAAGAGTAGCCACGAACAATACACAGCGGAGCTACATCTCGAAATCAGAAAGATATACATAGGAAGTATCCATCTCTCAGAAGTTGTCTTGGCCTGATGGCTGTACTTCAGAGCTCGAGCAACAACTTCAACATATTCACGACTCGGGTAGGAGTGTAATATGAGTGTACGACTGTACTACCCAGAGGTCTTCGACGGCTCGTCGGTTACGGACTTGATAATCTTGATGATCGGACTGAAGGCTTCATTGATTTCGAACAAAGACTTGATTGGACGTT
>ML777819.1:541283-556130 GCA_009831015.1 Picea engelmannii
TGGTTGGGTCACCCAAATGGAACATTATTTCTCTCTCTACAACATTACAGATGACTTGGCCAAACTCCGGTATGGTGTTCTCCATCTAGATCAAGAACGCTGGCAATGGTGGCAATGGAGGAAAACTTATCGTCAAGGGTATATTGCTTGGACCCAATTTGTGACTAAGCTTTATGAACGCTTTGACACTAACACCAACCATTTGGGCCGTTTGACGAAATTGAAGCAATCAGGCACAGTAGAAGACTTCATAGCTGCATTTGAGCGACTGGCTTTTCGAACAGAGGGCATGACAGATGCTTTCTTTCGAGAGTGTTTTATCAGTGGACTCAAGGAGGACATTCAGGCCCATGTCCTCATGGCTCGACCTACGACTTGGGTGGAGGCTACCAAAAAATCTAAAGAAGCAAAACAAATTGTTTCCTCTCAAAATTGTAAGCCTTCCTTTAACCCTCTCCCTAAACCAGTAAACCCCACTACTCCCTCCACCCCATTAAAAATCCAAAAATTGACCAGGGCTGAAATGGATGAATGCTAACTCAAAGGCCTCTGTTATAATTGTGATGACAAATATTTACCAGGCCACAAATGTAAGGAACAAAATCTTTTTATGGCCATCTCTGAGGATATTTCAGAAGAGGATGTTGACACTCCCCTTGTGCCTGAGTCACCAAAAATCACTGACATAAACCCTCCCTCCGACCCTCCCAAAGTGGAACCGATAATTTCCCTCAATTCTCTCACTGACTTCTCTGCACCCCAAACCCTCAAGTTAATTGGTTACATCAAGCACCAAAAGGTCATCATTCTAGTTGATAGTGGCAACACCCACAATTTTATTCATCCCCGCATTGCCCAAGAAACCCATTACTACATCCATGCTGTCAACAATTTCCAAATCATGATTGCCAATGGTGGTTCTATGAAATGTGGCGGGCGCTATGAAAATGTGCATCTCCAAATAGGTGACTACCAACTAAAATCCCATATGTTTGCTATTGACATGGGCGGTTGTGACATTGTGTTGGGTGCAGACTGGCTAAGGAATTTGGGTCCCATTCTCATGGATTTTCAGAAATTAACCATGAAATTCGACCAAGGAGGCCACCAATATAAATTTCAAGGCATCACGATGGGTTCACCTGAGGTCATCAGTTCTCATCACATGGAAAAAATGCTAAAAAAAGGTCATTTTGGTGTCATTTCCCAACTCCATGCCATACAAGCCACAAAGACCCCACCAGTACCCCAAGACCTCCAAGCCCTCCTTTCTAAACATCAAATGGTATTTTCCACTCCCCAAGGACTCCCTCCTTCCCATGGTGTCCATGATCATTCCATTCCCCTTGTCCCAGGAAGCCTTCCCCCCAATATATTTCCATATCGCCACCACTTTGCACAAAAAAATGAAATTGAAAAAATGGTCCAGGAACTCCTTATTGTCGGCATCATACGTCCTAGTACGAGCCCCTACTCCTCTCCGATCATCATGGTATTGAAGAAAGAAGGTTCTTGGAGAATGTGTCATGACTTCCGTGCTCTCAACAAACTAACCATCAAAGACAAATTTCTCATTCCTGTCATTGATGACCTGCTGGATGAATTGAGTGGTGCCCAATTCTTTACCAAACTTGATCTTCGCTCGGGCTATCACCAAATACGTATGAAACAGGCCGACATTCCCAAGACCGCCTTTCGCACTCATGAGGGCCACTATGAGTTTTCTTTCATGCCCTTTGGTTTGTGTAATGCCCCCTCCACCTTCCAGAGCCTCATGAACCATGTCTTCCACCATTTTCTCCATCATTTTGTCTTAGTTTTCTTTGATGATATCCTCATGTATAGAAAAACCTGGACAGACCATCTTACTCATGTGGATCAAGTTCTCCACCTACTCTCTCTGCACCAACTTTTCCTGAAACAGTCCAAATGTTCTTTTGGTGCCTCAGAAGTAGAACACTTGGGTCATCTGGTGGGAAAGAATGGAATCGGGGTGGACCCGAAAAAGATTGAAGCTATGCAAGACTGACCGTACCCAAAGACTCTCAAAAGCTTGCATGGATTTTTGGGCCTTACAGGGTATTATCACAAGTTCGTTAAGAACTACGGAAAGATTGCAGCACCTCTCATGGCTCTCCTAAAAAATAACTCTTTCACTTGGACTCCAGCAGCTGCTCAAGCTTTTCAAACCTTGAAGACGTCCATGTGCACCACTCCGATTCTAGCCCTTCCCGACTTCACAAAGACCTTTGTGATGGAATGTGATGCCTCAGGGAAAGGAAACGGTGTTTTCCTTATGCAAAAGGTTTGACCTTTGGCCTTCACTAGCAAGAAACTGTCTGAAAAGAATCTGGGAAAACCCATTTATGAAAAAGAAATGTTGGTGATTCTGCATGTCGTCGATTTGTGGTGTCTGTATCTCTTGGCGCAACACTTCCAAATTAAGACAGACCATCAAATCCTCAAGTACTTTCTGGAACAATGCATTTCCTCCCAGGAACAACAAAAATGGTTGACTAAGCTCTTTGGATATGATTATGAGTTCATTTACAAGAATGGAAAAGAAAATGTCGTGGCGGATGCACTGTCCTGGAAATATGAAGACGAAGGATCCCTTTTTTCTCTTTCATTCATTGTACCCGATTGGCTCCAAGCTGTGTGCCAGGAATGGCTTCAAGATCCCAAAAGTTCACATCTGATCCAGCAACTGCATAACAAGGCTCCAGCTCCCCTAGGGTACTCCTGGCTCCAAGATGAGCTTCGATACAAAGGTTGCTTGTATTTAAGTAAACAATCCAAGCTCAAATCCACGGTGCTTTCTAAGCTTCATGCTACACCCATAGCGGGGCACTCAGGGTTCACCAAAACATATGATCGAGTCAAACGTTCTTTTTTCTGGGATGGTATGAAACATGACATCCGTAAGTTTGTCGTTGAATATGAGGTGTGTCAACGCAACAAGGGAGAAACAGTCAAATATCCAGGCACCCTCCAAACACTTCTGATTCCCCCTGCTATTTGGAAGGATATCTCTATGGACTTTATTACAGGCTTACCCAAATCGAGGAATAAATCAGTCATAATGGTGGTGGTGGATCGCCTTTCCAAGTATGCTTATTTTTGCGCTCTTCCCCACCCATTTACTGCATCCACGGTGGCTCAAATTTTCATGGACCAGGTCTTCAAGCTTCATGGCATGCTGCACTCTATTGTTTCCAATCGAGACCCAACTTTCACAAGCAATTTTTGGCAAGAGTTGTTTAAGCTACAAGGCACACAATTGCATCTCAGCTCAACTTATCATCCCCACATGGATGGTCAAATGGAAGTTGTCAACAAGTGTTTGGAAACATATCTGAGGTACTTTTCCTCTGAAAAAAAACACCAGTGGGCTCAATGGTTACCCCTCACTGAATGGTGGTACAACACTACATACCATATAGCCATTCGCATGACTCCTTTTGATGCGGTATATGGACAGAAGCCACCTTCAGTTCTCTCATACTTACCGGGTACCTCGAAGGTCCAGGCGGTTGACAAAACACTTACATTCCGAGAGGATATCCTTCATACCCTTAAAGAGAACTTGGTCATGGAACAAAATAGAATGAAGCAACAAGCAGATCAAGGTCGCTCTGAACGTCAATTTGCAAAAGGGGATCAGGTGTTTCTGAGACTGCAACCATATAAGAAAACTTCCCTCAAGGTTGAGCATTGTCAGAAGCTAGCACCCAAATTTTATGGCCCTTACATAGTTCTCAAGCATGTGGGACAAGTCACATATCAGTTAGCTCTGCCCATTCAGTCGAAGCTACATCCTATTTTTCATGTTTCATGCTTGAAGAAGGTGATTGGAACCAGGTGCCAAATTCAAACCAACCTTCCAGAGTTAGCTAAAGAAGGATCCATTTGGCTACAACCAGAAGCAGTTTTGGACCAACGTGAGTGTCGCCTGTGTTAGAGAACCATCAAGGAAGTGCTAGTACAATGGAAAGATATGACTCCAGCAGATGCCACTTGGGAACCAACTACCATTCTGCAGCAGTTTCCACATCTCAAGCCTTGAGGACAAGGCTTTTTTTAAGGGGGCGGACATGTTAAGGTCCTAACCTACACATAGGTAGATCAATGTATGTGGAATTAATAAAGGTCAATATTAATAAGGCCTTTCAATAAAATAAAATAAGGCGGATGTAAGAAGACCTAATAGAAGCTTCCGCTTCTAGAAGAATCTTCCTCTAGATGCTTCTCTTAATAGACATATTTAGTATAAATAAGGGTCGAGGGTATGAGAACCCTAGCTTGGAGATTATTGTAACAAAGCGCTGCTCGATTGGAGGTTGACCCCTCGAAGAGGCTTGTGAACATTGCTTTCTGAATCAAAGTGTTATTTCTATTGCTATTGTTATATCATTTCTATGTATTGTGAAGATTATGATGGATATTTTATTGTTATTCTGCCATTTGTAGCATTTTATTTCTGTTTTGCATATTTTATATATCTAGTATCTTGCATTTTCCCTTGTAACAGAAATGACGATCGTACTGGGGATATATCTTCCTTCTAAGGGTTGAAGTACTTTTTCTTCTTACATTGCTCTTTTTTCCCTTGTGTTTCTTATCGTATCACTGCTTGACAGATCGTGTTCACTCTGAGTCTGATTTTTCATCCTTTTACCCTTACCTGTCTTTGTTTTAAAGTATATATGCCCTTTTTTCCTTGAAATTCAGGTATACACGCTTGCTCTCTCACAGCAAGAAGCGTATATACGCTCTATTCTCCTGAACAGTCGCGTATACCACTTCCCCTTGCTTGTTTTCTTGGTTGAATGACTACTGGGTAGGATTTAAATATTGTTGAGCCTTTTTAGGTCTCTAAAGTGCCTATTGATATTATCTGGGATGACAAGAAGCCTGTTTGGAGTTGAATTTTTGGGCATAGTCTTCCTCTTTGTTTTCTATTTTTAATTTATCCTTGGTTTGTAAGTTGTTTTCTTGGCTGCCTGGTATTCTTCTTGAGTTACTGCTTTTATACACTATATAATTCATCTGTCAAGTTGCTTATCAGTCCATGCATTTTATTTTTAGAATATTGAAAATACAAAAAAAATAGGCATTTTGCATTAGTTGGCATTTTTGTCTTTGAATTTTCATCATTAACTTAGCACATTTAGCGAAAGATCGTATTTTACTTCTGAATTGTAGATTTGAAATTGAAGATTGCATTTTTTTTATTAGCATATCATTCTTTGAAAAGTTAAAGATAGACTTTGCATTATATCCATATTTATTTTCTGGCAGAGTCATAACACCATGAGTTTCACTTCCATGCCTTTTTTAGTAACTACCGCCAATAACATTTACGCTTTAAACTAAAATTGATTAGTCATGATTTTATTTTTATGGTGCACAAACTAGCTTAGGATTTAGTGCCTTGGAGTAGGATTTTGTGAGTAAACTTCTCCAAGGCAATTAAATCAACATATGTGTCTAAGGTAGGGAGTTGAGAAGTCCATTGTATAATTGGTAATATCAGGAGGCTCCACTCACATCGGAGTTAATCATGAGGTCACGCGAAGTTAGTTGAATGGATAACCCTTGGATACTCACCTAGCATCAGAGATATTTCTATGGATTTATTCATATTTGGGGATCTTACTAGTGCCCATACCTCTATGAGAGGTGGTGCTTTGAAGGTTTCGAGCTTTGCTACCCTACCCATATAGTGATGCAGACTTATGACTGCTCGCCTGTGCATCGATTATACAGTGGTTTATTAGTTTCTTGACTTAGGTATCTCATAGGTTACTTGCAGAGGTTATTATGCTTGTACCCTGAGTCAGATAAGGGTCAGACAACACACAACCTTTATGGAGGATTGCCTCTCTAGGGGGATCTGACTGACTGGTTGTTAAGACCATGAGGGCCCTTATAACTGATTATGTTACCTCCAAACATTAGAGGGGAGTCTCAGGTCCCTCTTGGACAAGACATACCTTCTTTAGCGAGGGAGGCCACTCAGCCACCTTAGCCTATTTGCACATATATTGGTCATTTGATGTTTTGGTATGCTCTTTGATTATTTGTTGACCATAGGTTTTCATGTTGATTCTTTATTATCATGGATACCGGAGTTCATTTTTCTCCCTCGTTTACTGCTATCCCCTCCATGACGTTCATGGGGGAAAATCCATATGTTTTTTATAATGGTATGCAAAACTACAACACTCAGTCCACACCTTAGGTCTCTATCCATTTTTCTGTTGATATGCCTTCCCCTGTGCAACCCTCTCCCTGTTCCACTTATATGAATCCTAGCATTGGAACCAGGGGCACCATGGCTCTAATGCCTACTTCTTCATTTGATATGAGTCGTGTCCCCATGGGAAGTTGGAACCTTCCTCCCTATGGATCCAATACTAGCTATGATCTTTTAGGATCCAGTACTTAGATGGGTGCCTATCCCACTTATTACCCCCCACCCATGTATATTTCGTTTTCCATGTCAGTTCCTTCGAACACTTTTTCCATGAAAGGTCCTCAATTACCACTAGGTCTTTCATATGAAGAGAACCAATTTTACAGTTCGGGAAACCCTCTTTATGGGACCACTTCACAAGGGGGAAACATATATCCTCACTCAGATAATACTTATCCTACCTCGGTCTCTTCACAGACCCCAGTGACGATGCCCATCCAAACCTCATCAGACCATTTTGGCATGAAACAACACCTTTCTGGGCTAGGGTAAGAGGTACACAAAGATCCTGCCTGCCTTGCAATTTTTCAGAATCAATCTTTCCCTGGACCACGGACTCAAATTCCACCATCTATAATCAGCCCAATAATTGTCATTCATACTGGTGCTCCATCACCAACCTCTGCCAGTCATGTCAGCGATGGGTCGACTTCTTCTACAAACTACGTCAACAACTTGCCCCCAACCTCTACCAATTATGTTGGGGGCACCGTTCTTTTTTCCCTGAATCATAGCCATGTCACATCTCCTGATTCTATTCATCATACATGAGACAGCACTCTTTCCCAAGATAGTTACATAGAGAAGCCCAGACGCCTCATATGTAAGCCTAAATTCTTTTGCAGGACTTGTGAAGGAAGTCACCTTACTCGTTTGTGTTCGATTACTGCCGAGATACCAGAAGCGTGGGGCTCACCCAAGAGCCCTTATAATTCTGAGGCATCCATGGTTTCTCTTCATACCAATTCTCCCTTAATCATCTCGGTGGTTCCACCGACACAATATTCTCCCGACCTCACCCCCTTTGTTAAGGGTGAAGTGTCTCTTGCCCCCATTACTATGCATCCTCTTCAACCTATAATGGAAGAAGTGGCCACGCCAATGAAATCTTTGGTCAACCCTACACTCCCTAAAGAGAATGATGCACCTTTCATCCATGTCATCAACATTTCACACCTTCCCCCTTCTGAACAAGAGAAACTTATTATTCACCTAAATGCTCTCCCTCCAAGTCCTGACGAGGTTCATTTTGATTGGGACGACCTGATGGGACATCCCATTCCCCCACCTATGTATTTTCCATTAAGAGACATTATTTGAACCATCACAGAGGTTGTATCCTCTATTAGCACCTTCTCCTCCTTTACTTGGAAAGCCTTGGGCTTTCCCAAGCTCTTGTCAACTATCCGTAGGATACTAACTTTCTGCAGAAAGTTGGTACGGGAGCCTTGGCCTCCCCCTTTACATGTTGATTAGACTCCCAATAACGACTCTCAGTTAATCTCTTTTCGGACTCATCCAAAAATTAAAAATATTGTCGAGTGATATGTCCCTTTCACACTCGTTAAAATTGAATTTGAAAGATCATGAGTCCTAGTTAAGCTCTTTTTTGACTCACTATCAAAAATAGAAAATATTGCCGAGTGAATTTGTCTTTTTCACACTCATAAATTAGATTTGAAAAGACGTCTATTTGGCACAAGTTTACCCCTTTTTCACACCAAGTAAACTAAAAGACATAAAAAGGGACATTTTTTGGTCTTACGTTGTGATTGCATCTCATGCCCTCGCTTGCCGTATTGAGCCTTTAGCTAGTTCTCTCTTTGCGTTATAAATTTTTGCCTAAGTAGTTTTCATCCTCAACCAAGCAGAGCCTTGTTTTTATCCTTCGCAATTTGACACCCTATTCCCTGGAGGGAACATCACCACGAGTGTCCATCTCCCGCATGCATTTCCTTGCATTGAGCATAGGTATGTTCCGCTGCTGGAACTAGTTTTTCTTACTTGCGACACTCGTTACCTCCTCTGTATCATAGCATTCATTTGTTATGAAAAAACAAAAAAATATGGGTGGGAAGGGAATAATATATTGTAATTGGAAGAAGTCATGTCAGCTTTGAACATAGCACAAAGTTATTGAGTCCTTGTGTCATCATAATTTTAGGTTTAGCATGGCCTTAGGAAGATGATCTCGCTACAGAGTTTTCTCTACCGACTAGTTACTCTTCCAGTCCCTATAAATAACGTCATTGATGCCTCCTGCATCTAATTGTCACATAATTGAGTCCATGCTGTCGGAGTCCACCATCTGTCTCATGCTCTTGTTCAAAGGAAGTATATCAACCTGTGTTGACCACTCCTTATAAATATTGACTTTGCATGTCGGCCATAACCTCAATTTGTCTCAGAATCACATGATACTTTGGTCTTATGATGCACCCTGGCCCTACTTTCATCATTGGTAGGTCACCTTGAACCTAACAATCGACATTTCATCATTGGTTGTTGACTAGGTAGTTTCCCTTATGTTCAACGGCAAGACATCTATTCACACTTTGGGATCCGTGCAGTGTCTTGGATTCCATTATCCTTATTGGTGGTTTCCTCGCCTTTGTCAATAGGTTTTTCATCATTGGATTCTATTCAGAGGGTCCTTTTCATGTACCACTTTCATTTGGCACACGTGAAATATGCACAGGGTCGTTGGTTCATGAACACGTTCTTCATCCGATCTCCACCAAATCATGAATCTCCTTCTTTGTTCCTCATGCTGACTGATAAGAGATGCCTCAATGCTCTTCTTTCAATGGGTCTCCTTCCATCGAATTCAACTCATTTATTCTAGATATGGGACCTATGGTTTTATGAGTACCTTGAGGCTTGAAGTCATTAGTGGCAGGCTCTCTCATCATTGACAGATGGGAATACATCAATGTCTCCTGATCAATGGATCTCTCAAGTGTTTTCCACCAACTCCTTTATTCACATTTGTAGAGATGTACTCAGTGCCTTGATACCTACTTTAAGCATCAGTAGGTTTTCTCGCATTTGTTAATGGTATACTTCAATGATCGGTAATCAAACGATGTCTCATCTTGTTCGACCTCAATTCATTTATTCACATGATGTAGACTCACACCATTGACGAATAGTGTAGAAGACTTGAAGACATCACTATGTGGCCACAACTTTCCTAAGTTGTTGCTTCCATTTCATTGGATCAGTACCTATTTGATTTCAGTGATCATGGGAGATCAGATTGTACTACATGGTATACATATATCTTCAGATTGATTTTTGAGACTAGTTTCACTGGGCCTTGTTCGTGACTATGACAACTTTTGGCATATAACCACATTTGTATTTTCCTATTCATGGCCATGAACACTTGTTTGGTATATTTTTCACATGGATCTGCATTGTATTCTTGGAAACCATGTATGCAAAGTCAATACATAATGTATTGAGCAATTGAGTTCATCCAACTGGTCCTTGACCACTCCACTTTTAGGTTATTTATAATGTATTTCGGTCATCGCGGATACTCCTCTGATCTCACACATTAGGGGGCATCTGTTATAGAAATATTTACCTCACCATTTCTATCTTGCAAAGAGGCCCTTTTTCCATTTCCCTATGCAGACTTTTTATCCCTTTTTGATGAATCCAGAGCTAAACAATATACATTTTTTCACATATACACTCCATAACTGCTATGCAAGATGCGTATATGCTTACTGCTCCATTACAACTCACATATATCGGTATTTGTGCTAGAAAATACAAAATAAGGTCGGGTTTCCATGTCACCAAAGAATATCTATGATCCTTGGCCTTACATATACCGGAAACATTTTGACTCGGCCCTTCAATTGCATCCTAGAGGCTATAAGAGCACACTTTCAAACTATGGAAAAAGAGGAGAAAGCATTCAACTTTAAGAGCAAAGTTACTCTAGGGAAATTACTTCATATTGAGTCTACATCCCTTTGTCCCTCAAGTCTGAACACAGTGTTCATCCCCCGAGCTCTTCCCTTATTTTTGAGAGGACCTATTTTCCTCTTTCTCATGAGCTTACCTTTGGTGGAGGATTGAAGTGGTGGGAACCCAGTTGGAAGGAACTTGGTTTCTTGGTTTCGAACTATGCCGACACGAAAGTCTGTATTTTTGACACTTCTGCTGATCAATTATTAATAGAAATAATCCTTTCCCATCCTATTGGTATCTTGAATATATATGATTATTATCCATGGGCATGTTTGTAATGTTTATTAATGGATTATGCTATATGATGTGCTAACCCATTTTATATCATCAATATATACTTACTTTTCTTGTTTGTTGAGAACTTATCGCAGGTATAAAGCTTTGGGTCAAAGCACTCAACGGTGGAACATCATCAAACATTGGATCGAGGTAGGCCTCTTTCTTATATTTCAAATTAGTTTATATAGCATATTTTGGAATTGAGTTGATTTCTACAGTCATACCTGTCTGTTGTGGTTTACCCTTGGCCATAGAGAGTTTTCCCTTGTAACACTAACTTGCTTGATCCTTCTTTCCTAATTTCACATTTCTTTGTTTCAAACTGAAGTGTGTGTACTTGATCACACATTTGAATTACACTCAATAGATTTTGTTTCATATCTTCTACCAATAGAACATTTTCTACCATGGCATCTGCTTCCAAGATTATTTTTTCCTCTACCTATGAATTTAGTTGATTGATTATTTACAAATGAAATTGATCCATCTATTTCTTTCTTCATATTTATAAACCTATTCCTGTCACATGTCATATACTTTGAAAAACCACTGTCAACATATCAATCACTTTTCCTATGTTGGGCTCGTAGAGAAATAAAGCATTGATTTTGCTTTGTTTTCCATATTTCTTGTGGTTCTGATATCATATTGTTAATGTTCCGATTTAATTCCTTGGGTGGAATAGTCAATCTATAACTCTTCGCTATGTGACAAAAGTTTTTTCATTTCTATCATTCTACTTCATTGCTCAATGAACCAAATATGTTTTGGTTTCTTGTGTATTCTTCATAAGATTTTCTAGGATAATTTTTATTTAAGTTCCCTACATAGTTTCTTTGATTCTTGGCAGAGGATCTGCAGTTTAAAAATTTATGTCCAAAATTAGCACAATTAAAACAATGACCTTAAAATAATCTTTGTTACCTGGGTGTAAATGATCTTCTTTTTTATGCACTCCTTCTAAATTCGGTTTTTTAGTCTTCTTTATTTCTAGAATGTTCTTCCTTGGCAGCATTCATTCTTCCTTCTTGGTTGAATCTCTGACAATCTCTGCATAGATTCTATGTTCTATTTTTTTAGATATTGATCCCTTCTCATTTTTTACTTGATTGTATCCTATTCCATATTTTTCATTGTATGGTATTTGTTTGCTGATGATTTAATCCAATATTTAGGTCCTCTTCTGCTGCACATATTTCTTTTGAATATCTTTCCTTAAAGAGACTATTTTTGCTTCCAATATTTTAATCGTTTTCTCCTTTTCTTCTAACTCACTTCTAAGTACTTCCTCAATTATTTTGTATTTTTTATTTGAATTTTTAAAATTGTGATCATCTGCTCAATTTCTTCAAAGTTGGAATTCTGAGATAACTCTTTCATTCTTAATTCTTCCTTGAGTGACTAGTTTTTCTTTCTTTCCTTTATAATTTCTTATAATGCACTGATTATCTCTGCTATGCGATTGACTCCATATTCTTCTTAAGAATCATCTTCTACTTCCATGAAGAGTAATCTTTCTTAATCATTTTCACTTTCATTATTCTCATCGTCTGATGAGGACTTGTGCTCCTTTGAGTATAAACTTTTCTTGAATAATTTCCTTTTGTTTCTTATCTTGTTTCCCTTTTGATATTTATTTTCCATTTTAGAATATTCTTCTTAATCATTGTCTTTATTATTATGAGAACATTTAGAAGAAAAATGACCAACACCACCACAATAGAAACATTTCAATGGAGGCATACCTTTATACTTGCCTGTTCCTTTCTTTAATTTCCTTACAAAGTTAGCCAACTATTAATCTTCATTTGAATCATCACTACAACTGCAAATTGGTTTTGAATTTTGATTGTGCTTATTGTTTGTCTTCTTATATTCCTTGAAAGATACTTCCTTTGTGACTGGGTTCTCCTGTTCTTTTCTCATCTCATATGTTGTAAATATTCCATGTAGCTCATCCATGCTCAATGTACCAAGATATGCTCTTTATTCTAGTGTGGATATTTTAGGATCAAATTTCATAGGAAGAGACCTCAATACATTTTGAACAACCATTGATTCATCAACTTATACTCCCAATCCTTTAATAGTGATAACTATTTTTTCAACTTGCAGAAGGTAGGATGGAATGTATTCATCTTCCTTCAACTTCAACAATTCAAAATTAGTTTTAAAAATTTAAAGCTTAGCTCCCTTAACCTTGACATATCCTTCATAAATATTTTGGACTTTATCCCAAAGATCCTTTGCACTATCACAATGTATAACCTTGAAAAATACTAAATCAACTAGACTTCTCGTAATAGTACATTTAGCCTTTGAGTTTTTTTTGTTGAGTTTCTTTCCATATCTGTCGGTTGGGGGAGTGGTTGGTGTTGTATACCCATCTAATATTGATTGCAAAAATAAAATCCTTGTTCATGTAAACAGGTTTTCATCCTTTTATTCCAGAAGGTATAGTTCCGACCATCAAACATTGGTGCTCGAATCTTAGCATATTCCATGATCTCCTTCCAGTGGTTAGACTTCTTCTTGAAGGACCTGCTCTGATACCAATTGTTGGAATACTAAGAGGGGGGGTGAATCAGTATGATAAAAATTAGTACTTTTTAATAAAAAACCTCCAATAAATATCATGAGCATTCAATATATCATCAACACTATAATTCAATGCATAGACATAAACATAGTACAATATAATTTTATGTGAAAAAACAATGCGGGGAAAAACCACAGAATGCTTTTCTTATTTATCAAAGAGTATATTCATTGGAAGCACCAACTTCCTATTTCTCCAGTTAAAAATGGAAGGAGGCTCCAAACCCCTATTTACAGGCTGCAACCTAAAGGAATATCCAACTCCCTAATTTAACTGGCTCCAACCGGAAGGAGGCTACAACCCCCTTTCCTTTCCCCATCCAATCACCCTGAAATATAAATGTAGAGAAATATGTCACTACCTATATCAATAATTGTTATATTATGGTAGTTGCAAGAGGTATTAACCTCCATTTGTGACCTTTTAAAATATTAGAATATTTCGGAAGAAAGAAAATATTTGGGTATAACCCTAGAAGAGAATTTTGTTGGAAGATTGGTTGTTGTCATTGATGTCAACCTTAGTCACGGGTTTTGGATCGCAAGATTGATGAAGGTATTTGTACATAAAGAAAAATGCACATGTAGATAAAACACCTATGGATGGATAGTATACATCATGTTGTTTCCGGTGGTATGTGGCACGTCATGTGGATCCTCATGGTTGAGGAGAAATGAATTTTTGAATATGACAAAGTGAATTGAAGAAGGAAGTACATGTAGGCCCTAAAGATAATTAAAGAAAATAATTATAAAATAAGAAAATGGCAGGTCGAACCTAATGTTAAAAGGAAGTGACATAAATGGTATAAATAAACATCATTATACATTCATTTCATACAAGTCAAATTTCATAGGAAATAAGAAGAAAAGAAGGTCGGATTCAAGGGAGGATGAAGTCTTTTGGTGATGTGTTCTAAGGTATGTTATTTTCAGGTCATCTTACCATTTTTTCTATAAAGTTTTTTCTAGAACTATTCATATAGTTAAATCACTATGGTATTGATAATACATATCAAGGTACCTATGGTAAAAAGTTTAGCTCTTGATTCGCTATAATTATGGAGATACACTCTGTGGAAGATAGGGTTTTTTACGAGTCCTGAAGCTAGTCAATAAACAGGTGTTTCGGGTAAAATAGTCCTACCTTCTTCATCGAGCATCCAAATTAAGTGGGACAAATTTCATTGGAAATAGTACAGACTTTAGTTTCATGTGTGGGAGTTTCATAATCATATGTTAATTATTGAGCGTGGGGCATTCTGTGCAAGTTCACTCTCTTGAATAGACCAGAATTGAATAAAGTCTACCATTCTTTCTATAACCTCTTTTTGGGGAGGATTCAAGGAGTGAAAATTGGAGGAGTTTCATAGAATACATTGAGTAATATTATCTATAAGATCAGAGTACTCCAAGAATTGAAGAAGTCTTAGGAAGCATTATCAGGTTCTATGTGATGATTGGTTGATGGTGATGATTTAATGTAAAGTTTTATTATCTCTCATATATTCTTGGGTGGAAGGAAGGGGCAAGGATGGAGAGTTCAACTCTCTCTTGATATTGGAGGATTGTATATTCTTATTGGAGTTTTATCCCTCCCTTTACATTTGGAAGATGTAGCTACCTTTGGAAGTCATTACTTCCCTTGAACAATAACTATTGATTATTTCTCATATATTGTGCATGGTGTATTGTGGTGTATTGGTGTAACTCTTATACTATTG
>ML777819.1:556324-633535 GCA_009831015.1 Picea engelmannii
TTGAGGAAGAGCTTAAGAAACTCTCAAGTGCCAAAAGACTTAACACATATTGGATGCATGGATGAAACTTCATACAAAGAAGATGCAAATACCAACAAGAAGGTTGAAGAAAGAGCTACACAGACAGTTGATGAGAAGTGGACTAGGATACCAAAAAGAAGGAATGATTATAAAAGAGATGAATATCCAAGAAGACCTCCTACCTTCAGGAATCAAAGAAGCTCCAATCAGTATCAAGGAAACTACAGAAGAATAGATCATGAACCCAGATGGACTACATCACAAAGAAGCCCACTTACTCCAAGGTATAAAAAATTATTTTTTGGTCATTGTTATACTTGCAAAATTTTTGGACATAAGGTAATTAATTGCAGAGTCAATGAAAGGAACACATACGCAAGAAACATGAATGGTGTAAATAGAAGATATGGAAATAATCATGGATTTGTCAACATTAGATATAATTCATTTTCCCCATTGATGGACAAAAATATTGCATGCTACAAATGTAATTATTTTGGTCACAAAGCACGATATTATTGATATATGAATGAAGATGTCCCTATGCCAACCACAGTATGGAGAAGGAAAGAGATTCCAAACAATGAAGATTGTCAAATAGCATTGACTGCTGAAGAATGTAAAGAAGAAGATGAATGGTACATAGACAGTGGATGTTCTTCACACATGACTGGGGATCAAGACAAATTCATTAGCTTGAACAGAAAGGGTGGACATGTTGCATTTGGAGATGACTCGTCTGCCAAAATACTTGGAGAAGTGTTGACGGGCGAAATCGACCGTCCATCAACTGAGAGACTGGAACCGGTCCGGGGTTGTCTAATAACCCAAGACGTTTGGGATGAACCACCCTGACGGGTTTAGAGGCTCCGTTAGCCGATCTAAGGTCCTAAGAAAACAAAAAAGAAAAACTATTCTAAACTAACTAAACTAACTAAAAAACAAAATAAAACAAACTAATAAACTAATCTTACTAAAACTAATTATTAAACAAACTAAACTAAAACTAATTATTAAAACAAACTAACCTAATCTAACTATTATATATATATATAATCTACTAACTACTAATATACTAATTCTAACTAATTAACTATCTAACTACTAACTAAAATATAACTTATTCACAAAATGTACAATATCCACAATTCATAGATTTAAATAAAACCTGAAAAACTCGTTTATATTCTGCCCTAAGACAGAAAAAGATATTTTTGTTGATTTTATAATTTTATGAACAGAAATAAAATAGGAAACTAACTAAACTAAAACACTAATCTAAACTACAAATATGACTAACTAAAATACTAACAATATACTAACAAAAATAATCGCAAACTGACCTGGAGAAATACTCCAAATTTGTCCTGTGTATGATAATCTTCCTAGCTAATCGGAAGGAATAAAACCACTCCGAATTATCCATAAGATTCTCGTAAATGATAGCTGTAGTGCTCTTTAAGTTTATTTACAGGAAAAACAAGACATAAAAATAACAACAATCTTATAATTTATAAATCTTCACAGTTAGATAAACTTGTGTGCAAAGATCTATACATAATAGTTCAATTTATGAAGAAGATAAATCTGTCATTCATTAGCTGAACTAAGTAATTGATGTATTCTTTAAATTAGTGAAATAAAACATGAATGGATCACATTAATTCAATCATATCATTCTGCAAAAGACCATGATAGCTAAAGTAGTCACTAATCAAATGCAAATTGATATGCATAAACATGAAACAAAAGATTGATATTATGAAAGCGAAAGCTGTAGCAGAACATCAACTTCTGTCTCAGTTTGTATTAGAAATCCATAATCCTGGTTCTCCCACAAGTGAGGATGATCCTTATTACAAATATAATAAGTATTTATAAGTTTTTCCACAGGGTAAAACCTCCCTGTGGAAGTTATCAAACTGTTTACATAAAATCTGGGAAGATATCCCAAGTTTAACTAAACTAGGAATCTAAAGTAAAACTAAGATACACAAATATTCCCCTAGCCTTTCCAACATGTCCCATTCAATTCGAATTTACCTGAAAAGGGCCAAAAATGAACAAGTTAGAAGGATTCTTTATTAACAAAATGATAAAAATCTAATCCTATAGACTAGCTACAGAATATTGTGATTCTGTAGCTGGTCCAAATAAGACACAAAATCAGCATCAAACTCGATTAAAAATCTTTCTTTAAAAAATCAAATTCAATTAATATCCAATAGATAATTGAAAACAAATAATTCAATTTGAAGTTGTTATATAATTCGAAATCAAACAGAATCCAAATCAATTAAATGACTACAGAGATAGGCATACTCTGTTTTGTTTGTTACAACAAAGTCGGGTGACAAAATTATATGGAACAACAGTGCAATCGTTTCATATCAAATCGAATTCAACATAATCAAAACAAATCGCAAGCAATTGTTATGTTGCCTTATCAATAGGAGACAAGATCATTTTCAAATCGTTATAACTGTGTTGACACAACAAACGATTCATGCCATGAATAGATCAATTCAAACTGGTGCAGAAATCAATTCAAATAAAATCATAACAGGATCGATTGACTGGTAACATAATTCGTAATTCATTATTGCAAATTGGGCAAACAAGATTGATTGTCTTTGATCAAAATCGTTCATTTGACAATGAATTATAATCGGATTTGGCAAAAATAACGAATGTTGATCAATTTGTTTTTACAAATCAAACAGAGCAGGAATTAAAGCACGAATCTAGCTCATAAAACAATCTTGCCAACTCAAGATATCCAATCAGAGTAAAAGAGAATCGAACAGAAAAGGTTTTAACATAATCATTACGAATCAAAACCATTCCACGATTCAGGCGCATTTGCACAGGCTTAACTATAGAGCAGTTCCTTCCAAATTGAAACCGGACAGAGTTGTATTCATGTTCTTAGAAGATTACTTGACAATCATATTACAAGATCGTAACCACCAAACTCATTGAAATCGTTTGCCAATCACCACATATGAATCATAAGGAAATCAAATCCAAACGTAATCATATTCTAAATTGAGCATGAAGAACTTCTCGCTGAAAGCAAACCATCAGTTTCGTTAACTCAATCAAATCAAATCCAATCGAAAACCATTCAAATCCTGATAAAAATCTATCGGTGACTAAACTAGGAATGATCAAATCATGTATCAAAACGAAACTCCATTTATTTTTAGCAAATCAAAACAATGTATAGGATGAACACCGAATGATAGAGGCAATTGAATGAGAGACAAAGCTATTTGAAAACAAAATTCAAATCATTATATTAACCTTGATCATTCACAAAACTAAAACGATATCAAAATTCATACCTATATGGCTGGATCATGACAATTTGGAGTTGATAACGGCTGTGGCCGATTCAACATTCTTGAAAAGGATGGAAACAATTGTCTTCTTCTTTTTATCAGTTGGTTGGAGCTGATCTCTTTGGCTGGTCAATACTGCAATTTGACTTTCCAGCGAGTGAATTTTTTATTAAAGCAGGGGAACGTCAATGTAGTATTGTTTCAACCATAACTCACATTGGTCACATGACGACTGTGTGGGTTTTTAAAGAGAAGGCGAGGGTTTGGACGTATTGCTGAGGGTTTCGCTAGGAAATTTGATACCAGGGTAGCTGGGATCGTTCCTTAGGCAGGGAGGAAGATTTGTCACGAAATCATAAGGTGGTTCAGGGCATAAACCCTGTGAGTAAAGATACTCACCAGCTAGGAAACGTTCTACGTCAGAATCTAAATCCTCACTAAGGATTATAGGCTTTGACTCAGCAGAGGGTTTAGGTTTGTTTCCAGCCATCCTTGAAATAAGCCGAGCATTATTTTTACCCTTGGCATTAGCAGTAGGGTTTGCCTTGGGATTTTTGCTTACAGGCTTTTTAATAGCCTCAGCCTTCTCAGTTCCAACGTCTGGTAAGTCAATAGGAGGGTCAACCGAAGGATTAGGAATGGGAAATAGGATATGGAAGGGCACGGGTGGCCCAACCTTGGTTTCATTTACCACAGGCTTATCAACCCGTATAACATCCGTGTCATCGAAACCATTTCGAGTGATGAAATCTCTCTAGCTATCACCATGTAAACTCAAGTGATAAACAATGATAAGTTTAATAAGCCCATGGTGGAACAGACTACTGTCTACCTTCTCCTTTTTTAAACCTTTTCGACATTTTATATAGGTTGCGTTGAAAGTAAAAAGGCATATTCTACGGGTATCCCATAAAATTCATTAGCAAACGTAGGTGGTAGAGAAAAATGAGTCTGTATCGACCTTCACAGGTCACGTACTATTTGAATACCATCAAAGTATCGTGCCATCGTGGTTTAAGTGCAGAGATGGGAATACCTCTGTCACAAGAGGTGACTTTTCGAGAGACGAATAAAAGAGGCCATGGAACCTCTTCTACTTTCAAATTTTTGAACCAACGCTGGCCTATGGAAGGTAACCCTGTAGCAGAACTGATAAATCCCTCATCGATTTCCAACTAGATTTCCCCCACCTTGGCTCTACAACCATCAAAAGTGAGAGCGAACTGTTGTGCCACAAATAAGTTAAAACCCTCAAATCTCTACACGAAGGTGAGCCAACCGTTAGCCTCCAAGTCTTTTCGGGCATTGTCAAACATTAACAAGGCTTGGTTGTTATTTGGCTCGATTCGCAAAACTGGTGCCATGGAGCCGAGCACACGGTAAGTTCAGGGTTTGGGTCATAGCACACACAGGGGTAAAATGCATGCCGGGCTATCCGAGCTAACAGAGGTAAGCGGTGAATAAGGGATAGGCATAAATGCCATTGTGCGAAGGTGGTGGATTTTATCTCTTCCATGCATAATAGTTATTACTAAAGTACAACCGTCGGCTTATAGTTGTTCTACCCATTATAACATAACTCAACAGTCATGTCACTCGGTTGACCAATGAATCAAATGGTAAGTGTATAAACCAACGCACAATCAACGTTGTGCCAAAGTTTTAAACCATCAATTATTCAATTTGAAACCAAAATCAAATATTTAACCATGCGCCAATGTATGAATTGATATCAATAGTTTAACCAATGTGCGAATATGTTTGAAACTAGGTGTCATACCAAATGAAATATATCAAAGGTTTAATCATAACATTGACATACTTTCATGAGACCAATGATCAAATAGATCAAAACACATAAATCCATATGCCAATGCATTGCAAACTTAGTGAGACAAAGTCACAAAATCAACCCAAGAATGTCCAATGAGTACAGATCGAAAGGGCTTTTGCAAACTGCATAGCGATAAACAAAATGTAAACGCAATAGGCATACTGACAAGAAAGATAACGACAGTTTACATAGTGATCCTAATGCGGCTTCGAAAGACCAATGTTTTCACGTTTACAGTCGTGAAAACAAAACGAAAATAAGTGTGTAAAAAGGCGCAAAGAATAAAAGTGTCGTTCATTTGAAAATTGTGACGAAAAATCGATGTTTGCAAAACATTGGTGTAGGCATCTTATAAGATAATGAAAAAAATGTGATTTGGCTGCCAACAATGGCGACACACTGGTAGAAGCAGTTATCTCTGCCAAAAAGAATAAATTCAGATTAGGACAACAAAGATAATTTCAACTCAAAAACAACAACCAGAAAATAGTATAAACATCATCATTAACCAACTATTCCAGCAGTGTTTCAAAAGATGAAAACTGATAACAGTATTAAGATCAACAAGTCACGATATTAAAGATAAAATCTTCAATACTATTGGCATAGCCACTGCTGCCAACAGGCGTCCGTAGCCTCGACAGGGTTGCCATTTAACCCACTCTGACATCTGTATCCTGCCAAGAAGTTCTGGATCAGAACTAAGGACATTAAAGAGGTTTCTTATTTACAAATTTTCATATACCCGACATTGCTTCACTGCCAGTGGGCCTGTTCAGTACCTCAACGAATTTGTCTTGGCGCCATGCATGCATTTACCCACTGCCAACATACCTTTTCAGTATCCCGACGGGTTTACAGGCACTTCCCACAGCTCTTATTAATAATTTTGTTTTTCATAGATATATAGTTGAGCGGGGTGACGTTGAAAATCATGATTTTTCATATTTTTTTTTTTTTAGACCTCATCAGATTTTTTTTTTTTTTTTTAGAACTGTCCTCTATTTAGATACAGAGATGTTTTATTTACAAAAACAACTTCCTAAGGCAGGGAGACATCCTCTGAGTCATTCCTTTACGGAATAGGGACAAAGTAAAAAGATAATGGATGATCATGATGAACTTTACTTAGAGATCGAAATCAACCATCTTCTTTCAAACAACAGACTTTTCCAACATAGATATAAATTTCAGAAATACCATTGATGTTTATAAAAATTCTCGTAGCAGTTATTTCAGCGAAGGAACTTTCTTAGGTATGCATAGTTCAGTGTATAGGTATGTGTATTTGAAAGAAAACACCAACTGATAAATTCAAAGAGAAATCAAAACATCAAGGCAAATAAAAAAGCACACAAAAATCAAGATATGTACATAAAATACAAGGATGGTTATCAAGAAAAGTATCTTTTCAAGGCTTGGACATTCACTGGATAGGTGTCAAGCTGTCCTTCAAGATTCTGCAATCAGAAAGAACTAGGACCCAACTTTTCAGCAATTAAATATGGTCCAAGCCATAAGTTTTGAAATTTTGTTTGTTCTCCCTTTCCCTCATGCAGTTTGTCCCACTTCAAGATGAGATCACCTACTTCAAAATCGCTATCAGAAGCAGAGTTAGAATCAAACCAGCTTTTAACCAATTGTTTATGTTGATCTAACTTACGTTTAGCTCTAACTCTTACCTCTTCTAGCTTCATCAAAGCGTTAATTCAGTTTTCTAGAGGGGGACAATCTTCTTCTTGAACTTTCTGTGACAACTGAAGCGAAGGAAGAAGAATGTGAGGTGGAAGAATTGCTTCTCTGCCATAAACGAGAAAAAAGGGGGAATTACCTATAGCAGTTTTTAGCGTTACTCTATCAGCCCACGGTGCATTCAGTAGTGCATTGTGCCAATTTTTGTGATTTTCAACCACCGTTCGCTTGATGATTTTAATTAAGTTCTTGTTTATTGATTCTGCTAATCCATTTCCCTGGGGGTAATATCTAGAAGAATACTTCATCTTAATTCCTTTTTCCAAAGCAAACTCGCTCATCTCAAGAGAGGAAAAGTAAGAAGCATTATCGAAAACTAAACAATCAAGGATACCAAAACGAGTGATAATATTCGAATTTAGAAAGGCGATTACCTGACTGGTGTTGACAGTTCTTAACGAAACAGCTTCAGACCATCGTGTAAAGTAATCTATGGTTGTCACACTAAACTTGTGTTGTTGCGAGGATGGAGGGTTGATTGGACCTATGATGTCAAGGCCCCACTGCTGAAAAGGAGAATCTACCGAAACAGGTTGCAGAGGAAAGGCTGGTTTTTGTAACCGCCCCGATGCTTTCTGACAGATGATACATTTACGACACAAGGCATGGGCATCCCTAAAAAGAGTAGGCCAGTAATAACTAGCTCTTAGAACTTTATGAGCAGTGGTGTCACCACCAAAATGACCGCCAGCTTCTCCTGCATGCAACTCTAGCAAGACTTTTTCTGCTCCATCTTTTTCGAGGCAGCGCATCAGTACGCCGTCAAAATTTTGACGAAATAGCATACCATTAATCAAATGAAAGGAGGCAAACTTTAACCTTAGCGTTGTTCTCTAAGGGGGATCTAAGTGACGCGGTGTTGACCCACGTTCAAGACAGAATCTAATATCGTCGTACCAAGGACTAACAAGGTTTTGCGTACAACAGATTAGACTTTGATCGCATTATCCTAGGTTTGACATATCACTTTCTTCTTGTTGTCCTGTCTCTGAATCAACAACTAACTTACATAATCCTTGGCCTCTCACAATCTAACTTGGGGTGATTTCTAAGTCATATTCCTGCAAGGAGGTGACCCAGTTAGCTCTCTTTTCTCCTAGTTCCTTTTGCACTAACAAGTTCCTCATGGCTGGGTAAGGGACAATGACTTTCGTCCTTGACTTCAAAAGATAGGACCGGAAGTGCTTGACTTCTTTGAAAACAACGTATGCTTGTCGATCAACTGTTGGATAGTTAATTTCAGCATCTTTGAAAGCAGAACTCATAAAGGCGATGGGTACTTCATGGTTCTCAACATTCTTCTGAGTTAGGACGGTGGCATAGGAACGGTCAAAAGCAAAGGTATAGAGTGTAAAATCTTGAGAGAAGTCAGGGCTCATGAGAGACGGAGCATCTATTATGGCCTTCTTTATTGCATTGAAAGCATGATTTTCTATGGGTCCCCAGTGATATTGGGTTTCTTTCTTAATCAAATTCTGTAAAGGCCTGACCATTTCGAAGAAACTGGGGACGAATCTCCTCACGAAGTTAATCTAACCTAAGAAAGAGTGCATGTATTTTTTAGATGTAGGAGGGGGAGGTTTTGCGATGACTTGAGTCCTCTCGGGGTCAATAATCATTCCTTCACTAGACACAATGAATCCTAAGAGTTTACCCTATTCTACCGCAAAGATGGACTTTTTAGGATTCAGGGAGATGTCGTACTTACGACATCACAGTAGAATAGCTCGTAAGTGAGATAGATGATAATCTTTGTTTTTAGAATATACAGTCACATCATCCAAGTAAACTACAATGATTGATTGATTAAGCCTCGGAAAGAGATGTCCATCGCTCTCTGAAAGGTGGCACCAACATTAATCAATCTAAAGGGCATTTTACGATAAACATAAGTGCCCCACGGGGTACAGAAGGTAGTTTTGAGTTGGTCTGGTGGAGACATTAGGACTTGGTTGTATCCAGAGAAACCATCTAATAGGGATAGCCTCTCGGAACCAGATACCTATTGGAGGATATGTTCCATGTGTGGGACAAGATAGTTGTCTTTATCAGATGCTCTATTGAGGTTTCGGAAATCTAAGCAGAGTCGGATTTCCTCGTTTTTCTTCCAAATTGGGACAAGGTTAGAAACCCACTGAGTGTGCCTAACAGGAAAAAATATTTTAGCATTAAGGAGCTTATTCAATTATTTTTGAACAGTCAGTTCCAGTTTAGGGTGCATTTTCCTCAGTTTTTGCTGAAAGGGTAAGGTTTGGGACTTCATCGGGATGACATTCTGTATGATATTAGGATCAGAAGTTTTGAGGTCATCATATGTCCATGCAAAGACATCTTTAAATTCTTTGAACAATTTAATGAATGCATCTTTTTCTTGTCGAGAACATCCCAAGCCTAAGTTAATGCATTGAGGATTTTTATTAGTTCCTAAGTTTACTTTTTCATAAGACAACGAGGAACTATTGGTTTTATAGTTGACCGTCTTTTTAAATTTATCTTCAAAATAATTAAACTTCTCTAATCTAACTACAGATTTGGGTATGGAATTTACCATGTCCGACAGAGCTTCAGGAGTTTTCAGATCAGGTATTACCGTAAAATCGTGCAAATTGTCGTTGTGCATGCGTTCATCTATCACCGTGCCTTGAAAGGTTTATTCCATGTGAAGAAAGTTGATGATATGCTGATCATCATCAAATACTCTCCAGTTCATGATGTTGTCGGGAATGGATGGTTGAAACAATAGCTCGACGGAGAATGCATCTGGGGACAATCCTTTTGCAGGAAAAAGTTTAGAAGCTACATTAGCTAATAGATCTGCTTCATCATTATTTAATCTAGGAATGGAATTTATATTGAAAGTAGAAAATTTATTCATTAAGTTCCATACCTCAGACTGGTAGCTTTTGAGATGTGGAGAAAGACAGTGGATAGAATCTCTTACCTGTATAACCACTATTTCAGAGTCGCCAAAGACGGTTAAATTTTGAATGTTCACATCCAAAGCTTTTCTGAGACCTTGCAGTAAAGCCTCATATTCTGCAGTATTGTTAGTACATTCAAATTCCAACCTACATGCTATCAATGTTTTATTACCTGCCGGATCGATAATGACACAGCCTGCGCCAGCTCCTTCTTTGGACTTTGACCCGTCAAAATAAAGAGACCAAATTTGATTTCCTTCGGGCACATGGGACCATTGCGTAGAAACTGTTGGCTGCATATATGCTACAATCTCAGACTGTTGTTTTGGATTTATGATAGGTGAAGCCTCGGCCATGAAATTGCCAAAGAATGTGCCCATCCCTTGGAATTCGGGTGAATCAGTAGAAGGTGTGTACGATTCGTAGGGATCGTTCAAATCTGTGACCGTGAACTTAAGGTAGCGCTCACGATTTACTTTGATTTTATTAGGATTGCCATTTTCTGGAAGCCATAAGTGAGACTAGTCTATCGCGAAGTAACCATGTAGCTGCTCCGACCAGTCCCTGCTTAAAAATAGACCATACACTTCTGGAATATCCACAACCATTATATCAATAACTTTATGAACCTTGGGGTTAGACGATAATCTAATAAGCACATTTTTTAGGTCGCCTATAACTTTGACATTGGTTCGATCAAGTTGTATGATTTTTAAATTCGAGGGTTCAACTTCAGTGTTAATCTTTTGGAAAATAGACCAAGGCATCACATTGGATGACGCCCCTAAGTCTACCATACAATTATGCACGTTTCTATTGAATATTTTGAAAGTTAACAAGAAAGGAGGTACATTTTTGCGAGTACTAGGGGTAGTAGCTAGTGGCTTTTTACTCGCAGTTTCTAAAGCTATTTTATCTACATTATTTAAATTATTTACATTATTTACAGGAAGGCTTCCTTTGTCTTGAGGATCAGGATTATTTTTAGTGGAAGTCTTCTGAGGGAGTTTATTTTGTACAACCTTATTACTACTTGAATTACCATTTTTTCCATTCTCAGAAATATTCTGTAACATTTTTTGTAACAAAAATGGAAACTTCAATAACTCATAAATAGAAATGTTAGCCCTTAACTTTTTAATATCTTCAACAACATCATAATCTAAGTTGGGGTTCACATTACTCTAATTAGTCTTAGCTGATTTAGACTGCTTTGGAGGCAAAGTTGTAGTGTTTTCGGTAGAAGGTTTGTTTGTTGTCTTACTCCTGGTATTATAAGGATGAATTGTCTCGAAGTTAGCTTGAAATATGCTATCCAAGAAATGTCCAAAAATGTTTGGAGAAGATTCTTCTTCTTGAACTGTCTCTTGATCAACTACCTCCTCAGGAATCTCAGGAGGCATCAAGTTATCTTGGGCTTCTAGAATTGTTTGAAGGGCGCATTGCAAACTTTCTAGATTAAGGCCTTCGGTGGTTGGATTAGGTCGGTTGGTAGGAAAAGGCTTATGGAACGGGGGTTTGTAAGGTCCTTTACTCAAGGAAGCTTCTTCGGTTGACCTTTTCAAGTCTATAACTTGATTTGACAGTTTTTGGACAACTTTGGTTAAGTTTTCCAAATCAGAGTTTTCAGGTTGTGTTTTACTTTGAGTGGGTCTGGGGAGGATTTCAATCTTCTTTTTGGAAGAAGAACTAGTCTCTGTTTCATTGCTAGAAGATTATTTAAGACTAAGTATGTCTTTTTCAATCTGGGTGGCCTCCTCGAAGGCTTCTAACAACGTGGCTTTCTTAGATTGTTTAACCCAAATAGCTATGCTTTGATGTAAATCTTTAGTGTAGTAAGCTATTATAAGACTCTCGACAAGCATGGAATCTGCAGGGACTCGATTTTTAAGCGTTAAGAATCTTTGATTAAAATATTTAACATTTTATTTTGGGTTTATTTTTAAGCTAGAAAGATCCATGACTAGGACTTCCAGAGGTTTATCGTCTCCGAACTTTTCCAAAAAGAGTGACTCGAACTTTTCCCAAGACACAATGGTATGGGGTTGTTGGGAAAAGTACCATGTGGATGCATTTCCCTTGAAGGTATAAGGGAACAACCTACAGAAAACGTCTTCATTTTCGACATTACGAAGTCTAATGGCTAACATAAAAAATTTAATGTGATCTTCAACTATCTGTTTTGAGTCAGGATCAAACTTGGGAAGCCATTTCTCCGGATGTTTAGGTAGAGGGTGCTGAGCTCCAGGTACAACTACGACATCCTGATCAAGCCAGGGTCTAGCAGGGTTGTTCTGATTTTCCATTGGGGTAGTGGGTGTGGAAGGATGAGAAGAGGAATCGCCTTCGTCAGAGGAATCTCCTCCAGAAGAGGAAGGAGATGATGGAGGTGGTGAAGGAGGTATCCCAGATCCTCTTGCAATAGGATTTAGGTTTGGATTTGTGGGATTCACAGTGATGTTAGTGTCACCTAATTGTTCTCTGATATCAGATAAGTCCAAAGGTTGACCCCACAGACGGTTTGGTTTCCTCAAACGGGCTAAGTCACTATGTGTTTTTATAAGAGATTGGCAGACAATCTCTTGTGTGTCACCACCTATAGGATTAGGGGTTGCTAGCTCAATTGTGATCTGAGAATCGTCAGTTGAAGTAGTTGCTATTTAAGGGGGGATATTATCATTTGAATGGCTTCTAGTCACAATAGGTGAACGATTAGGTGGAGGAGAAGTCTTATGACCGCCTCGTGCCATTAATTAAGTTCAGGCCCTCCTTCTAGCGCCATTTGTTGACGGGCGAAATCGATCGTCCGTCAACTGAGAGAGTGGAACCAGTCCGGGGTTGTCTAATAACCCAAGATGTTTGGGATGAACCACCCTAATGGGTTTAGCGGCTCTGTTAGCTGATCTAAGGTCCTAAGAAAAAAAAAAAAAAACTATTCTAAACTAACTAAACTAACTAAAAACAAAATAAAACAAACTAATAAACTAATCTTACTAAAACTAATTATTAAACAAACTAAACTAAAACTAATTATTAAAACAAACTAAACTAATCTAACTATTCTATATATATATATAATCTACTAACTACTAATATACTAATTCTAACTAATTAACTATCTAACTACTAACTGAAATATAACTTATTCACAAAATGTACAATATCCACAATTCACAGATTTAAATAAAACCTGAAAAACTCGTTTATATTCTTCCCTAAGACAGAGAAAGATATTTTTGTTGATTTTATAATTTTATGAACAGAAATAAAACAGGAAACTAACTAAACTAAAACACTAATCTAAACTACAAATATGACTAACTAAAATACTAACAATATACTAACAAAAATAATCGCAAACTGACCTCGAGAAATACTCCAGATTTGTCCTGTGTATAATAATCGTCCTAGCTGATCGAAAGGAATAAAACTGCTCCGAATTATCTAGAAGATTCTCGTAAACGATAGCTGTAGTGATATTTAAGTTTATTTACAGGACAAACAAGACATAAAAATAACAACAATCTTATAATTTATAAATCTTCACAGTTAGATAAACCTGTGTGCAAAGATCTATACATAATAGTTCAATTTGTGAAGAAGAGAAATCTATCATTCATTAGCTGAACTAAGTAATTTTTGTATTCTTTAAATTAGTGAAAGAAAACAGGAATGGATCACATTAATTCAATCATATCATTCTGCAAAAGACCATGATAGCTAAAGTAGTCACTAATCAAATGCAAATTGATATGCATAAACATGAAACAAAAGATTGATATTATGAAAGCGAAAGATGTAGTAGAACATCAACTTCTGTCTTAGTTTGTATTATAAATCCATAATCCCGGTTCTCCCACAAGTGAGGATGATCCTTATTACAAAAATAATAAGTATTGATAAGTTTTTCCACAGGGTAAAACCTCCCTGTGGAAGTTATCAAACTGTTTACATAAAATCTGGGAAGATATCCCAAGTTTAACTAAACTAGGAATCTAAAGTAAAACTAAGATACACAAATATTCCCCTAGCCTGTCCAACATGTCCCATTCAATTCGAATTTACCTGAAAAGGGCCAAAAATGAACAAGTTAGAAGGATTCTTTATTAACAAAATGATAAAAATCTAATCCTATAGACTAGCTATAGAATCTTGCGATTTTGTAGCTGGTCCAAATAAGACACAGAATCAACATCAAAATCAATTAAAAATCTTTCTTTAAAAAATCAAATTCAATTAACATCCAATAGCTATTTGAAAACGAATCATTCAATTTGAAGTTGTTATATCATTCGAAATCAAACAGAATCCAAATCAATTAAATGACTACAGAGATAGGCATACTCTGTTTTGTTTGTTACCATAAAGTCGGGTGACAAAATTATATGGAACAACAATGCAATCGTTTCATATCAAATCGAATTCAACATAATCAAAACAAATCGCAAGCAATTGTTACACTGCCTTATAAACAGGAGACAAGATCATTTTCAAATCGTTATAACTGTGTTGACATAGCAAATGATTCATGCCATGAATATATCAATTCAAACTGGTGTGGAAATCAATTCAAATAAAATCATAACAGGATCGATTGACTGGTAACAGAATTCGTAATTCATTATTGCAAATTGGGAAAAAAAGATTGATTGTCTTTGATCAAAATCCTTCATTTGACAATGAATTATAATCGGATTTGGAAAAAATAACGAATGTTGATCAATTTGTTTTTACAAATCAAACAGAGCAGGAATTAAAGAACGAATCTAGCTCATAAAACAATATTTCCAACTCAAGATATCCAATCAGAGTAAAAGTGAATCGAAAAAAAAAGGTTTTAACATAATCATTACGAATCAAAACCATTCCACGATTCGGGTGCATTTGTACAGGCTTAACTGTAGAGCAGTTCCTTCCAAATTGAAACCGAATAGAGTTGTATTCTTGTTCTTAGAATATTACTTGACAATCATATTACAAGATCGTAACCACCAAACTCATTGAAATCGTTTGCCAATCACCACATATGAATCATAACAAAATCAAACCCAAACGTAATCGTATTCTAAATTGAGCATGAAGAACTTCTCGTTGAAATCAAACCATCAGTTTTGTCAACTCAATCAAATCAAATCCAATCGAAAACCATTCAAATCCTGATAAAAATCTACCGGTGACTAAACTAGGAATGATCAAATCATGTATCAAAACAAAACTCCATTTATTTTTAGCAAATCAAAACAATGTACAGGATGAACACTGAATGACAGAGGCAATTGAATGAGAGACAGAGCTATTTGAAAACAGAATTCAAATCATTATATTAGCCTTGATCATTCAAAAAACTAAAACGATATCAAAATTCATACCTGTATGGATGGATCACGACAATTTGGAGTTGATAACGGCTGTGGCCGATTCAACATTATTGAAAAGGATGGAGCCAGTTGTCTTCTTCTTTTTATCAGTTGCTTGGAGCTGATCTCTTTGGCTGGTCAATACTGCAATTTGACTTTCCAGCGAGTGAATTTTTGATTGAAGCAGGGGAACGTCAATGTAGTATCATTCCAACCATAACTCACATTGGTCACATGATGTCTGTGTGGGTTTTGAAAGAGCAGGCGAGGGTTTGGACGTATTGCTGAGGGTTTCACTAGGAAATTTGATAACAGGGTAGCTGGGATCGTTCCTTAGGCAGGGAGGAAAATTTGTCACGAAATCATAAGGTGGTTTGGGGCATAAACCCTGTGAGTAAGGATACTCACTGGCTAGGAAACGTTCTACGTCAGAATATGAATCCTCACTAAGGATTATAGGCTTTGACTCAGTAGAGGGTTTAGGTTTGTTTCTAGCCATCCTTGAAATAAGATGAGTGTTCTTTTTACCCTTGGCATTAGAAGTAGGGTTTTCCTTGGGATTTTTTCTTACAGGATTTTTAATAGCCTTGGCCTTCTCAGTTCCAACATCTGGTAAGTCACTAGCAGGGTCGATCGAAGGCTTAGGAACGGGAAATAGGATATGGAAGGGCACGGGTGGCCCGGCCTTGGTTTCATTTACCACAGGCTTATCAACCTGTATAGGGTCCGTGTCATCGAAACCATTTCGAGCAACGAAAGCTCTCCATCTATCACCATGTAAACTCAAGTGATAAACAATAATAAGTTTAATAAGCCCATGGTGGAACAGACTACTGTCTGCCTTCTCCTTTTTAAACCTTTTCGACATTTTATATAGGCCGCGTTGAAAGTAAAAAGGCATATTCAACGGGTATCTCATAAAATTCATTAGCAAACGCAGGTGGTAGAGAAAAACGAGTCTGTATCAACCTTCACAGGTCACAAACTGTTTGAATACCATCAAAGTATCATGCCATTGTGGTTTAAGTGCAGATATGGGCATACCTCTGTCACAAGAGGTGACTTTTCAAGAGACGAATAACAACGGCCATGGAACCTCTTCTACTTTCAAATTTTTGAACCAACGTTGGCCTACGGTAGGTAACCCTGTAGTAGAACTGATAAATCCCTCATCGATTTCCAACGGGATGTCCCCCACCTTGGCTCTACAACCATCTAAAGTGAGAGCGAACTGTTGTGCCACAAATAAGTTAAAACCCTCAAATCTCAGCACGAAGGTGAGCCAACCATTAGCCTCCAAGTCTTTCCGAGCATTGTCAAACATTAACAAGGCTTGGTTGCCATTTGGCTCAATTCGCACGACTGGTGCCATGGAGCCGAGCACATGGTAAGTTCAGGGTTTGGGTCATACCACAGACAGGGGTAAAATGCATGCCCGGATATCCGAGCTAACAAAGGTAAATAGTGAATAAGGGATAGGCATAAATACCATTGTGCGAAGGTGGTGGATTTTATCTCTGCGATGCATAATAGTTATTGCTAAAGTACAACGGTCGGCTTATAGCTATTCTACCCATTATAACATAACCCAACAGTCATGTCACTTGGCCGACCAATGAATCAAACGGTAAGTGTATAAACCAACATGCAATCAACATTGTGCCAAAGTTTTAAACCATCAATTATTCAATTTGAAACCAAAATCAAATATTTAACCATGCGCCAATGTATCAACTGATATCAATAGTTTAACCAATGTGCAAATATGCTTGAAACTAGGTGTCATACCAAATGAAATATATCAAACGTTTAATCATAACATTGACATACTTTCGTGAGACCAATGATAAAATAGATCAAAACACATAAATCCATATGCCAATGCATTGCAAACTTAGCGAGACAAAGTCACAAAATCAACCCAAGAATGTCCAATGAGTACAGATCGAAAGGGATTTTGCAAACTGCATAGCAATAAACGAAATGTAAATGCAATAGGCATACTGACAAGAAAGATAACGATAGTTTACATAGTGATCCTAATGCGGCTTTGAAAGACCAATGTTTTCACGCTTACAGTCGTGAAAACAAAATGAAAATAAGTGTGTAAAAAGGCGCAAAGAATAAAAGTGTCGTTCATTTGAAAATTGCGACGAAAAATCGATCTTTGCAAAACATTGGTGTAGGCAACTTATAAGACAATGAAAAAAATATGATTTGGATACCAACAAGAAGGTGTAGTAGATCTTGGAAGAAAAAATGTAAAAGAAAAGAATGTTCTATTATTTGAAGACTTGAATCATAATCTACTCAGTGTTAGTAAAATGTGTGATCAAGGATACAATCTTGCGTTTGATTCCCGAAAATGTAAAATCAGAGACAATAACTCAGGAAGATTGGTTACAACTGCAACAAGAAGAACAAACAACATATACATATTAGACATGAAGAAGAGAGAGAAGACAGAAGCCACACAAAAGGATTCCAAGGAAGAAAAAGTCCCAAAGACCAAAAATAAGGATGAAGTATTATTGAGTGTCACATGTTTAGGGGGAGCAACTCCAAAGAAGAAGGTTACCTTTTGCCATTAAGCTCAGGGGGAGAAGCCATACCCTTTTCCATTGATGTCAAAGGGGGAGAGAAATTGGGATCATGATGATAGGGGGAGCATGAGTGTTTCCATCAATGACAAAGGGGGAGATTGTTGGAAGATTGATTATTGTCATTAATGTCAACCCTAGTCATGGGTTTTGGACCACAAGATTGATAAAGGTATTTGGACATGAAGGACAATGCACATGCATATACAACACCCATGAATGGAAATTATACATCATTTTGTTTCTGGTGGTATGTGGCACATCACGTGGATCCTCATGGTTGAGGAGAAATGAATTTTTGAAGATGACAAAGTGAAATGAAGAAGGAAGTACATGTAGGCCCTGAAGATAATTAAAGGAAAGAATTACAAAATAAGAAAGTGTCAGGTCAGACCTAATGCTAAAATGAAGTGACATAAATGGTATAAATAAACATCATTATACATTCATTTTGATACAAGTTGAATTTCATAGGAAATAAGAAGTAAAGAAGGCCGGATTTCAAGGGAGGATGAAGTCTTTTGGTGATGTGTTCTAAGGTATGTTATTTTCAGGTCATCTTACCATTTTTGCTATAACTTGTTTTCTAGAATGATTCAGAAGGGGAAATAGCTATGGTATTGAAAATACATATCAAGGTACCTCTGGTAAAAAGTTCAACTCTTTATTTGCTAATATTATGGAGATACACTCTGTGGAAGATAGGGTTTGTGACCAGTCCTGAAGCTAGTCAATAAACAAGTGTTCCAGGTAAAAAAGTCATAACTTATTCATCGAGAATCCAAATGAAGTGGGACAAATTTCATTGGAAATATTGTGAACTTTAGTTTCTTTTGTATGAGTTTTATAATTGGATGTTAACTATTGAGCACAGGGCATTCTATGAAATTTCACTCTCCTGAATAGACCAGAATTGAATAAAGTCTACCATTCTTTCTATAACCTCTTTTTGGGGAGGATTCAAGGAGTGAAAATTGGAGGAGTTTTAGAGAATACATTGAGTAATATTATGTACAGGATTAGAGTACTCCAATAATTGAAGAATTGTATAAATTGAAGAATTCTTAGGAAGCATTATCAGGTTATATGTGATGATTGGTTGATGGTGATGATTTAATGTAAAATTTTATTATCTCTCATATATTATTGGGTGGAAGGAAGGGGAAAGGATGGAGAGTTCAAATCTCTCTTGATATTGGAGGATTGTATCTTTCTGTTGGAGGTTTATCCCTCCCTTTACATTTGGAAGCTGTAGCTACCTTTGGAAGTCATTACTTCCCTTGAACAATAACTATTGATTATTTCTCATATATTGTACATGGTGTATTGTGGTGTATTGGTGTAACTCTTATAATATTGTTCATTTCTAATTGGATATAGTTGAATGGTTTAAGTATATGTTGAAAAAGGTTTTAAATTGTACTTGATATTGATTCACCCCCCTCTCAGTATCAACAAATTTGACTAAAGAAAATATTATATACTAAGTATTTGGCACCCAGAATGAGAAGTTAGCCTAGATAGTCTAGCGGAAGAAGTATAAATTTAGGAGGCTAGTCTTCATTTTAGCCAGAATTCTCAGAATTGTAGAAGTACACTTGTGTGCACTGCAGAAAGCTAGTAGTGCACAAGTCTAGGGAGCAGTTGCTGCTGCAATTATGAAATCTTCATTTTCGGTTTCTCTAGGTTGGACTCTCTGATCAGTTTTGGTTATCTTTGATTGGAGAATTATCCTTGCTTGGATTTTGGTCTTCTATAATTATTCTCTCTGTAAAGGTCAAGGTGCTTGGGGGTGGAATTAGTGCCTATGGCCAGGTCACAATATTGCTATATTATCTATGGTTAAATGAGCACACCCAATATTCTAATAGGTTATTGGCCCACACCTCCTTCATTCAGTATAACCACTGTAAGTAAGCTAAGCCATAAATTTATGAAGCTCGTTGAAGAACTTCCACTAGGGTTTCTAGCAGGTGCAGTTACTAAATTGCTACCGTTAGGGTTACTAGTAGGTGCAGTTGCAGAAACCCTAAAACCCTTGTATAGCACCTTATGATGGAATACCTTACTCAAGGAGCATATTTTCTAGTGCACCTTAGTCCAGCACACCTCTTGGCACTCTCAAAAGGTAGAAACATTAAGATTGATATTTTGGGTCAAAGCTTGACCAGTTATCAGTCAACAAAAATCATGAATGAAAATATGAATCAACTACACTACTCAATGCTCACAAGAAATCTTGAAGATGACATGTGGATAATTGATAATGGAGCTTACAGGCATATGACAGGATACCAAACCAGAATATCCAATATAAATGAAAAGAAGATGTCGTACAAGGTAGAACTTGGAGAGAAAAACACTTACCCAGTCGAAGGTATTGGTCAAGCCTCCATCAAATTGAAAACATGTAACAATTTTCATTTGAGAAATGTCTTATATGTACCTGGTTTAGAAAATAATCTTGTATCCATATCTTTCCTAGAAGACAAAAGAAACATAATAGATTTTGTAGATTTAAAATTATTATCTTGACCTAGATACTCCAGCATAGAGAATGCTAGAGTTATTGGAACCTGTGAAGGAAGACTATATAGACTACTAGAACAAAATGTTGAAGCCCTCGTACATGATGAATTCAATGCCAATGAACTTTGGCATATAAGGTATGATCATATCAATTATCAAGCATTAACCTTACTCAAAAATATTGTTGAAGGAATACCATAACTACAGTCTACACATGAAGTTATTTGCAAAGGATATGCTCTTGGTAAGAATGTTAAGAAACCATTCTCAGGTAACAATAATATATCTAAGGAAATCCTAGATCTAATACATTGAGATGTTTGTGGCTCGATGCTAGTCAAATCTCTAGGAGGTTCTCTTTACTATGTAATCTTCATAGATGATTACTCAAGAAATACTTGGTTATATCTATTGAAGACAAAGGATGAAGTATTTAGCAAGTTTCAAGAATTCAAAGAAGATATAGAGAACCTCACAAACAAGAAAATCAAGACCTTGAGAATAGATAATGGAGGAGAATATAAATCCAAGGAATTTTTTTCCTTTTGAAAATCAGTAGGGATTAGGAGGGAGATAATTGTTCCTCATAATCCTCAACAAAATGGTGTAGCATAAAGGAAGAACATATCTATTGAAAAAACTATGAAGGAATTATTGAATTATCAAGGTTTATCTATGTATTTGTGGGGAGAAGCAACCGTGACAACAATATATGTTCATAACATAATTCCTCACCACATATTGAAGGATATGACTCCAGAAGAAGCCTTCTCAGGAAAGAAACCTAATGTGGAACACTTAAGAATATTTGGATGCCCTATTTACATTCACATTCCCAAGGATAAAAGGAATAAATTAGAACCCTAAGGAAATAAGGGTATATTCGTGGGATACAGTGAATCATCCAAGGCCTATAGAATCTATATCCCATAACAACATAATATTGAAGTCAACAAAGATGTAACCTTCAATGAAAATGTGGATTTCAAGAAATCCATAGAAGAGACTATAGAAGAAGAAGAGTATGAAGAGCCTATTGAAGAAAGAACATGTCTTCCAGAAAGTCAAAATGAAGAAACATAACAACTTGATCATTTGATGCAACCATGTGAGACTATTGATTTAGACATTGTACCCAAAACCAAGAAACATCCATCTTGGCTTGAATATACTCTACAAGAAGTAGAAAGACTCAAAGCCCCAAGTGTCGCCTTCAAAAAAAGAAATAAGCCCAAGAGATTCTCCAGCTATGCAACATGTATGAAAAAGCTTCTAGATGAAGAACCCACCACATTTGAAGAGGCTTCTCAGAAGAAACAATGGAAAGAAGCCATGATAGAAGAACACCAGTCCATCATGAAAAATGATGTATGGGAAATTGTGCCTAGAACTAAAGAAAAATCAATAGTAACTTCAAAATGGGTCTATAAGATCAAACATGTAGTAGATGGAAGAGTGGAAAAATATAAAGCAAGGTTCGCAGCTAGAGGGTTCTCCCAGAAGAAGGGATAAGACTATGACAAGACATTTTCTCCTGTTTCCATATATACTTCTATTAGATCCATTATGTCTCTTGCTTATTCCATGAGATGCAGTATACATCAAATGGATGTAAAAAACATCTTTCCTCAATGGAGCAATCAAAGAAGAAGTATACATTGAACAACCTAAAGGATTTGAAGTACACTCCAGAGACACTCATGTTTGCAGACTAAATAAAGATTTATATGGACTCAAGCAAGCTCCAAGAGCTTGGTATGCCAGAATAGATAACTACTTAATGAGACTTGGTTTCTCCAAGAGTCATGCATATCCAAATCTTTACTACAAATTCATGAACAATGCACTTGTGATTCTGGTGCTATATGTCGATGATTTATTATTGATGGTTGAAGAGTATCTCATCATCCAGTGTAAAAAGGAACTAGCTTCTGAGTTCGATATGAAAGATCTTGGTCTCATGCAATATTACTTGGGACTAGAAGTATGGCAAAAGCATTGTGGAGTATTCCTTGGACAAGGAAAGTATGTAGTAAATATGCTTCAGAAGTTTGGAATGATGGATTGCAAATACATGGAAACTTCTATGACCATAGATATAAGAAAAGTAAGAAACTTAGATTCTGATCCAGTAGATCCGTCCCTATATTGACAATTGATTGGGTCATTGATGTATTTAGTAAATACTCGACCAGATATTTTCTTTGCCATAAACACACTAAGACAGTTCCAGGTGGAACCCATACATGAGCATCGGATAGATGCAAAGCATGTTCTAAGATATATTTGTGGGAAACTAAAATTTGTTTTAATATATACCACATCCCATGATATACAACTTCATGGATTCACATATTCATATTGGGCAGGAAGTGCAGAAGACAGAAGGAGTACTTCAGGGATGTGTTTTAACTTAGGCTCTTCTATGATATCTTGGGGAAACATGTAAAAAACATTTGTCGCACTAAGAAAAACAGAAGAATAATATATCACATCATGTGAGGCATGTACAGAAGAAGTATGGCTGAGAAATATGATTTCTGGATTATTTGATCAGGTTCCAGATTTGACCATAATACACTGTGACAATCAGAATTGTATAACGTTATAAGAACACTCAGTGTTTCATTAACAGTTGAAACACATTGATATCAAATACTAATTTATTCGAGATAAAGTCTAGGAAGGATAAGTGAAGCTACAGTATATCCCCACAGATGAGAAGACAAAACATATCTTGACAAAGCCTCTATCAATATTAACATTTGCATACTTACGAGACAAGTTGGGGATCGTCGAAATAAATCCCTTAGATGAAAGGGAAGAGATGGATCTCCAGGTTGGGATGGATCACTGGCATATCATTGATTTATGGATAGTCATTTTCTAGCTTGGAAAAATGGTCCAGGATGGGCAATTCCTTTCCAGTTCGGAATGTGGCTTGAGATTTCTGATAGACAAGCATTTTCTAGTTCAGAAAATGGTCCATATCGAACAGTCATTTTCTTAATGAAAATGGTTTGATAGATTGTTGATGTACCATAGACATATATTCTCCTTGTGTCCAGTGTGGGGAATGGTCTAGGACAATATTTCTTATTGGAAGTCACTCTCACTAGTGGTCAAGAATAATGGTCTACCTCATCAGACAATCATTCTTTCGAAGCACACAATTGTGAGAAGTTTTGAAGAATAGTCTGTTTTGGAGGTTGGTGCAGGACAATCATTTCCTTAGGAAATGGTCTAGACAATCATTCCCTAGGGAAGACTCATTCTCTCTAGGTTGCACTTTTTTTAGTGTCGGAGGAATGGTCTAGTTAGGTGAATGGCCTAGGTTCAACAATCAGGGACATGCATTCCCTAGGGAAAACTCATTCTCTCCAGGTTTCACTTTGTTTAGTGTCAAAGGAATGGCCTAGATAGGTGAATGGTCCATGCTCCAAAATCAGGCAAAATTATTCTTCCACACTTGGGAAGAATAATATAGATAGCCCATGGTTGATGTTTTATTGATGAAGAAGCATCTCTCCATGTCATCCAGCCAGCCAGCCAACAACGTCAGCGCATGCATTCAAGGATGAAGAGAGGCGCAACCCTCAGCTTCAATTTTGAATTTGAATGTAATTAATGTTGTAGGTTGTTGATCCATGGAGCCGTGCCTTTGTGCAAGCATTAGAGTAGGTAGGCCTTAATTCTTGTAAGGCTGAGATCTAGATCTGATTTGTGGACTAGACAACCATTTCAATGTAATTGAATAGGGTAGGTAGATTGGAGGGAAGAGCTCGAAGAGCCCCTCATGTAAAAGATCAATTTCAGTCTCATTTTGATAGGGAGTTGATAGAGAGAGAAGAGAGTAGATAAGAGCCGAGACTTTGTTTACAGTCCATGCTTAGAACACCTTTGTAAAGAGGCATTTTATAAATACAAATCGAAGCAGTTTTTCCTGCAAATATTGTCTATGTTGTGTGAATGTCTTTGCGTGTTCAATGTATGTTGTAGATGTATGTTAGGTATGCATTTGAAGGGGTTTTTTTTTATTTCAATCTTGAGAGGTCTTTGAGGCTTCACACCAAGAGGGTGTGACAAAACTCTATAGGTTCTGATAGCCATGCATAGTGGGTGCATAACTGAACTCTGCAAAGTCAGACAGAGGCGTGCCATGTGGGCACAGAAGTTGAAATCAACAATTTAGAGGAAGACCTTTGAGGTTGTTGAATACCTCAAGAGGCAAGGTTCTGGAGAAGAACATAGTTGCAGACAGAATCTCTGAGGAGTTTTGTGAAGATCTTCCAGGTGAGCATTGAGCCAGTGCAAAGAGTGCACAGAAGAACTCTGTTGTGAGTTATGTATAACTCTTCCAGGAGGGCATTGAGTAGGTGTGCAGATAGGCACAAGAGAAAAGAACTCTTTGAGTTTTGAATTTGGAGAAGAGTCCAAGGAAAGGGATCTGAGCAGGGTTGCTGAACACCCTGAAGGATTTAGCAAGAGGTTGCTTGAGTGAAGGATAGGCAGGAGGGCATCCAAATTCTCCATCTACAGGAGAAAAGAAGAAGGATTTATTTCCTTAGAGATATGAGTGGTTGAGAAGCTCAGGAGAGATAGCACTTTGTGTGCATGAAGACTCTGTAGGGGTGAAAATGTCAGAATCCTTTGAGGATTCGAGAAAAGAAGCTCAGGAGGAACAGTGTTGTTGAGAGCACAGGCAAGGACTCAGATTCGTGGAGCTTGCAGAGAAAAGGAAAAGGTCAAGGCCTTTAGTCTTGGAGAAATATTCCAAGCATCAGAAGAAAGCGCCAAAGCTTGGGAGGAGAAACAGCTACCGTCGGATCTGCCGAAAGGATCTGGATCGTTGAGAGTTTCACGTCCAGGGAGTAGTAGGGGGAGCACACAAGGAGGATGGATCTAGACCATCGGATCTTGATCCAAATGCCCATCAGTTGTCAAATATGACCAGAGTTGTGAGGGTTTAAAGCCTTCATGAACAAGGAGAAGAAAGTCCTGAAAGGAGTTGGCTTATCGAGATTTCAGAAATTGGGATATCAAAAGTCCTAAGGACAGGGGATCGGGAATCTCCATGGTGAAAACCCCGAAACAGATCGAGTCATCCATCGGTTCGGACATGTGGTAGAGATTGGGAGCCATCGGCATTTAGGAGTTCGAAACTTAGGGGATCAAGAGGACAAGATGTCGGGACATTTCGACATTTGATTTCATGAAATCATGAAATGGATGTGGACCATCCATCCTGAAGGGATGCGTGGTAGAAATCGAGGACTTCGGGAAAAATCTCGATAGGAGAGTCCATCGGTATATCAAGATTTGGCGTTTCATGAATCCTGAGGACAAGAAGCATACACATTCCAAAAATGCGAAGTCTGAAACCCTGACAAGGTGGAAAGCTCCGTTGTGGGGCCATCTGACGTCATATCAAGAAATCAGGATTCAAAGGATCAGGAATCCTGAGGACAAAGTGTCCATGTGTTTCGGAATTTGAAAGCCCGAGATCGTGAAAGACATAGGACTGCGCTCATATGGAATAATGGTCACATGGACCAGGAGATAGCCATGGGGGCTAAACACTGTTGAAGTCATTTTGACATTTAAGGATTTCGGTGATTGGGGAATCGAGAGAACAGGGGTTCTCGTGACATCGAGAATTAGGAAACCCCGAAGCCTGAAATCACATTTCCTATGGGAAAATTGTTCATGGTCGCATTCAGTCCGTGAAGGAAAAGGAAGGACCTATGGATCGGATTTTAATAGAGATTCCAGTAGGAGTTGAAAGAGTCGCTTTGAGTCATGAACTAGACAGAACAATCCTATGAGAAGACGTTGTGGGGCAACTGCATCATTTACTCTTTGAGGGAAGATGCTCTTCCAGATATTACAGATGTGAGTGGAAGAATGGCCCAAATGACTCAGTTTATATCATGATATTGTTTTCTGTGCAGGTGGATATTAGATGATATGATTTCTATGGAGACTGTATGTCTCTAGACAATAGATGTATGCTACTATGGTGGATATGTTCCACTTGTTGCGACTATGTGTCAGTGATTGAGTAGTTTTGTACTAATATGGATAAACATATTTGTGTTCTATCAGATGACATTGTACTAGTTGTCATGGAGATTATCTATTTGGATAATGATGACGATCCTCGTGATTTGATCATAAGATAGCCTGTGTGGCTATACTGATGCTATCGATTGAATCATTTTTTTGTGCTCAAGACCATTACCTATTATACCTCCCTATATAGGAGGGAGTGTTGACATTATGGTATATGTGGGAGGTATTAACCTCCATTTGTGACCTTTGACAAGATTAGAATATTCTGGAAGCAAGAAAATATTTGGATATAACCCTATAAGAGAAGTCAACTAAAGAAAATATTATATACTAAGTATTTGGAACCCAAAATGAGAAGTCGGCCTAGGTAATCTGGCAGAAGTAGTATAAATTTAGGAGGCCAGCCTTCATTTTATCCAGAATTCTCAAAATTGCAAAAGTACACTTGTGCGCACTACAGAAGGCCAACTGTGCACAATTCTGGGGAGCAAATGTTGTTGCAGTTCTGAAATCTACATTTTTGGTTTCTCTGTGTTGGACTCTCTGATCAATTTTGGTTATATTTGCTTCGAGCATTAGCCTTGGTTGGCTATTGGTCTTCTACCAGAATTATTCTCACTATCAAGGTCAAGGTGCGTGAGGGTGGAATTAGTGACTATGGTTGGGTGACAATATTTCTATATTTTCTATGGCTAAACGAGAACAACCAATATTATAACACTAATAACATGTTGTTGCTACTATTTATGAAACCTTTGTTGTTTCTACTGACATCAATATCTCATCAAGACTGCAACCACACATACCCATACAAGGATTAAAAAGAGATTTCTCCAAATAAAATTCTTATGAATCACTAAGACATACTTGTTCCTAATTTCTTCATAATAATCACCCCAACACACATAGAAAGACAAACCTTCAACCTGTAGCTAACATGAGTTTTAGATACATGGTCTTCAACCTTTTTTATTCAAAGGTATGCTACCCATACACTATTTTCTCTCAGGTATCCACGCTTTTCCTTAGTGCATCCCATATATGTATGTGATTTTCCTCCCAAAATCCGTGGATTTTCTCAAAGAACCCTTGTTTGCAACTTCTTCTCCATACGCTCATCTCCTGCATAATTCTTACTTCACCAAACTTCTCTACCTTAGACTCACTACCTCATATCTCCAACCTATATTATTATAAATGATTATCCAATTGACTCTTCTCTGTGTTTTAATGAGGATCACATGATGAAATGAAACTTCCATGCAACTCACATGCAACCTGATAACTTATGTTTACAATCTCATGATGACATGCAACTCACATGCAACTTATTAACTTTTGTTCATAGTTACTTTAACATGAAAATCACATGCAACTTGTTAACTTATGTTTACAACTACTTTTCCTTGACATGAAACATGTTAAATTCTTATTCAAGGGTTGACATAAATGAAAACCAATCTTTCAACAATTCAATGACAATTAATGTTTTGACAATTAATCTTTCAACATGTTCTTCCTTCTATATATTCTTAGTTCTTCGAGGGAACTAATGATTTATCCTTCAAGATAAACTTCTCCATCAACTTCTGGAATTTCTTCATTTTCATAATTAGTATCTTAGTCATGTCAATTTGAGTTTCTATTCCCATAAATAGAATCTCTATATCGCCACCTTCACTCATGTCAGATAAATTATTGTCTTCTTTACAATAAAAGTTTTTCTTTTTCTTATAGCATTTATTTTTGTATTGGGATTTACTTTTTTTATGTTCTTTCTAATTGTAAGCTTCTTCATCATAACTATCATTTTCCTTGGGATAATGACATTTTGAAGAAAAGTGTCAAATTTTTCCACAGTTGAAGCGTTTTAAAGGTAACTTCCCTTTGTATTTTTCATACCCTTTCTTAAGTTTCTTAATGAATTTTTCTTCTTCCTCATCAGATTTTTTTGAGTTACTTTCATTTGATACATGTTCATGGTTTTTAGTTCCTTTTGAGACTTTGAAGTTAGTTTCACCTTTTGATGGTTTTTCTTGTCCTGTTCTCATTTCATATGCTATGATATTCCCATGTAGTTCATCCATTGTGAGTTTGTCAAGATTCTCTTGATCATCCAAGGTAGATAATTTGGGATCATATCTCATTGGGAGTGATATTAGTACCTTCTGGACTACTATTTTTTCATCTAATTCTTCTCCTAGCCCTCTTATTGTGTTGACAATTTCATCTACTGTTAGAAGATATTCTGCAATATTTTCTTCTTCTTTCATATTTAATCTTTCAAACTATCCTCTACACGTTTGAATCTTTTCTTGCTTGAATTTGACATATCCTTCATAGATGATTTGTAGTTTGTTCCAAATATCTTTTTTCTGATTTACAATGCATGACTTTGACAAATACATTATTTTCTAATCCACCCATGATTGCATTTACAACTCTTGAATTATTATTGCAGAGTTTCTTTGCAGTTGTTTCTGAAGGATCTGTTTCTGGTACATGATAACCCTTCATCACAGATAGCTAGACATCACATCCCATTTACATTAGGTGTATTCTCATTCTTATACTCTATAATGCATAGTTATATCCTTTGAATAGTGGATATCTATTTGAGGACATCCCTTCTTGTTGATACATTGTGGTTTCTTAGAATATTCCTTCCAGTGACTAGATTGTGATGAAGGAACCATATTTGATACCAATTGTTGGAATATTTTTTAATACTGAGAGGGGGAGGTGAATCAATATTATCCTTTTTCAACAATTTAAAACCACTTAATTATTAACCTGATCAAATAAAAACAAATGATCAACAAAAAGGTACACTTAATTTAAACGTGGAAAACCCAACTTCACAAATTTTATTCTTATTTTCAATAAAGATTACATTTAATTTATGAGCTCCAACTCAAAGGAAACACCAATTCCATGTTTTTCTAACAACAACTAGAAGGAGGATGCAACCCCCTATATTTTACCAACACTAACTAGAGGGAAGCACCAAATCCCTAGTTTCTTTAGCTATAACTAAAAAGATGTTGCAACACCTTCATTTACCAACTTCAACTAGAAGGAGGATACAACCTCCTTTGCAAGCTCCAACCTGACCTAGGACCACCCATCCTCCCTTTTTCTTTAATTCCACTTTCACTTTTACCTTTTTCTTTAATCCAATTTGACTTTTACCTTTTTCTATATTCCACTTTCATATTTACTCCTCTTTTACATAAACTCTCCTTCCACCTAAATTTTCAACTTTAATTATTTATTAAAGTCATATTTATATTTAGTCCACTTTCATTTCCACTTTTGTATAAACTCTATTTCCTATTTTGTATTTATTAAAGTGATACCAAGGTCACATTTATATTTAATAACTTACTAACCTTTGACATATATTTGATCACTTACTAACCTTTGAAATCAATGACAATTTATTCAACAATTGACTTCTTGAGTGGATCTAACTATTGGTGGTTGCTAGAAATTGTTTAGGTTGAATGGTTGTCCAACTTTGGCATGGAAAAAATGATGACCAAAACTTGCTACAAAATATCGATTGTCGTGTTGATCTAATAGACTCAAGGGTTCTCGGTGTTGAATCAACAAATTTCCCTTCGACTACACTCTGAAATGATAGTGCACAAGAAAGTATTCAAGAGGGTGAATCACTATGATTCATTATGTTCATCACGATTCTATCTCAACAGAATATAAAGTCACCAAGAAAACTTGACTTGACCAAAGTAGTAATTGAAATTGTGTCATTATTTCATTTTCATTCTTTCATTCTTTCAAAGCACTCGACCAGGAAATCCCCTGTATTCCGATAGTTCACCTCTTTCTTGTAACTCATTATTCTTGTAGATTTTGTTGTAGTTCCATGTCATACTCCACTATGGTACTTATTGTATTCATGTTGAAATCAATTATAACATGATATTGTTGGATTACTAAGAGGGGGGTGAATCAGTAATAGAGAAATTTAATCTTTTTTAACTATATAATCCAAGTGAAATATCAATGTAGAATTATCATCCAATAACTGCAGAGTAAATAAGCAATGGAAAAATGAAAAATCATACACATACAAAGTACACCAGTGTTTTACATGGAAAACAAAAGTGGGACAAAACCACATAATTATTTTTCTTATATGTCTTGAAGAATAACATTCATTGGAAGCACCAAATTCCTTTTTTTTCTAGCAGCAACTAGAAGGAGGGTCCAACCCCCTAGTTTCTTAGGCTACAACATGAGGGAAGCTCCAACTCCCCAATTCTTTGGCTACAACCAGAAGGAGGCTACAACCCCCTATGTTTTCTGGCTACAACCACCTATCTTTGCCTCATCTAACTGCCCTGACATAGAATTAGAAAAATGGAGTCACTATCACACTATCACTGTGAGATATACCATTGTACAAATGTATCAATATGTACCACTGATCTGCATACAACCTGTACAACTTCCCTGTAATCAATCTGTACCTGAACTGAACATGTATCAACAAAATACAACAGGTACGCGACCTATATTGCTACAACACGCGTATGTACACACCCTATCTGTTATGTAGCCCACATATGTACATGATCAAACTGTTATGTAGTCTGCATATGCCTTTTGAAAAATAGGGTTTTCTTTTTCTTGAAAACTTCTGACCCTCTGTACCTTTTTCACATAGATCTATAACCTGTCACTGTATCCATACTGTAACTGCACCCTGTACATGCATCCTCATACATACCCTTTACCCAAATAATATATATCTCTCTCTATTCATGTGCCATATAGGTGTCTGTAATCATGAAAAATTATAATAACCCTCACATGATCTAGTCATCAAACCCTTTCTGATATTTAGCCTCTCAATACATCAACCACTTCACCATTACAATATCTCAACCATGTACCACAAAAACCCTTATCCATATGCCAAGAAATACAATATGTACCTCAACAAGAAGTATCAATGATAAATATACCAGCACTGTATTTCTTTAGATCTGACTTATGCAGAAGATCCCATGCAACCACTAGTTGATCCGGATTTATGTAGGAACACAATGAAATACAGAAATACACATAAACGCAGAGATGCAGCGGAAATAATACTTTATTTCATTGATAACAAATGACTGAAAAATGCTTACAGACAGAATGTAAATAAACTAGCTAAGGCGCTGGTAGCTTATCTCTGAGAAGAGATGTGGTTGCTACTCGCATCCATGAGAAGATGACTACAATGAGGCTCTAGAGGCCTTTTTTACAATAGACGGGAATGCCAAAAATCATAGACATCCAAAAACCTAACCCTAGGAGATGAAGCGCCAAAAGTCATGTGGGCCCCGTTTGGGTAAGCTAGTACATCAACTTCCTGGGGTCGTAACTTTTGCATACGATCTCCGTTTTAGGCATGTGATATCTCGTTGGAAAGGTATTGTCGAGGAGATTCATTTTGGGGGCTCAATCATGCCTTCAGATATCATTGAGCACCTCGATCTCAAAAAACCTTCATTTAGGCCCTCAAAATGGCCCCGGAAGTTAAACCTGCTAAAAATAGTAAATTGCCAAAATTGCCAGAAAACTATTTTGAGCCAGTCGGAAAAGGTGGGTGGCCACCAATATCCACCTGGATCACTAGTCTCTCTAGGGAGAATTCGCAAATCTCCATAACCATTTCTCATGAATACATCAAAATCCAACTATTCATAGAAATAAGACATACCTTTTGAACCAATGGATACATCTGATGTATCTGAGCACTATAGACCTTCCTGGAAGCTTGATCTCAGAATCTAGAACCTCTGCATCTTCATCTCTTCAAGTTTCCATGGATTTACCAACATTTAAGAACCCTAATACACTTTCATCCTACGTACATACACACCCTAATACACTGTCATGCCGCATATTGTATGCACCCTAATACATTGTCATCTCGCATACGCCTTAAAAAGTAGGGTTTTTAGTATTCGTTGTAATTCTAATAATTTCACCATCAACCCTTTGTACTACCTCAGACTTTCACAACTTCAGATGTATCAATGAGTACTTGCAATAAGCCTCACACAACAAAATATATTTAATATGTTCAAGTTTGATTAAATTAGAGAGCCTTGCCTCTTTTTTATACTTTCATGTTGCATCCCACTTTACTTATTTTAGGGAGTTATCCATTAATTTTATTATTTAAATAATTTCTTTTGCAAACACTTTCACTTTTTGGGGCTTCTAGATGACTCATGAGGGTCCTCCAACTTCACATGGCCATAAATCTCTAATTGTGAGGAGTTATGTGGCATTCCACATACCACCGGAAATGGCATTCCAAGCAATATCCATATAGGATAGTTTCACTGAAAAATTCATTGACCTTAATCTTATTATTCCACTATTAAGCATTGGTTCTTTAATCATATTTATAGGAGAACTCAATCCGCAAAGCATCTTCTCATGACGGCTTTCACCATAAGGGGACCACTTTGAAGTTCATCCATTTGTACTTATTATCAACCATGACAAGACAATAATGAGTCATCTTTACATAAAAAAAAATTGGGTCCATTACTCAAACCTTTGTGATACCATAATTCACTAATGGAATTTCTTCAAGGGTTGACATCAATGACAACCAACCCAATTAATCAACAATCTCCCCCTTTGGCATTGATGTAAACACTTTGATGCAATACTGAAATCATATAACTCATTATCTCCCTGGAACCATGCCTGCATCTCTATGACCAACGCTCCCCCTGGAACCATGCCTTTGGCCTCTGCATATGATAATTCACTCCCTGTTTTTCATCAATGGAAAAGGTATATTTCTATCTAGGGTTGATCCCCCTAACTAAACTGTCCTCTTTATGGATCTTCCTCATGTACATCTAAGACATATAAGATAAGCATTCAAAATAATTCATTTTGGAGTAGAAATAACTCTAAGTCTCTAGTGAAGATACTCAACGGTTTTCCGTGGAAGTGGTTTTGTAAATATGTCTGCCACTTGTTCTTTTGTGTCCACATATTCAACTCTGATGTTCTTTTCTGCAACCTGTTCTCATAGAAAGTGATACTTGATTGGAATGTGCTTCATCTTGGAGTGCATCATCGAGTTCTTTGAGATATTGATGGTGCTTGTATTATAACAATATATTGGAATGGTCTCATCATACTCAACCTGTATATATGTCAAATTTTGTTTCATTCAAAGAACCTATGTACAACATGTTGTTGCTGCAATATACTCTACCTCGGATGTAGATAAAGATATTGATGATTGTTTCTTTATTATCCATGATACTAAACACTCACCCAAGTATAACGTTGCTCCATAGTTTCTTCATCGGTCATCAATAAAACCTGCCCAATATGCATCTATGTAGGAAATAAGTGATAGATCCTTTCCTTTTGGATACCATAATCCAAATTCTTCTGTTCCTTTGAGATATCTGAAAATCCTCTTCACTTATAATACATGTGATTCCTTTTTTGTTGCTTGAAATCATACCACCTGTCCAAATTCATGCATTAGATATAGTCTGGATGTTGTCACATATAGTAGGCTACCAATCATTGACCTGTATTTCCTCTGATATGTATACTTTGAATCATCATCTTTTCTTAACTTGCAACTGGTTTGCATGGGAGTGATAACTGGTTTGCAATCTTCCATTCCGAACCTCTTTAGAATTTCTCTGATATAATTGGTTTGAGAAATAAAAATTCCTTGATTTCTTTGACGTATTTGAAGTCCCAGAAAGAAGGATAGTTCTCCAAGTAATGACATTTAAAATTCATTTTGCATATCCTTTGCAAATTTCTGTCTTAACCTTTCATCATCACTACCAAAAATAATATCATCAACATAAAATTCAATTAATAAAATACTATCTTGAATTACCTTGATGTAGAGGTTGTTGTCTGCACTTCCTTTATGATCCCTTCCTACTGTAGATATATATCCAGTCTAGAGTACCATGTTCTAGGAGCCTGTTTTAGACTATACAAGGCCTTCTTTAATTTACACACATAGTCTATGTTCTCTGACAACTGAAATCCTTATGGTTGTTCAATGTAGACTTCTTCTTCAAGTTCCCCATTCAGAAAAGTTGATTTTACATCCATTTGATACACTTTAATATTTTTGGAATGCATAAGATAAAGGAAATCAGATTGCTTCCATTCTGGAAACTGGGAAAAATGTCTCTTCAAATTCGATTCCTTCAACCTATGCATATCCTTTACATACCAATCTAGCATTGTTCCTTGTAACATGTCCATATTCATTCAATTTATTCCTGTATACCCACTTTGTTCTAATCACATTCTTATCCTTTGTTCTTGGAACCAATTTCCAAGTGTCATTTTTCTCTATTTGATCCAATTCTTAATCCATGGCCTTATTCCAAAATTCATACTTCCTGGCCTCTTCAAAACAGGTTGGTTCAATCGTAGATGTGAGTGCTAGGTGCATTTGTTTTGGTGAACGCATTCTTCTTCTAGCCTCAACTCCTGCATATTTATTTTCGATAATCTAATCTGAAGGATGATTCTTATGTACTCGTATTCTAGATGTATTTGAAGGTACTTGTTGAACTTTCTCTTCTACTTATGTTGGATCCTCTTAATCTTCCCCTTCTTTTTCATCTTTTGTTTCTTCTTTGTAAAGATGTTCCATTGATTCATTTTCTTCTCCCTTTAATTCTTGTGTACCTTTTTCATCAATTGTTGCGTTGATTCTTTCCACAACTTTGTTCAATCTCAGGTTGTAATACTTGTATGCTTTCCTTGTACTCGAGTAACCAACAAGTCATCCTTTTTCCACACGAGAGTCAAACTTTCACATTCTTCCATCTTGTGTTTCGATGTAGCATTTGCTTCCAAAAACTCTGAATTTCTTCACATTTGTTGGTCTTCCTTTCCATAGCTCGTAGGGAGTTTTGTCAGTGTTGTTTCTAAGAATTACTCTATTTTGAATGTGAACTATTGTATGCACTACTTGTGTCCAAAAAATATCTATCAATTTAGAATTCATTGGAATTGTTCGATCCATTTCCTGTACTGTCCTGCTCTTTCTTTTAACAACTCCATTCTGTTGAGGTGTCCTAGCAATGGAGAATTGTCTTTTTATTCTATGACTGTTGTAGTAGTCCATAAATTCATTTGAAGTGAACTCTCCTCCATTATCATATCTCAAGCATTTTATTTTTTAATCCATTTCATTTTCAACCATTTCCTTGTAGATATTGAAGTTTTCAAAATCTTTTGAATTACTCTTGAGAAAACAAACTACAATCATTCTTGTATAATCATCAACTAATAACATAAAGTATTTCTCACCTTCTACACCCTTTGTTGTAGTTGGTCCAACTAGATCAATATGCACAATTTCCATTGGTCTTTCCATTGAATATTCCTTTGATTTGAACCTGGTCTTTGTTTTCTTTCCTTGTTGACAATGCTTGCATAAAGTATTGGTTGGTTTCATGATCTGGGGCATTTCTATGCTTGCTACTCTTTTGATGACTTTGACAAGTTTATCAAAATGTATGTGACTCATTCTTCTGTTCCATAGAAAATTTTCATCTTCCTTTCCTAGACAACACTTTTCATTTCCAATTTCACTTAACATACATATGTTGCTTGAAGTTCTTGCAGTTGTAGAAATCAATTTTCCTAAAACTTATTTTCTTATCTCGAACTTTTGTGAATCAAAAGTAACTTTATGACCTTGGTCACACATTTGTCTCACACTTAGAATATTATGTTTCATATATTCTACTAGTAGAACATTTTCTACCTTTGTATTCTTATTCCCAATTATGTCTCTGCCTTTTCCAATGATTTTAGCTGAATCAACATTTTCAAAGGAGACTGGTCCATCTCTTTCCTTTCTTAATGTAAGAAACATGTCTCTATCACATGTCATGTCTTTTGAACAACAACTGTCAACATACCAACCACGTTTCTTCTTCTTAGCTTGTAGAGAGAGTGTGCATTCCTCATTGTTGTATTGATTCTTCTTTCTTATTCATGTCCTTTTCTAAGGTTCATGTCTATGATTTCTATTGTTTTGTTGTGGTTCTCTAGGAGGGATTTCCATTTTGCAATCTTTGGCCATGTGTCCAAAGTTGTTACACTTGTAGCATTCCACTTCAATTCTCAAAGATTCAAAGTTGTTGTAAATTCTTCTCCGTGTTTCATTAGGCCTTCTTGGATAACCCTTTTGTGTATGACTTTCAAGGTTGTTTATGTTCATGTTGTTTGATATGCAATTTACAACTTTATGTCCAAAATTATTACATGTATAACATAAACCAAAAAATATAGTTTGATACCTGGGAGTTGAAGATCTTTTAAAAGGAGGTTATCTTATGAATCTTTCTTCTTCTTGAGACCTATATGTATCTGTTGGTCATTGATTCTGAAATCTGAATATTCTCGATGGAGGAGTGTCCCTATAATTTTCTCTATAGACCTTCCTATCCTCTTTGATTGTTTCTGCATAGTTTTTTGGATATGTTTCTTATTCTATTGTTTTGGAGCTTGATCCCTTTTCTGTTTGATTGTATCCAAGTCCAGACTTGTCATGATTAGGCCTTTGATTGCTGATAATTTCATTCAAAACTTTTGAGTTGTTCTTCATATTTTTCTTTTGAATATCCTTACTTAATGTGACAATTTATGCTTCCAAATTTTCAATGATCCTGTCTATTCCTTCTAGATTTTCTTTGAGTGCTTATTCAATTCTTTTATCTTCTTCAATTTGAACCTTCAAATTTTTGATCATTTGTTCTAATTCCTGAGTGTCTTCTTTCTTGTCTAGTTCCTCTTGTAGCTTCTTGTTTTTCCTCCTTTCTCTTCTGATAACTTCTATGGCACTCATCAATTACTCTCGGTAGTCAACTTCTGCCTCTTCAATTTATTCTTCGGCTTATTCATATTCTACTTTAGATTCTTCTTTATCAGAGTCTTCTACTACCATGAATATAACTCTTTATGTCTCACTATCACTGACTTCATCTTCATCTGATGATGAGATGTCTTCTTTGGTGCATAAGATTTTCTTGAAAACTTTCTTTGTAGTTCTTTTTCCTTTATATGTTTGTTTACTTTTTGAGTCACCTTCATCATTTCTCTTTTTCTTATGAAGACATTTGTTATAAAAATGACCAATACCATCACAATTAAAACAAGTTAAAGGAAGCTTACCTCTATACCTATTGTCGATTCCCTTGTTTAGTCTTCTGACAAAGTTGACCAATTCTTCATCATCTTCCGAGACGTCACTATTGCTTCTATGTTCTTTTTCTTGTTGCTTTCCCTTTTTCTTTGAATTTGGATGCTTTGAAGGTTGCTTCTTTTAAATATGGATTTTCCTGTTTAGTTCTCATTTCATATGCTATGAACATTCCATGTAGTTCGTCCATGATTATTGAGTTTAGATCTGCTCTTTCTTCTAGTTCTGATATCTTAGGGTCAAATCTCATAGGAAGAGATCTTAGTACCTTTTGAACAATTACATATTCATTGATTTATTCTCCTAATCCCATGATTGCATTTATTGTTTCATCGAATCATAAGAAGTAAGATGCAATATTCTAATATTCCTTCATATTTAATCTTCCTTTATCTGGCCTCTATAAATTTGAAGCTTTTCTTCTTTGACTTTTGAATCTCCTTCATAAATATTTCGAAGTTTGTCCCAAATGTCTTTAGCGAATTTACAATGTGAAAATTTGGTGAATATCGTTTCACCAAGACCATTCAGAAGTGCATTTTCGTATTTGGAATTATTTTGACCAAGTTTCACTACTTTGTCATTTGTTGGCGGAACTGTTGGTACTGTGTATCCATCTACAATTGATTGTCAAATTTCAAATCCTTGTGCATGTATATACATATTCATCCTTATGCTCCAAAATGCATACTTTTATCCATCAAACTGTGGTATTCCATTTTTATACAAGTTTTTTCTCTCCATGATCTACCTTTCAGTGGTTAAACTTATCTCTAAAGAAAACAAATCTGATTCCAATTGTTGGATTACTGATNGGCATGAATCAGTAATAGAGAAATTTAATCCTTTTTAACCATATAATCCAAGTGAAATATCAATGTAGCATTATCATCCAATAACTACAGAGTAAATAAGAAATGAACAAATGGACAATGATACACATACACAGTACACCAATGTTTTATGTGGAAACCCAAAGTGGGAGAAAACTACATAATGTTTTTTCTTTTATGTCTTGAAGAATTACATTCATTGGAATCACCAAGTTCCTTTGTTTTTCAGCTGTAACTGGAAGGAGGCTCCAACCCCCTAGTTTCTCAGGCTACAACATGAGGGAAGATCCAACTCCCCAATTCTCTAGCTACAACCAGAAGGAGGCTACAAACCCCTATGTTTTCTAGCTACAATCGGAACGTGGCTACAACCACCTGTCCTTGCCCCATCCAACTGCCCTAACTTCGAAGTAGAAATATGGAACCACTGTCACACTATCATTGTGTGATATACCACTGTAGAATTGTATCAATTTGTACCACTGACCTGCATCCAACCCGTACAACTTCCCTATAATCAATATGTACCTGAACTAAACATGTATCAACAAAATAAAATAGGTATGCAACCTGTAGTGTTGCATCACATCTATTTACGCACCCTATTTGTTATGTAGCCCGCATATGTACACGATCAAACTATTATGCAACCTGTGTATGCCTTCTGAAAACTAGGGTTTTCTTTCTCTTGAAAACTTCTGACCCTCTGTACCATTTTCACATAGACCTGTAACCTGTCGCTGTATCCAGACTATAATTGTACCTTATACATGCATAATCATACATAACATTTAAACAATGCATATATATCTCTCTCTAGTTATGTACCATATAGGTGTGTGTAATCATGAACAATTATAATAACCCTCACATGATCTAGTCATCAAACCCTTTTTGATACTCAACCTCTCAATACATCAACCACCTCACAATTACAAGCTCTCAACCATCTACCACAAAAACCCTTAGCCATATTCCAAGAAATATAAGATGTGCCTCAACAAGAAGTATCAATGATAAATATACCAACATTGTATTTCTGTATCAATGATAAATATACCAACATTGTATTTCTGTAGATCTGACTTATGCAGAAGATCCCATGCAACCACTAGTCTCTCTAGGGAGAATTCTCAAATCTCCATAACCATTTCTCATGCATACATCAAAATCCAACTATTCATAGAAAGAAGACATACCTTTTGAACCAATGGATAGATATGATGTATCTAATCATTGTAGACCTTCCTGGGATCTTGATCTCAGAATCTAGAACCTCGGCATCTTCATCTCTTCAATTTTCCATGGATTTACCAACATGTACACACCCTAATACACTACCAGCCTGCATATGTACGCACTCTAATACATTGTCATCCCGCGTACTGTACACACCATGATACACTGTCAGCCCGTGTACACCTTAGAAACTAGGGTATTTTTAGTATTCATTGTATTTCCGAGAATTTCTCCATCAACCCTTCGTAGTACCTTAGACTTTCTCAACTTCATATGTATCAATGAATACTTACAATAAGCCTCACACAAAAAAAGATATTCAATATTTTCAAGTGTGATTAAATGAGAGAACCTTGCCTCTTATTTATAGTTTCAAGTAACATCCCACTTTCCTTATTTTAGGGAGTTCTCCATTAACTTTATTATTTAAATAATTTCTTTTGCAAACACTTTGACTTTTTGGGGCTTCTAGATGACTCATGAGGGTCCTCCAACTTCACATGGGCATAACTCTCTAACCGTGAGAAGTTATGTGGCGTTCCACATACCACCGGAAATGGAATGACAAGCACTATCCATCTAGGATAGTTTCACTGAAAAATTCACTAACTTTCATCTCATTATTCCAAAATTAATCATGGGTTCTTTAATCATATTTCTAGGATAACTCAATCCACAAAGAATCTTCCCATGAGGGATTTCACCATAAGGGGACCACTTTGGAGCTCATTCATTTGTACTTCTTATCAACCATGAAAATACAATAATGAGTCATTATTACATCAAACAAACTTGGGTCCATTACCCAAACCTTTGTGCTACTAGAATTCGCTACCAGAATGTCTTCAAGGGTTGACATCAATGACAACCAACCCAATTAATCAACAATTTCCATCATGATCAAAGTAAGATTTTTACACATATTTAATAAGGAGAAAGTTTAAAATGATAAAAACCAAAAGAAATTAAGAATAAAGTGGAACCCAAAAATTTCAAAAACTTTTAGTGTGTTTTGAGGTATCAACAAATGTTGATCCACTAGATGAATATAGAATCTTTACAATTTTCCTCGAGTAAAAAACAAAACTCAATTTCAAGTTAAAAAATTAGAGAAACTTTAAAGACAGTGAGCACTCATATTTTCATCTTAAACTTAACCCTATATTTCCTTCCTTACATTAATGCAAATTCCTTAGTTAATACCCAAAAGAGAACATGAGGTAATTTTTTTTTATCATAACTCTTGGCTAGGATGCATATCATAATTGCTTTCCACCACCTTCCATGAACGTTATAGTGTCAATTTCCACCATTGAAGCATTGATGTTCATGTTCTCCTAGTCTCTATCATAGTTACATACACGTCTTCCCCATACCTCCTTGAGATCTTCTAAAAAAACACTTTTTTGGAGCTTGTACGTGCCCTGGAAGTTATGCGGCATGCATATACGTGGGTCTCTCCAAGGAAAGTCACTTACATGTTAATAAATTATTAAAAAATACTTTTATTTTTCATAATTAAATGTTGAGTTGTGGGTTTAGTTAGTTTCCTAACTCCTTTTACCCATACTCAATTGTCTCTACCCAACTAGAGATGACTTAAATAGAGAATTTGGTTCAAGGAGAAAGGTAATGATTCAGTGCATACCAAAGAAAACAATAGATTGGATATCCCTGCCATTTATGTAATCCCATATATCTCTCATTTTCTACTGGTTCTTGACTTGGAAAACCTTGTTTCCAGTATTCTTTGAGAACCTTTGTATTTGTCTAGAAGTTTTCCCTATATCCTCCTTGAGTCTGTCAGTGAATCGAAGGTCACAAACAACCTTTATAGTAGGATATTTAGTGGAGGAACTCAAAGTATTATCGACAGGGTAACTCCACGGTAGGGAAAATATGCATTGTAACTACCAAAATGTTGAATCTTTATAAGAAGCTCATTCCTTTGAAAAATTGTGTTCATAATATTTAAGTTGAAGTTATTTCATATATGTTGTGTAGAACACTAGTTGCATTGATTATTCATTTGTATTTAATTGGACTAATGGGTAGTTATTAGTATAACTACCTCTCTACGTAGACTTGTATGTTTTAATTTCTTTCGGGATGCAGAGGAAAACTATTGATAAAGAGTGAGAAGATTATGGAATTCGGGAACAACATCGAACATAGGACTGCCAGTGATTTTATTTTTCTTCTCCTAAAGATAATTAGTTATTTCAATTGGATCAATTATAAAATATTTGTTGTATGTTTTGTTTGGGAATTTTCTATCTTTACAATCATCGATTTTTTGTAGTAAGCCCACTACTGTTGGGGATTTTCTCCGAAAATAAAACTAGCAATTCGATTGGGGGAAGATGCTCTTATAGGTTGTGGAAATTCTTTTCTCTCTTAAATTGATACATAATATGCATTCTCGTGGGTTATTTACATTAAATAAAATTGATGATATTGCAAGGACTGACATGTGGCATCAGGGTTCCATACTAGGGACTTTCTCGCTAGTGGGCTTGTTTCTGGGTGTTTTGTTTTGTTTTCTTGATTTGATTATTTTTTATTTAGTTTCATACTGCTATCGAGTGCTTAGATTAGTGAATTTTGATTTCTTCAGTCATTTTTTATTCACTTGAGACTTTGGATTGCCTCTTCACTTCAATTTTTGGAATTTTTGAAGTATATATGCGTTGTGTAGTTATAACAGTCGTGCACATATGCGACCTGCTTTAAGCAAGGGTGCATACATCTTTCTAGAAAAGTTTTTTTCAAATATTTTTTGGTTTTAAGGTGTCGGGATAAGTGTCTAGGTTCTGTCCTAAGACTTTAATACTTTGTGTGTGTTTCTCTCTGAGTTCACAAGTTTAGTTTGATTTTTATAAAGAAAACAAGAAAAAAATTTCATTTCTTTTTGGATTTTCAAGTTTATAGGGGTGTTTTGAGAAGTTATTTTCTAGATTCTTTCCTGTAAGGAGTATCTTTTATTGTTCTTATTGAGAAGTATTTATAAGTTTGGGTTCTTTTCTACATTCTTTTTGTTTATTTCTTGCTAGTTTTGAGAAGAAAGTTTGTTTTAATTTTTCTTATTTATTTTTACTTTTTAAACAAGAAAAAACAACATATTTTTAGGAAGTATACTTTTGTATTGTTTTTTAATCCTTGTCGCTTTTTCGTTGAAAAATAAAAATTCCCGAAGCGTGCTTTCTTTATTTTTAGTGATTTTAGGTTTAAAAGTGCATTTTGCATTTTTGAAAAATTTTTGTTTTTGAAAAGTTTGTTATGGTTTTGACGAAAATGATGGTATAGTTTATTTTTAGTTTCATTACATTTTAAAAAGAAAAATTGCATCAATAATGCATCCTGATTCCCATGCAAAATAAAATCTTGCATTTTTTCATATGATCTAAAAGAAAAAAATTTGCTCCTTTTTCTGAAGCGTTTTTGCACTCATTTTCAGTGAAGAACAAGAATATTGCATATTTTGTTCTTACACATATTTTGATTTTATTATGAGTCTTTAAAAACACCATTCAATTTCATCCATTTCCCATTTTGAGTAAAAATAACACTTTTAAAATGAATTCTTAATTAAAATAAAATAGATTTTTCATTTTTTAGGATCAACATACTATCTTAAGCTAGGGCCTTGGATTAGGTTGGAGAGTTAAATCTCCATGGCCATAAAAAAAATTAGGATTCTAAGATAGGGAGCACAAAAATCTAACGGTCATATAGGTGTGGCCTAGAAACTCTTCTCACATAGGATCCAAACACGAGATCATGTGTGGAAGAGACGAGGAGATAACCCCTTCGAATCTTTATTGAATGTAGTGGAAAGATCGTATTTTGGGGGTTTATCTAGTTCCCATACTTATGTGAGAGGTGATGCTTTCAAGGCTTCATGATTTGTTACCCTGCCCATACGTTCAATCCTGATTGTTGAATATTCCCCTAGAAACTAGTTGAGAGTTGGTATCCTAAGTAGGAATTCCTAGGTTTCTTAGAGGTGACTGTGGGGGGTTTCTCATGGTACCTGGGGTAGACATCACATCACACTTCTCATTACCTCTAGAGGATTCCCCTCTAATCATTGGTACTTTCACCAGGAAGGGTTAGTTAGTGGAGTGAGGGTAACTTCTTTTGAATCATTCGTTCATTAGTTCATGAGACTTAATCAACATGTTCCTTTTTTTGGAAGGTCCTTGCCTAACTTTGTTACTACTATAGTCTCAAAACCTAATACACTTGAGCTGGAGTATTGATGAAGTGGTTTGTGATTTCCATTTCCTTAGGATTTTTCTAGTGGTGTTGTTTTCATATGTAGACAACTTAGGGAAGTGTGTTGGTAGTCATATTTATTTTTTGATTTAAAGTGGTTGATAAATTCCCTAATTGGTCTAAGAGAATACAAGGACTTTCACCTGATCAAGTGGAATTGAATTATCCAACACCTCCTCTGAAGCATTGACTCCACCAAAATGGCACTTTTGTATTGACTGGTCCCATTGAAATTGTAAAGATAGATCCTACATAAAAAAACACTTATGCATTGGAGGTTACACAAATATTGGATCTCAAAGTTGAAGGCTTCATGTGTCCTTTTAACCCTCTATTGAATGGATCCCACAAATTGGTTTTCTTCCAGATTCCAGCTTCTGGGTCATATTTCACTGTTAGTCACCCTATTTAGTGGGCTAACATGGAAAACTCTAGGCCCCCGCCAAAGATACCTCTTATGGAAACATTAAACTTGCCAAACCTGTCAAATCTAATGAATGATCTAGTTTTCCATGATCCAAACTCACCTTCGGTCCCCACTAGGTTTCCTTTGAACATTCCAAAATTCAAAGGTAAATTTGGTGAATATATGGGTGACCATGTGACGATATTTCATATATCATGTTCATCTATCTCTTTAAACTATGATTCCATCCATATTTGTCTCTTATAGCTCACTCTTATGGGAGTCATGGAAAAATGGTACATTGAAATTGATGGAACAACATTTTTCACTTTTCACATCTATCCTTGCTATTCCTTAACCACTTATATATTTTTGTATGGTACAATGCCAACATTGATCTCCTATCTACACTTAAACAAGATAAATCTAATCACATATTCGATCATATCCAAGAGTGGCGGAGGTAAAAGAAGCTAATTAAATTAAAGGTCCCTCCTGACTTTTTGTTGGAATGGTTCCTTAAATACTTGTTTCCATACATCTCCAAGGATGTGTCAACCTTGTGAGTATCCTCTGAGGAGGAGGAAATTTTTAGGGCCCAACAATTATATTTGATATACTCACAATATTAGATCTTTAAGATATTATACCAGATGCACCGTGAATTGGCTTCAATCCTTCAAAATATAAATATGGAGCACACGTTGATGACATCGTTGGGTCCATCAAAATAATGACCACATATGTAGTTAAGAACTAGATGCAACATATGATGATCCATCTATCTACATCTGGTCAAGATATATCTTCAAGAATTTCCACAATCCAGTTGTCAAATGTTCATTTTGTACAATCAATGGACCCAAATGGTACCCAAAAACCTAAAGGGAAGAATAAGAAGGGAAAGGATAATAAAGGGGGTGGAAACAATAATAAAAATATAAAAAATTGATGAAAATGTTGGAGGGTTCAAGAAGGAGAAGATGAAAGTGAAAATCCATAGAAGATTTGTAGCGAAGATCACCTTATCCATCATTTCCAAAATATAGAAGAGGCCCAACACTTGTTATCACAGAAACAAATTGATGTGTTGAATAATCTATTCCCACAAGGACAGAATATGAAAGTGGGATATTCTACTAGAAATTTGTAAGGGGGCACCCAAAATGCATCCTTGTCAGATGGAATAATGTTGTTCATAAATATGGTGAACCATAAGAAAGAGGAGATCTAGTTTTTTACTAGAGCTCGTGATTACAGTAATCTTGACTCAAAATCTAAAGGGAAAGAAACCTTTGATCCTCAGAATTCCTTACATTTAGAGAAATGTGAGAAGGAAACAAGTCCATGCATACCAAAAGGTTTGTATAAGTGTGCATAAAACCCCAAATCCTTAATATGCACCAATTTATTCCATCATTGAGGAATTGGCATAGACACCATGTGCAATGTTATCCCTAGAGGTGCTTCAAAGTTACCTTGCACAACGAGATGCATTATTTTCTTCTATAGGGGATTCTCACTCTTCGAGTCAAATTTATATGAAGTTAGACACCAAATATGTGAATCCTCACTCTCCTTATCATGTAGCCTTCCAAATCAATATCATGCATGTGAAACATGTTGGCATGTTTTATAGGAAAGTGTGTGATTTTCATTAATGGAAAGAACAAAAACGTCGATGTTTTACAGGAAAATCATAAGCTTAGGAGGAGAAGCAAACAGTATGAAGAAACATGAAAGCTCAGAAGAGATAGTAGTTTCCAGAATTGCAGACGAGGTCCAAGAGACAGACTCACAGGAGGAGAAAAGGTCGAGACCCATGAACACTTAGAAAACCTTCTAAGTTGGAGAGATTAGAAGTTGAAGAAGAAGAATGATAGTGGTCATTGGATCACTGATCCAAAATACCAGGAACCATTAGATCAAGTGGAATTGATAGGAGGTTACCCTTCAGGGACTCTCACTTTGGAAGAATTGGCAACTTGAAAGTTGAATTACCCGAAGCCTGAAATCCAAAATGAATTTGGACCATCGGATCTGGAGAAAATGCGATGACCTTCGGATTGAATTAGTTTAAGGACAAGATAATCAAGGGCTGAGATATAAGATCACGATCACCCTAATATTCATCAACCATTGGATTGAATTAATTGAAGGGTAATTTAAACAGGGATAAAGAGTTGAGAATTTGATTATCTGAATACCTGTTAGCCGTCGGATCAAACATAAATTTTTGTCAGCTATTGGATCATTCTAAGTGGAAGGACGGGATAAGCTAGAAGAGATGCATCGTAGATAGATTGGATTGTTGATATAAGAACCTGATCCAAAGAACGTCATTCATTTTGGGAATAAATATGTGAGGAGGTTACTCCGAACAAATATCACTTCAAGAATTTAGTTTGAGAATTGAAATTCTCAAAGTCTAGAGACCCAGAGAGCCGAAATATGTTCTCGACCACAAGATCATCCGAAGAATATCATAGTCGTCAGATAATGCTAAAGTGGAATGACATGATAATTTGGGTAAAGGGCACACTAATCTCAGCGGTCGAGAATCGGGGACTCAAATCTATGGTCGATAGGGCATATCGCACCCCCCCAATATTTATTCCTTTAACCATGGGGGGGGTCCAAGTTGGTGGTATTTTCTTTGTGGGAACCTCATACATGTCACCTTTCTATTAAATTGAAACCCCCTCACTCATTACCACTTATTTCCTGACCCCCCCTCTGAGTAAACCACCAAATCCCTCATACATACCACCTCCATACTTCGACGTCACACTCCACTACCCGCTACACGTTACACTCCACTACCATGCTCTGCCTCCACTCTCCACTACACTTCCTACATGCCTCACCCACGTTAATAGACCACCTCAACACAGACACGAGTCAGTCGATATGGAGGTAAATTGCAGGGTGAAAAGCAGTTTGATCTACACCACCTTTGGATGTAGCCGCAATCGCGTGGTCACATGAGATCATCACCCAATGTCATATCGAGGGAGGATCTATCATGTCGCTAAGATCCACTTCGGATTTTGGGAGATTGGGAAGCACCTTTTGAATAGGAGTTTGGTCACCATCGATGGTCACATAAAAGGAAGGGGCTTAGAAAGAAAATATAGCACCTACTGTGAAGTTTTTCTCAGGAAGGGAAAATGCACCAAAGCGATGATCACATAGAGGTTCTCTCTGTAACTGCTAGAACAGACTGATTGTAACTTCCAGAAATGGAGTGATTGCATCCACCAAAGATTTCAAAGAGATTCAGGGTGATCTCTAGAGGAGTTGATGAGTCTAGAGGTAACTATTAGTAGGATGAAGACTCATCATAGAGAAAATTGATAGATGGAAAAGCATCGAACACTATAACTACCAGAGAAGCCAAAGAATCTCAGGATAATGACCATTGATGAAGAACACACTCTGCATGATCGTCGGAGAGAATGAAGAGTTGTATGATATGGAAGAGGACTTGGAATGATAAATATGCATAGAACAGAGAAGATATGGTTTCTTCTGTTGAGATTTATTCATGCGGGTAGAAGAATGTTGTGTGTAGCAGCTGAAATGCACAAAAGAGGCATAACACATAGAATGGAAATAATATATAGAGCATAAATCACAAAATAAAGACATAGAAAGAAAATGTATATCTGAGAGAGGAAGAGAAAGCCGAGGTGCACAGGCAAAGTAGAGTAGTGTAGCAGAACAATCATGATACTGGAAAGCCTTTGACTAACATTGTATCACTATAATATCTTTCAATAACGAATTTTTTATAATCAGGGTGGTAGGGAGGTGCTAGGGAGGATTTTTGTCCTCAAAGTTTCAAGTGGGAGCTTGAACAAAAAGAGTTGTAGCTTCCATCTGGTTGCAGCCAGAACAAACCAGGGTGGTAGGGTGGTGCAAGGGAGAACTATTGTTCTCTGTTATACATGATGGTGCCTGTGTGACTGGAAGTTGGTGCTTCCATCCAGTTGGTGCTGGAACACTCAGGGAGTTGATGCTTCCTTCTAGTGGGTGTTAGAGAACTAGAGAGTTGGTTCTCTCAACAAGTTGTTTCTTGTAAAATAGAGGTTGTACCCTCAAGAGGCGTTGGAGCTCATAAGAATGATAATGTACATAAAATAAAGATACTTATCATATCAAGAATAAGAGGTTTTTCCCTTTATGGGTTTCCTCAGGAAATATCTGTCTCTGTATGTTTCATGTGTGTGATTGATGTTGAATATTCTATTGCTTACTTTCCTGAATTATTGTGATCGTTATTGAGTGTTTTGTAAAGAGTTTAAAATGGGCATAATTGTTTAAGAACAGTAACAAATGATTCAACCCCCCTCTTAGTTCTCCAAAAATTGGTATTAGAGTCAGTTCCTTTTATTTAAAGGTAGATTAGTAATCTTAAACATGTCAAGTCATGAAGGAAATTCAACCAATAAGGCCCCCATGTTTAATGGAACAAACTTTGCCTTCTGGAAAGTTAGGATGAGAACCTACATAATGGATTTAGGTGCAAATGTCTAGGATGTGGTAGAGACTGGTTATGTAAATCCATTTGTACTAGATAATAAGGATGACAATCTATAATTCAGCTTCAACACTAAGGCTATGAATGTTATTCTGAGTGGGCTTGCAAAAGAAGAAATTGTAAAATTTATGCACTTAGAATTTGCCAAAGACATGTGGGACAAACTCATTAGCAATTATGGAGGTAATGAGAAGGTAAAGGATGCCAATCTTCAAACCTACAGAGCACAGTTTGAAAAGATACAGATGAAATAATATGAACCTGTTGGGAAGTACTTTCTGAGAGTTGAAGAACTAGTAAACGCAATGAAATAACTTGGTGAAAAAATTGAGGAAGCCTCTTTAGTTCAGAAAATTTTGAGATCTCTGCCAGATAAGTTCAACCAAAAGGTCTCTTCCATAGAAGAACTTAAAGATGCTTCTCTAGGAACATTGATTGCATATGAAATGAGGATAGGTAAAGATAAATCCACCACTAGAGAAGCATATTTTAAAGAAGATAAGAATGAGGAATCCGAGCCTGATGAAATTGAAGAAAATTTTGTGAGAAGACTAAAGAAAGGATCAGGAAAGTATCAATGCAAGTTTCCCTTCAAGTTTTTTAACTATGGAAATATAGGTCACTTTGCATCTAAGTGTCCACAGAAGAAGCAGGATCATAAGTTTGAAGGTGAAAAGAAGTACAAACCTAGGAGATTTGGTAAAAAGTAAAGTTTATGTGTAAACAATGATGACTCTTCAGAAGACATAGATAGTGACTCTTCCTGTGAAGATAAGATTAATGACTTTATGCTTATGGACACAGAGGATTATGATAATAAAAACACATGAAGTGATGCTAATGATGAAGAAGTTGTTGTTGATATGGAAGGTGAACTAATCAGTTCTTTAGAAGAGATTGACAGACTCAGAGTTAAGAAGAGAAAACAAAAACAGTTGTTGATGCAGTTTGAAAAGAATGGTAAAAAACCAGATGAAGAATTTTCCCTGTTAAAAGTGGAGTTAGAAGGGGAAAGGAAAATACAGTATCATGTTGCAAGTCAATCGAAAATCAAACAATGTGACTTGCAACTTGAAAATACAGTATCATGATCATAGAAGGGGGAAGGAAAATACATAAAGAGTAATAATGAAAACCTTGGCAAGTAAGATGACAGGGTTGATGAAGGCATCTTCTTAGGGTATTCTACAAAAAATAAAGGATACAGATGCTATAATAAGAGGCTGCATAAATTGGTTGATTGTATTGACATAAAAGTTGATGAAGGAGTCCCATTAAGAGAGGTGAGAAATATTGAATCCACAAGAAAGAATATAGTAGAAGATGAAGATGAATAGGTCCAAGAATTAGAAAAAGAAGACTCTGAGTCAGATGAAGATACAAACACTCAGGCACACTCAAATCATAAGAAAACATCAAATCCTTCCTCCGGAATTACTCAAAAGAATCATCCTACAAGTCAGATAATTGGTGAGAAAGACAAAGGTGTACAAACCAGGAGAAGGATAATCAAAGACACTGAGCAATCACATATATCCCCCATATCCATGGTGGAACCCAAGAAATTCAATGAAGCAAGTGATGATGCAAATTGGTTACAATCAATAAACGCCGAACTGGATCAGATTGAGAAGAAAAATACTTGGGAGCTTGTTCCTAGACTGATAGATAAGAATGTAATTGGATCCAAATGGATGTTTAAGAATAAAATGAATGAACAAGGACAAATTGTCAGGAATAAATCCAAATTGGTCTGTAAAGGGTATGCTCAAATAGAAGGACTGGATTTTGATGAAACATTTGCACCCGTGGCAAGATTAGAACCTATTAGAATGTTTCTTGCCTATGCTTGTCATAATAAGTTTAAAGTCTATCAAATGTATGTCAAGTCAACTTATATAAATGTATATCTAAAATAAAAATTATATATGGAACAACCAAAAGGTTTCCAACTATCAGATAACCCTGACTTTGTCTGCAAGCTAAAGAAAGCCTTATATGGGTTGAAACAAGCTCCTCGTGCCAGGTACTACAGACTAGATAAGTATCTTCAAGGCAAAGGGTTCAAGAGAGGAACAATTGACAACAATCTATATATCAAAATAGAGGGTAATGATTTTCTCATTGTGTTGTTCTATGTAGATGACATTATCTTCAGAAGTAATAATGATTTACTTGTAAAATGGTTTTCTTCTCCATGCATTCTGAATTTGAAATGTCTATGATAGGGGAACTGTCATTTTTTCTTGGTCTACAAATTACTTAGAGGTCTGAAGGACTATTTCTTTCTCAGGAGAAATATCTAAGAGAAATATTGAAAAGGTTTCAAATGGAAGATTCTACACTTGTGAGCACACTTATCGTCACTGGATGCAAGCTAAGCAAGGATGATGACTCACCTAATGTTGATCATATTTCATATAGGTCTATGATAGGAAACCTATTGTACATCACAACATCTCATCCAGACATAATGCATGTTGTTGGAATGGTAGGAAGGTATCAGTCTGCACCTAAACAGAGTCATTTGATAGTTGTCAAAATAATATTCAAATATTTGAAAGGAACAATGAACTATGTCCTATGGTATCTTAGGAATCAAAATTTTAAATTATCAGTCTATTCATATGTTGATTTGGATAACTACATAGATGAAAGGAAAATCACGAGTGGAGGTGCATTCTTCTTAGGAGATTCTCTTCTAACATGGTTGAGAAAGAATCAAGGTTCCATTTCCTTATAGACTACAAAAGATGAGTACATTGCAGCTACCACTTGTTGTACCCAAGTATTATAGATGATTCAAACACTTACAGACTTGGAGTTAAATTATACTGCACCGATCCCAATTCATTGTGATAATACTAGTGCAATTAGTGTGTCAAAGAATCTTGTATTTCACTCCAAGACCAAGAATATACCCATGAAGTATCACTTCTTGAAGGATCAGGTGACCAACGTTGTTGTTTCTTTGCATTATATTCCATCCAAAGATAAAATTGTTGATATCTTCACTAAACCATTTGCAAAAGATCAGTTTGAGTATCTATGCCAGAAGTTGGGCATGACCCCATTATCAACCTAAGAGAGTCCATCCTGTTAGGGGGAGTATGTGTTGGTTTGATATCTGATAGCTCTGCAAAGTATTGAAACAACTCAGGTGGAGCATGTTTTCTTTGACATTGATGTCAAAGGGGGAGAAAAGGAGTGGTCTGGATGCTACAGTTGGAGGTCCAAGAAATAGCCCTTTAGGTTTTCCATCAATGTAAAAGGGGGAGATTGTTGGCATGTTTTACAGGAAAGCGTGTGCTTGTCATTGATGGAAATAACAACATCGTCGATGTTTTACAGGAAAATCATAATCTTTGGAGGAGAAGTGAAAAATATGAAGAAACAAGAAAGATTAGAAGAGATAGCAGTTTCCAAAATCGCAGACAAGGTCCAAGAGACAGACTTGCAGGAGGAGCAATGGTCGAGACCCATGAACACTTAGAAAATCTTCTAAGTCAGAGAGATCAAAAGCTCAGGAGGAAGACTGACAGTGGTCATTGGATCACCTATCCAAAATACCAAAAACTATTAGATCCAATGGATTTACGAGGAGGTTACCCTTCGGGGAATCTCACTTTGAAAGAATTGGCAACTTGAAAGTTGAATTACCCAAAGACCGAAATCCAAAATGAATGTGGACCATCGGACATGGAGAAAATGTGATGATCGTCAAATTGAACTAGTGGAAGGACAGGATAATCAAGGGTTGAGATATGAGATCATGATCACCTGAATCTCTATCAACCATTGGATCAAATTAATTGAAGGGTAAGTTAAACGAGGCTAAAGAGTTGAGAATTTGATTATCCGAATACTTGTCAGCCATCGAATCAAACATGAATTTTCGTCAGCCGTTGGATCATTCTAAGTGGAAGGACAAGATAAGATATAAGATTTGTATCGTAGATATATCGGGTTGTTGATATAAGATCCTGATCCAACGAACATCATTTGTTTCGGGTATAAATATGTGAGGAGGTTACTCTCCATAAAAATGTCACTTTAAGAATTCAGTTTGAGATTTTCAATTCCCGAAGTCGGGAGACCAGAAGAGAAAAAATACATTCATAGTTGATAGTTGGGTCGACTTAGCCTTTGAGCGTGGCCTCATCATCACTCTTTACATCTAAGACGTTTTTGTTTTGGATGTTTTTAATCAACATGAAAAATGTGTTAGTTGGTTCCTAGTCAATTTCCCAAAGTACTAAATTTGGTATTAATATTTCTTCAACTCCCCTCCAATATTTTCCTTGGGATGGAAGAAAAATCCCTCTATATTTCCCCTCACTTGAGAGATATTATTTCTCATATTACATCCCTAATCCATTCATGGAATGAGGTAGTCATGTGGGTGGTAGTTTTCAATCTTTCTGCATGTTATCTTCCTCTAACCCTTTCACACTATTTCATGGGTTTGGGATCAATGCCTTTCCCTCGTATGGAATTGCGATAGGAAGAGACCCCTTCCAAGGCCAATGGTATCCTGTGCAAGGGGCATACTCTTCACAAAGGATGTCATCAAGGGGAAACTCCTTTCTTGGTCATAACTATTCAATGCAACAAGGGATGTCAAAAGGGGGAAACCTTGATTTTTCTTATGGGAACGATATGGGTGGAGGTTTTTCTCCTTATAACTAGGGTCATCAAGGATTTACTCAAAACCTTGGCCCATTTGAAAGCTCTTCCTATAAACCTGGTACTAATAACAATCTAATAACAATCTAGGTTATCCTTTTTCCAATGGGTAATCAACCGGGGAGCTCCAACTCGGCTAGTTGGAACTCTAGGCCCCTGCCAAGGATACCTCTTCTGGAAACTTTAAACTTTCCAAACCTATCAAAGCTAATGAATGATATAGTTTTCCATGATCCAAACTCGCCTTAGGTCCCCACTAGGTTTCCTTCGAAAATTCCAAAATTCAAAGGTAAATTTGGTGAATATTGTTAGAATATAGAAGATGGTGTGCTCATTTTACCATTGATGATACCCTCGTCACCCAACCACAGGCCGAAGCCTCCCTCCGAGCACCTCAACCTTGACCTGAGAATTCCTCCAGAAGAAAACCCTAGGATAGATAGCCAAACAAAGAGAAGCACATCTCTCCCCAAGGATAGTGCAACACAAAAGACTGATCATATGTTCCAAACCCTAGCCAAGAGATATCCAAGACAAATACTGAAACTTGCTGCTACTACAGTTGCACCTGCATCCCTCCTCCAAACCTATGCACCAACTACAACTGCAATGCGCACCAACTGGGAAAACTGCAGTCCTGATATGTGACAAATGAGAACTGGTGCCCTGTATTTATACTGGTTCTGCCAGATTTGTTGGGGCCAACTTCTCCTTCTGGATAGTGTCTATTCAGTATATTATTATTATTTCTGGACGACTTCTTCTCCTGGAGGCTAATAGTCTAATATAAATTATCTTCTTGAGATGACAAGGATTCTAGGGTTATTAGTCAATTCATTAGGGTTTCTCTTGCTTCCCGGAGTCTTCTATTCTCGTCAAGTTCACACGTGGGGGTAAATACCTTCCGCAGCTACCATAATATTAAAAAATATATGGGTGACCATGTGACAATATTTCATCTATCATGTTCATCTAGTTCTTTAAACTATGATTCCATCCAAATCTATCTCTTATAGTTCACTCTTACGGGAGTCACGAAAAAATGGTACATTGAAATTGATGGCACAACATTTTTCACTTTTCACATCTATCCTTGGTCTTCCTTAACCACTTATATATTTCTGTTTGGTACGATGCCAACATCGATCTCCTATATACACTTAAACATGATAAATCTAATTACATATTTGATCATACCCAAGAGTGGTGGAGGAAGAAGAAGCTGATTAAGTCCAAGGTCCCTCCTGAATTTTTATTGGAATGGTTCCTTAAATAATTGTTTCCATACATCTCCAAGGATGTATCAACCTTGGGAGTATCCTCTGAGGAGGAGGAAATTTTTAGGGCCCAACAATTATATTTGATATACTCACAATATGGGATCCTTTAAGAGATTATAGTAGATGCACTATTACTTGGTTTCGATCCTTCAAAATAAAAATATGGAGAACATGTTGACGAAATCGTTGGGTCCATCAAAATAATGACCACATATCTAGTTAAGAACTAGATGCAACATATGATGATCCATCTGTCTACATCTGGTCAAGATAGATCTTCAAGCATTTCCACAATTCAGTCGTTGAATGTTCATGTTGTACAATCGATGGCCCCAAATGGTACCCAACAACCTAAAGGGAAGAATAAGAAGGGAAAGGATAATAAAGGGGGTGGAAACAATAATAAAAATAAAAAAAATTATGCAAATGTTGGAGGGTTCAAGAAGGAGAATATGAAAGTGAAATTCCTTACAATATTTTTAGTGAAGATCACCTTATCCATCATTTCCAAAATATAGAATATGCCCAATGCTTATTCTCACAACAAAAAACTGATGTGTTGAATAATCCTTTCCCACAAGGATAGAATATGCAAGTGGGATATTCTACTAGAAATTTGTAAGGGGGCACCCAAAATGCATCCTTGTCAGATAGAATAATGTTGTTCATAAATATGGTGAACCATAAGAAAGAGGAGATTTAGTTTTCAACTACAACTCATGATTACAATAATCTTGAGTCAAAATCTAAAGGGAAAGAAACCTTTGATCCTTAGAATTATCTGCATTTAGAGAAACGTGAGAAGGAAACAATTCCATGTATACCAAAATGTTTGTATAAGTGTGCATAAAACCCAAATGCTCAATTTTCACCCAATTATTCCATTGTTGAGGAATTCGCTCAGACACCATGTGCGATGTTATACCTAGAGGTTATTCAAAGTTACCTTGCACAATGAGATGCATTATTGTATACTATAGGGGATACTCACTCTTCAAGTTAACTTTCTATGAAGTTCGACACCAAAGATGTGAAGCGTCACTCACCTTATCATGTATCCTTCCAAATGAATATCATGTATGTGAAACATGTTGGCATGTCTTACAAGAAAGTGTGTTCTTGTCATTGATGGAAAGAACACAAGCATCAATGTTTTACAAGAAAATCATAAGCTTAGGAGGACAAGTGAACAGTATGAAAAAACAAGAAAGCTCATAAGAGATAACAATTTCCAGAATTGCAGACAAGGTCCAAGAGACGGACTCGCAGGTGGAGCAAAGGTTGAGACCCGTGAACACTTAGAAAACCTTCTAAGTCAGAGAGATCATAAGGTCAATAGGAAGAGTGATACTGGCTGTTGGATCACCAATCCAAAATACCAACAACCATTAGATCCAATTGATTTGTGAGGAGGTTACCCTTCGAGGAATCTCACTTTGGAATAATTGGAAAATTGAAAGTTGAATTACCCGAAGCCCGAAATCCAAAATGAATGTGGACCATCGGATCTAGAGAAAATGTGATGACCATCGTATTGAATTAGTGGAAGGGAAGGATAAGTAAGGGTTGATATTTGAGATCATTATCACCTAAATATTCATCAACCATCAGATCGAATTAATTGAAGGGTAAGTTAAACAGGGCTAAAGAGTTGAGAATTTGATTATCCAAATACCCGTCAGTCGTCGGATCAAACACAAATTTTTTTCAGCCATTGGATCATTCTAAGTGGAAGGATAGGATAAGCTAGAAGAGTTTAATTGCAGATAGATTAGGCTATTGATATAAGATCCTGATCCAATGAACGCCATTCATTTCAGGTATAAATAAGAGAAGATTACTCTCTAGAAAAATATCACTTGAAGAATTCAGTTTGAGATTTGAAATTCCCGAAGTCTGGAGACTCAGAGAGATGAAATACATTCTCTATCATCATATCATCTGAAGAATATCGCAACTGTTAGATCATTCTAAAGTGTAAGGATAGGATAATTTGGGTAAAGGGTGTGCTAATCTTAGTAGTCGAGAATTGGGGACTTAGATCTTCTGTCGACGGGGCATATTAGACCCCCCCAAGATTTCTTCCTTTAACCATTGGGGTGGGTCCAAGTTGGTGGTATTTTCCTTCTGGGACCCTCATACATGTCACCTTTCTGTTAAATCGGACCCCCCTCGCTCATTGCCACTTATCGCCTAAACCCCCCCTCCGAGTAAACCACCAAACCACTCATACATACCACCTCTGCACTCTGACATCACACTCCACTACCTGCTACACACCACAATCCACTACCATGCTCTGCTGATCCGAAATCGGATCCAGAAGCCTGACAGGGCTTGAAAAATGCTCAAAAATGAAAGTTCTTGGAATGTGACGAAACCTATGCCATTGCGTCTGTCTCATATTCTTGATTCTGGTGGTATATTTACTTTGTCAAATGGGCTCCATATGGAGAAGATATCGTGTTCTTTCTGATAAGGCAAACAGGCAAAAAAATTGCTGACTGTGCAGTCCGTACAGTTCGTACGGACACTGACGTGGCATGTTCGTACGCTGACGTGGTAGGTCCATACATATGATGTGGCAATTCTGGACGGTGGCACGTGGCATCTCCAGAAGGCGACACGTGTCAGGCAGTTTTGGACATACGGACAACAGTTGGGCCAATCCAGAGGTGACACGTGTCACCACTGTAAGGGTGACACGTGGCATAGGTGACGTCATCAGCTGACGTGGCAAGGTGACTGGACAGTACGTCGGTTGGCAAGTGGCAAGTGATGAGGGCGAATCAATGACTGATGCGTGGCATGTTGTAGAGGTGCCACATGGCCCAGTCAAGGGCTACCACATGGTACCCCATGATTGGTTTGTTGGCTATATAAAATTTTGTTATGTCACCGGGGGTCGAACCCGCGACCTCCCTCCGGGGCAGTGGACTAGCGGGACCGGGCTAACCACCCAGGTGCCCATTGGTGCTTGTAATACAAATGGCGTAAAATGTATTTGTTTTTGGTTTGTGTATTAATCGGCGGGGGAAAGGGCCGGGGCTTGGCCCCAGCCCTCAACATAAATATATGACCACGACCATGTAACCGGGAGTTGAAATGGCGCGGGAATAGTGGGATAGGGTTTAGCCCTTGGTTCTGTGCCACAAATGAAACCAACCCCATATGACCCGGAACTATACTAGCACGGGGGTTACAACTAATAACCGTGGTCCTGTGTGTGCGCCATAAGACCGGAAGCTGGTGTGCGAGGAGGGGGCCGGCGCTTAGCCTTTTGGCTAGCGCTCGGCCACATGGAGCCTCATATGACCAAGAATAAAGGAACGTGCCCAGGGCTTGGGGGCTAGCATCCGAAGTTAAACTATAAAGTGGGTTTATAACTATATTTTTGGTTTTTAGTTGTATTAAGCCTAATTTTGGTTAGGTTTCTCCATTTTTGGGAGATATTAGGTAGTTTTGGAGCCTAAATTCTTGGGGGAAGTTGGAGATGAGTAACCAACTTCCCAGCTATATAACCCAGGCTTGTTTGAGGCCCTGGAGGGAATTCAGAGCAGAGTTATGCTGAGGAGAAGCCAAGCCAAATCCATTTTGAGGCAAAGAAGCTTTTGAGGTGGAGACACTGTCGGACCATTTCTGGGAGTTCTGGATGTCTGTTTTGCGTGTCGTTTTCTTTGGATGGTTATAGAGATGTGGAATAAAATGACCATATCAGTCTTGTAGCCATTTGGAATTGCAGCAATGTACTTTTTAACAGTAATAAATAGGCCTCCCCCACAGAGACAAAGGCCCGGAGACGTAGGCAAAGTTGTGCCGAACTCTGTTATCAATCTGCGTGTTATGGTTTTCTATTTATTCTTTAATTTCAGATCTTCATATGTGTATATGGATGTTATAATTCCTCTTCTTTCCTCATTCTTTCACCAAGTTTCTCAAATGGTTAATTAATGCATGCAAAATTAAAACTCAACCATAAGTCATTAAAAAATCCGACGGATCATCTGCCTTCACTCTCCACTACATTGCCTACACGTCTCACCCACATCAGCACACCACCTCAGTAAGGAAACAAGTTGTCTAATCTGAAAGATCACTTCAGGTGTATTCTCAACCGTTGATCATAGTACAGTGGAAGGATAGTGTAAGTTTGAAAAGTTGAAATCCTAAAGTTTTGACGGGATAAGTTATGACAACCGTCCATCTCAATGTTTGATTATGTCCTAGCCATCAGATTGAACAATGAACAGATGAGTGTAATGATAAAATATGACCATTGATTTGTTCCCTTGAAATAAACCATCCAATCTGATCTGTCCACTGAGGAGCACCGTCAATATCATAAGATCGACTATCCCACCACATTGTGGGGCCAAAACATGCTCGTGTCTTAATTTTTCGTGAGAGGGGTGCAATTGAAACCATGGTTTTGGAGAAAGGATACATGGAAGATGGAGGTAAATTGTGGGACAAAAATAAGTTTTATCTACACCACCATTGGACGCGCCCACAATCGCATGGTCACATGAGATCATAACCTAAGGTAATATTGAGGGAGGAGCTAGCATGTCCCTAAGATCCACTTCAGAGTTCGGGAGATCAGGAAGTGCCTTTTGAATAGGTGTTTCATCATTTTTGATGATCACGTAAAAGGAAGAGGCCTAGCAAGGAAATCTATCCCCTGTTGTGAATTTTTTCTCAGAAAGGGAAAAGGTGTCAAAGGGATGAGCGCATAGAGGTTCTCTTTGTAACTGTCAGAACAGACTGATTGTAATTGCCAAAAACAGAGTGATTGCATCTTCCATAGAATTTGAAGAGCTTCAGGGTGATTTCTAGAGGATTTGAAGAGTCTTGAGGTAAATGAAGACTTTAACTGCCATAGAATCCAAAGAATCTTAGGATAACGACCATTGATGAAGAAAAAACTCAACATGATCACTAGAGAGAATGAAGAGTTAGGTGTATGATCTGGCAGAGGACTTGGCATGATAAATATATGCAAAACAGAAAAGATATGGTTTCTTATGTTGAGATTTATTCATGCAGGTAGAAGAATGTTGTGTGTAGCAACTAAAATGCACAGAAGAGGCATGTCACATAGAATGGAAATAATACACAGAGAATAAATCACAGAAGAAAGACATAGAAAAAAAATGTATATCTGAGAGAGGAAGAGAAAGTCATGGTACACAAGCAGAGCAGAGCATTGTAGAAGAACAATGATAAGACTGGTAAGCCTTTGAAAAACATTGTATCACTGTAATAAGTTTTAGTAACAAATTTTTTATAATCAGGGTGGTAGGGAGGTGCTAGGGAAGACTGTTGTTCTCATAGTTTCAAGTGGGTGCTTGAACACAGGAAGTTGTAGCTTACATCTGGTTGCAGCCAAAAACAACCAGGGTGGTAGGGTGGTGCAAGGGAGAACTATTGTTCTCTATTATACAAGATGGTTCCTGTGTGACTGGAAGTTGGTGCTGGAACACTCAGGGAGTTGGTGCTTCCTTATAGTGGGTGCTAGAGAAACTAGAGAGATGGTGCTCTTAGCAATTCGTTGCTTGTAAAATAGAGGTTGTAGCCTCAAGAGGAGTTGGAGATCATAAGAATGATAATGTACATAAAGTAAAGATACTCATAATATCAAGAAGAAGAGGTTTTTCCCTTTATGGGTTTACTCAGGAAATATATGTCTTTGCATATTTCATGTGTGTGATTGATGTTCAATATTCTATTGCTTACTTCCCTGCATTATTGTGATCATTATTGAGTGTTCTATAAATATTTTAAAATGGGCATAATTGTTTAAGCACAGTAAAAACTGATTCACCCCCCCGCCCCCTCTCAATTGTCCAACAAAACACATTATTTGGAGGACTCTCGCTAACAAGGATGTTTCGACATGTGTCATGTCATTGTCTTGTTGGAAATTTGTTGGCTCTTCTGAGCTTACTCTGTCTCCTACACTTTTAACCTCTTTCAATGGATTATCGTTTAAACTACATAGTCTCATTTCTTCTTTTACAGTCTAGTTAGGAGGGAAGGTCATTTTGGTGGAGTTGGAAGTATTTGACGCTCTGCTCAACCATAAACGTTTCTTAGGAAGGAGTTGGAATTATGCGATGATGGTTGTTGTCTCATCAGTTTTTTTAGTCTTTTACTTCACTCACGAAGGGAAGATCATAAAAATAGATCAAAAGTCATTTAACCAATCTAAATCCATGAAAATCCCAGGATCTACAGTCCCATTGATATAAAACTCTTAGACAACAACTGAGATCATTGGTGTTGGGATGTGCCCTTTAATTATGGGAACATTTAATTTCCGAGCACCAATTTCATATGTTTGTGATACCTTGTTTGACTACCAAAAATCAATCATCGCATTCCTTTTTACATGGGTACGTTAATTTAGAACTACATATTTTGAATATTTGTGGGTGTTACCCTTGCCGCGTGAGTCAGTAGAAGGTATTTCGCATGTCGGGATGGCCATGGAACTATCTACAATAGATATTTCTTATCAAGAAATCCAACAAACTATTTCAGACTCTAATATGACTCCTTCATGGATATAAGAAGAGGATTAGTTTCCTAATCCCGTTTAGGCCCGAAATTATTCAACTACTCTTGATTTCCTTGACACGGTATTTCCTTTTGAGGAATCTATTATAGAGGCAATGGAAGGGTTAGAACGACCATGTGAGATCTCCATAATCAATCTTTTTTCCTTCCAAAACGCAATTGACTTGAATATGGAGAATTTTTATCAGTTGTGATTGAAGGTGTCAATCAATATGTGAACCCCTTGGTGAAGCAAGGTGTTTATGTTGAGGGGAACATGGATAATATATTGAAAACTATTATGATCAACATCTCCAAGATCCCTGACATCATGGAAAATATTTTTATTGGAGTGGAGTGTTCTCTCAAAGATATTTTCACCTGCTCCTCTTTGTTTAAATCGTTTCATGATGTTTTTTCCTAGTCTTATGAAGAAATTCTAGGAATTGACCCCCGCATTATTGAACATGAGCTTCATACTTATGAGAATTCCAAGCCTATTTGGAAGAAGTTACAACCTGTAAATTCTAGGAAGGAAGAAACTATAAAGGCCGAGGTAGAAAAACTACTTAAAGTTGGTTTCATTTACTTGGTCCTCTTACTGAATGGGTGTAAAAACCTATTCCTATAGATAAAAATCAAGGAACCATACACATTTGTATGGATTTCCATGATTTGAACAAGTATTATTTGAAGGAAAACTTCCCCACACCTTTCATTGACCAAAATATCAATGAGTGTGTGGGAAGAAAAATATTTTACTCTATGGATGGATTTTTTTGGTATAATCAGATTCAGATCTGGCCCAAGGACCAACATAAGATAGTGTTTATATGTCCTTGGGGGACTTTCACATATAATAAAATTCCTTTTGTCCTAAAAAACGTTGGAGCCACATTCTAGTGAGCCATGTTGTTCACCTTCCATGATTTAAATCATATTGTTGAAGCATACCTGGATGACCTCACTGCTCACCCTCACAAGAGGGTAGATCATCTAGCACATCTTAGGATTATATTTGAAATATGTTATTACTATTTTATTTGGTTAAATTCTAACAAGTGCATCTTTTGCATTGTTATGGGGCATCTATTGGGTTTTGTAGTATCCAACAAAGAGGTCATAGTTGATCCTTTAAAGGTTGAGTAAATAGTTTAATTTCCTCCCCCAAAAAACATTTGTTAGTTCCATAGTCTTCAAGAAAAGTTTAATTTCCTTCGACACTTTAGAGAAAACTATGTCAACATCACCAAGGGATTTATGTTCTTGTTGAAAAAAGTGTTCCCTTTCATTTGGGACGAGTTCATGCAACGATCCTTCAATGCGCTTAAGAATGTTATTATGTCTTCCCCTCTACTCATTCCTCTGGACTATGGAAATGATTTGTTGTTGTATATCATAGAAACATAATCCACAGTCAACATGGTATTGGTTCAGGAATATGATAGCACACAAGATCATGTCATCTATTATCTCATTCATTTCTTGATTGGGCTTGAGATAAACTATTTTCACATTGAGAAGCTAGCCTTGACAATTGTTCACGTTGTCCAGAGATTTCAACATTACATTTTACTATAGAAAACCAATGTAGTTGAGGATGTCAATACATTTCAATACATCCTGACACATTGTATAATTTGGAGAAAATATAATAAGTGGATTAACATTTTACAATAATTTGACTTGGACTTCGTCTCTACCAGTGTAAGATTTGATTGGTTTTCACTGAGTTAATGTCAGAGTTTCCCTGGGTATATGAGGAAACAATTTTTATGAACTTATTTCCAGATGATAATCTATTCCTTATCGCTTCTAGAGATCCTTGGTATGGATATATTATGATATATCTCTAGAATATGAAATTCTCTTTGCATCATTCATGAAATGATCGATGTCGAATTCACCTTCAAATGAAGAATCACCTCATCATCGGTGACACTTTGTATCGTCGAGGGGTTGATTCAATTATTCATCGAAGTGGATTTCATGATTAATTATTTCCACAATGGAGCATGTGGTGGTCATCTATTTGGGTTGTATACAACCCAAAAAATATTTCATGCAGAGTACATTTGGTTCATGATTTTTAAATATTGTTTTGAGGCAGTCAAAGGGTTTTATCCTTGCCAGATATTTTATCGAAAGGTGCACGTGCATATTTATTTTTTATTTCCCATCATCACTATTGGTCCTTTACTGAGTGGGAATTTATTTCACTGCATTCCACCCACCTTTGGCTAGGGGGCACCATTATATCATGCCATCCACCTGCTTTTGCAAATAACGATGATACAATATATTTATTTATATTCAATCATATTATCACCAAGTTTGAAGTTTTGAGAGATATTGTCAATAACCATGGAAGTCACTTTTAGAACCAAATGATGTCAGAATTAGAATCTAAATTGGTATTCAAGTAGGAGAATTCGTCTTTGTATTATTCACAAAAGAATGGTTAGGTAGAGGATGTAAAAAAGTCTCTCAATGCCATACTTTAGCGAACTGTCAATAAGAGTAAATCTAATTGGAATTTGATGACTTATCCAGAATCATGTGCATAACGAACCTTGGTTAAGACTACCAAAGTATTTTCTCCTTTCCAACTCATTCATGGTGTTGTTCCTAAGTCTGTACTTAAGGCTCAAAAGTACAGTGTCAAGGCATCCGAAAGTGGTTAGGATAAGGAGTAGGGAGGGGGTCAACCTTCAGAGAAAGAAACTAAGGGAGATTTCTTCGTTGGGGTTGTCTGGCTTCGAACTATTCCGGAATATTTATTTCTCATTCAATGGCTGCCCATGAGTGTTCAAGTTTGACCCGGTTAGTTGTTGTTTTAAGGATAGTGTTGAAAGGGTTAAGGGCGATGTGTGTTTGGTTCAATAATCCGAGTTTGATGTTAAGTTGAGTTGGTATAGGGACTGTCATGGGGGAATAGTAAAGATATAAAATACTTTTAGGAAATATTAAGTGTTGTCTCAGTTTGATCTTATAAAAGAGAACTTATAGTTGCAGAAGTAACATATAGATGAAAATCTAAGGCTCGTTACCATAACTGTATCATATCTTTATAAAAGGGGTGAGATGGGAGAAAAACATTGAGCCATTTACAAAGTAAAGTTCCAACCAGTGGAAAACTCACGACATAAATGGGAGAGGAAAATATGTAAGAAAATAACCAATGTAACAAAGAATATATGTAGAATTCCAAAACTGCAGATTGGTCTTACACAGCTAATAGCTGGTGCAGAGGAAAGGCAATAAACAATTACAGAAAACCCAAAATCATTTGTTATAGTAGTGGTCGTACTAAATTACAACGAAGCACATCAATTATGAATATGAATTGAAATGTAAAAATGAGATACAAGGAAGCAAACTTGTGATACAGAAGTGACGGAATTGAGAATCTCCAGATCTTCCTGTATTAACTCTCAATGTAAAAAATCTATTACAAATAACTCAAAAAGGGTCCAGGCCTATTTATTTCTCTCTGGGGTATATTTATACAATTTCTGCAAAGTAGGTAGAATCTCAATAGTCGCAAAAATTTCAGTTCCGACAAAGGAGAGAGAAATCGCTCCACTTCCCCTACTCTATATTCACTCAGTGCCAGGTGCTCGTCTTCCTGCAAACTCGGTGTAGGCGATACATCTTTCCACAAGCTGAGATATGAGACGTAAAGGTTCTTCTTGACAGATGGCCTCGGCGAATTAAAACTCTCGGGCTAACTGTTGTAGCTTGTCCCCCATTTTTGCATCGATGATATCGAGGGCACTCAGTTGCACCCTGGGCTGAATCATGTGCTTCTCCACTCGGGCCATGTCCACCGTATCTATCTCAGAGATATCGGCCGAATCTCTCTCATCCTTCTCTTTCATATCAAGTGAGATCTGTTCCACATTCATTTTCATTAATGTTTCTGCGTCTCCTCCACTATCCATACCCAACAAATCACCATCTATAGAATTGAAGTCTTCTTCTAATGAATTGGTTACCTTTTGGGCTTGTTCCTTGCCCAGGGCAATGTTGTGCTCCCAATCCTTTAATAGAATATTACCTCTAGTTTGTTCTGGGATGGCGAGTCCAGGAGAACCTGCTGAAACTCTATTGTTCATGGCTATCATCGCCTCCTGGAAGGAGACTCAAGCCACTTCAGCATCCCTCTCTCTGACAGTCAGGTTCTCGGAAACCTGATTCATCAATAGACAATTCTCTCAGATCGCTCCCACTTTGGTGAGCAAATTCTGTTGTGTAGAAGAGATTTTGTTCTGACTCTCGATCGCTTGGGATTTAAACCCCTCGACGTTGATCGTCCTGTTTTCGACGATCTCTACCTGAGCCTACAACTCTACAATCATAGTCCTCTGTTGGCTCGCCTGTATCCGACCGTCTTGGACCACTAGATGTGCTTGCTCGAGCTTGGTTTTAAGCACCTCTATCTCATTTTTATCGGCCAGTCGAGCCAGTTCTATCTCCGCACTCACCTGGCCTTTAGTATTTTCTGTGGCCAAGGACAATCTAGCCTCGAGAGTCCTGATCAGGCGATTTTTCCTATGGAGTTGGTTCTTTAGAATTCTGACCGAGAATTGATTGACCGATGCATATGCTCCTAGCGTCCCTGCGATCTCAGTGGCGAGTTTCTCATTCTTTTTATTTTTTCCATCGGTCATAACCTTGAACTTTTTAGCAGTCGATTCTCCCTCCTAGTAGAATTCCCTTTTCACTACCGCTTTTCTCTTTTTATCAAAGAAGAACTCGTTCGGAGGAAGTTCTTCTGCTCATATGGGCCTTAGCTCCTCATTTAATATCCATCCTTCTTTGATATTCCCCTGCCTTGACTGCAAGGGGGTGACAAAAGTGATGGGTTCCCCGATTTGTTTCGCTGATTTTCCTGGGGTATCAACCAGGTTTTGCTTCTTTGACGTTTCCGGGGTCTTTGTCTCGACTTCCGGATTCTGTTTCTTTGGTGGGTCCGGAGTCAGTACCTCTGCTTCGGGATTCTTTGTTTATTCCTCCTCATCTTGGTGTTTTGTCGAGTCAGAAATTGCATCTTTGGGATCTTCAACATCCTTCTGCTTTGTCTCAGGAACACCCGAACTCTCACCTCGCAACATAGCGGGGAGACCGCTTCATCTATGCTCTTGGAATTTTAACACAACAGTTGTCTCCTCAAGTGCCAAGGATCAGATACAGACTAGAAATTCTTTGTAAGACCTTGCCCCTCAGAAAATATCATTCGAGGGTGATTTCTCATGCTCGAATCTCTTGAGCCCACACTTTGTTAAATGGTTGCTCACAACCCTCTGTGGATCATGTCTCTTATACTCGATGGAGACCAAATTCAGGTCTTCCAGGGCTGCAACCTCGGCCTTTGCATGCCCAAAATCTAATAAAGAATAATAATTCAGTCGAATGGGAAAAGACGGCCACACCTTCTTTGAGTATCCTTTGATTTCATTACTTACCCCACCAATTATTGTCTTCCAGGCAACCTCGCAACAAGCCATCTTGTCGGGGATGAACAATGGTAGTGCAAGCGGGGGAACAGCAGCCCCGAACACTCTAAAGTACGAGAAATCTACCTCCACATACCAGTCCGCTATGCCACTCAGATTTGCAGCGACGTTGTCCGAGATACGAGGTGGTGGGTGACCAAAAATGGCGATATGCAGGGGCACCATCACCCAGTTGAAAATTTCATATATGAAACTATCTGCTTTATTTTCCCATAGCTTTTCGTGGTATACATATACGGGCCTGTCTTCGGTTGGATTCCAAGCCCAACTCATCAAGGGGAATGGTGTCATGGAACATATCGCGTCCATAATATATGCGGACATGAAAAATGAGGACAGCCTCCCACTTGCCTTCTGCTCCTGATACTCTGTGACCCGGTTGGCCAAACTGTCCGAGAGTATCTTCACCCAATTAAACGAGCAACCTTCTGTGACCCGAAACATGAGAGGCACCCATGCAATGAAGAAATGCGATGTGTCCTTCCTCCCAAATAGTCATCATGTCATCATTGCCACATACTTATACTGTGGCTCCAACGAAACTATTGAATAAACACCTTGGTCGTTTGCTCTGAATTTTGCGGTGCGCGAAACCCAATCCTTTATCAAACTGGGCATGGTTTTATCATATTGTGTGCACTCCTTTTCTTTGAATTCCTCTAGGAATTCAACATCATATGTATATTCAGATGTCATTGGAATCTTATACATGGTTTGGATATGTTTGGGTCTAAAAGTCTCGACCGTGACCCGTTGTTGGTTCATGATAGTTCTGGTGGGTAGGTCTATGTGATCTAGCGCCCATCAGATCATATCATAATATGGGAGCAACCGTCGTCTAGTTGCTACCCTGTGCATTCCGGATTGAACAATTATCTTGTATTTAGTGTTCAAGTTGTCCTTTTCATTGTCGTTCGAGTCTGAATAATTCACCAACTCCAATTGCAGAATGTCTGAAACAAACAACCAACTAGGGACTGAGTCGACACTCCGGGGTGAAGTGTCGGAGACAGTATTTGAGCCTTGTCCTGCGACCTCGACATTCGCCTTTGCTTCTTTCCGTGGAGCCATAGCTGAAGCTTGCATTTTTTCCCTTCTGCGATAGAACTGCGTATACATGCAGAAATTAGTTCACTCAGAAATGACGAGCTCTGCGTGCTTATGAAAATGGGTTCGTTATAATAAAATGAAACTCTTATATATATTTGAAAATTCGGTACTTTTCGAAATAAGTCTGTCAAATCGTAATTAGAACAAATTTATTGCATAAAATCCGATCTTATATGGATGGATTTACCCTACTTCTCCATAAATGTCATCAATTTCTGGCGTTTTTGACAGTCAGTCGAAGTATGGAGAGAAAATGGCTACCTCGGGAAACATGCAAGCCTCGAGGCGCGGGATATATCTTACTTTATCTTAAATTATAAAACCTTACCAACGTTAATCAATTTCTCTTTGTTCACTACATCGTGGATTTTCTTTTAACATTTTGAGTCTCCAACTCGCGAGATCGCGAGGACCGACTTTGACTTAATTAACGGTAATCATGATTTGGGGCATAATTAATTTTATAATCATTTTATTCGCCATATCGTAACTCGGACCCTCGAAGACAAGTTTCTGGGAAATTAGTATGCCGAGTCGCGAAACCGCGAGATGGCTATACTTAAGACTCAATTAAGGGGAAGAAAAACTTGGATTAGGCAATTAATTAATCAGGTTATAATCATATCACGACTTCGTGAGTCGGGGTTTTAGACGCTGTAAATTTTGAAAAGATAGTGTCGAGTGGCGAAACGCCAAGAACAGATTTTAACCATGGTTAGACTTTTAATCCTTGACCAAGGTTAACCTGAAAGGGAATCGTGTTCTCAGCTCTCGGGGTTGTAAAAATAAAAATTTGGGTTTGGCGAACGCCAAGGCGTGAAACCCCGACGACGCCTAATCATGAGTCAAAGGATTTAACCCCAGTTACTAACTTGAGTGAAAGTTTAAAACGACTTCTCCCTTTCGTGACTCGGGACGTGTGAACTCATGGATTATAATATCCGACTTGCGAGATCCCGAAGTAAAAAAAAAAGGAGAAAACATTCTTACGAAAGTGGGCTTGTTTAGAGAGTAGAGGAGAATCGTTTCTCACGCGACTAGGTTTCAGAGGTCTCATCATCTCGGAAGGAAGAAGAAAATCAACTTTATATAGCAAGTATCAAATTGAAAATTGTGACAGGCCAAAAACAAAGGTGGCTCCAACACATGGGGTGGAAGAAGTCATACCTATTGAATGTGAAATTCCTTCGTTGACAATCACAATCGAGCTTCTACCTTACACGAATAATTTAGAAGCCTGTCTCATTCATTTTTAGCAACTTGATGAGAAACATCATGATTATGCTGCTACAAAAGAGACTCAAAACAAGCATGTCAGGTCTCAGTATGAGAAGTCTGTCTACCCAAAGGTATTTTCTAAGGGTGACCTAGTTCTGGTTTATGATCAGGATAAGGATGCATTAGGGGAAGATAATTTTAACCCCATGTGTCATAGTCCTTACATTGTGAAGTGTTATCCTCATAAGGGAGCTTATGAGTTGTTTCATTATGAAGGTAATGTGTTGTCGGAGCCCAAAAATGGGCTCTACCTGTCACACAATCTCTATATTTGAATAGTTCGTATTCTGTGGGAGGCAAGTAGTACTGAGTAAAGAACTCTCAAATACCCAAAGTGAATCTCCACTGTTGAACTCAAAGGACATGCAGCATGAGATCTTGCGCTTTGGGGATAACTACTTCAGAAGGCTTGCGATGTTGTGAAGATAGAATTCCTGAAGTTTTGAATCCTAGATTTCCAAAATGAATCTCCACCATTGAACTCAAAGGAAACATGGCATGAGATCCTACACTTCAAGGATAACTGCTTCGGAACAAAGCTGGGTGAATGAAGTGAGAATTCCCGAAGTCCTGAAGCCTATATTTCTGAAGTGAATCTCCATCGTTGAAAATAAGTCTGTAAGTTTTTCTCATTGATGGAAAATAAAAAATAATCATTCCAATCATTAACTCTTACCAATCATAAACGTTATTAACAATTCAGAGGTTCATATTTCAGAAGTTTTGAATGTAAGAGGGTAGGGATCTCCCGAAGATTGAAATCACGGAGAGGTTAACCTTCTATTAAGCATTCTTATGTTTTAATTTATCCTACTTTAAACCTTGAATTAGCCTCAAGAACTTCGAGATTTTGGCGTTCAAGGTTTTAATTGTTTAGACATATTGAAATGCCCGAAGTGAGAATATCCAAAGCAACCTTAGTGATTTACTTCTTTAACAATTTGGCAGCTCCACAACTCTAAAGAGATTAGGATCATTTGATTAAATAAAATTCTTCATTAACGACAAACGTTATGTGCGCCTTATTCTTATTTAACCAGGAATGAAAAGGATTTAAAGTTTGAAAGTTATCCTCTAAGACAATATTTGGGAAAGATTATATATTCATGAAAGAGGAAAATAAAACTCAAAAGTTCAGAAATATATGTGTTCCAACATAGACTTTGTTTGGGGATCGTGTCTCCCTATGAGGCATTGAAGAACAATAGACCAAGTGCCTTTATTAGGTAAATGGAGTAATCATTGGGTTTTTTGGAAACACCTTTGGGAAAACATACAGAAGGATACTAGACTTCAACCTTATCTCAGAAAACTTTCAAAAACTTGATCGTTCACCAATCTCAAGTTTAGACTATTTATAGCTTTCTTTTTCCTGAAACTGATTTCGGGTTTGTTTAAGATAATCAAAACAAATTTAACCGAGCTATGAGACTTTGGTTGATTTTTTTCACATCAAGGTAGAGTAAACTCAAAAATTTAGTTTGGTGGGGGGGTGGGGGGTCCCTTGTTCGTTTAGAATGTAAATCTTGTCAAAAGAGAACTAGCTACCATAGTACATTATATAAATGTATAATAGCCTTGCAGATATTATAGAAATTTCTTCATTGCTAGTGAGCATGTTCAGTACCCCGGTGAAGTTATCTACATTTCCCATTGAATTTCCTTTCACCACTTCAATTTTAATTTTTATGAGATGAGGGAAATCATTTAAATTAATTTCCTTTCATCACCTCTTTTAGAAAAGATGGTGGCAATCTAATTTCAAATTTCCTTTCACCATCCATCTTATTTTTTAATATTTTTGAAGTGGGAGAAATCAATTTGTATGTATCATAAAAGGGATGATATATGTTTATAATTTAGCATTGAAGGTATCTCAACTCACTTTGGTTTACTCTAGGCTAGTCCTCTCCTAACCTTCAAAACACCTTTACCTATAGGGACGTTATCACAGGGAGATTTTAATTCCTCGGGACTTTCATTGAGTGAAACTAATCAGTTTAAATATGATAGAAGGGTTAATGTAGTAAGGGTTATCCTAGACATACCTTTTCTCAGTTAAAATTGGAAGAATCATAAAATTATTGCCTACTCTCATTTTTAAGGTCTAGCTTTTTAGGCTTCTCGAGTCAAGGTGAACTATGTCTTTCTACGGAGATTTAAGGTCAGGGAGTGCAAATCAAGATAGAATGAATTTTTTTTGATATGATAGATGTCAAATGGAATGGAAAGTCATAGGTTTTGAAAGGGATATTACTTCCACTCAAAACTATTTCCTGATTAGTGATTTTCTTTTATTCTTATTCTCCTTTCTTTTTTTACCTTCCTATTATTTTCATTTGATTCAAAGACTCAGAGTTTTGGATTTTTCTAATCTTTGATCAGGTGACCATTTTAACAAGATTTCAACCTTATTTATATTTTATAATATTTCTTTCAGCATCTTTGTTTGAACAACAATGATCAGATAATTTCATACCTTGGATTTCATTTGTATTCTTAAGAAAAACCATTGTTAACTTATCACCTGTTTCATGAGAAAACTAATTGTTCTGAAACACGATTGTCGGCTTATGATACATATTTATCCCTCAACTATCAGTAAGTGTTTTATCTAAAAATAAAAATGAGAAATGCCATAACCCTTGCAGAAAAGGAAAGGTATGTGTTGCTTGTTTTTGTATTTCTTTTTTTAATGAAATCAACAAAACTGGTCTTATCTATAGTAAAAGTAAAAAATTACCAACGAAGTGAAAAACTGTAAATGAAAATAAGAAAATCAAACCAGTATATACAATGGTGCTTTGGGATCCAATTATTGCATGAAGTTCTTTAGTTAACGCCCATTGATGAGGGTGTTAAGGACTTTCCCGTCAAGGTTTTATAGTAAGAATGAAGTATTTCCCTCGGACTCTATGATCCTGAAAGGCCCACACCATATGTGATCAAAATTTCCATGCTTTCTAGCATCTTCTTTCCTAGAATCCCAATTCAAAACTAGGTCTTCAGGAAGAAATTCCCTCTCTTTATTTTTTTTTATCAAACAGGGCTTTCATATTGTCTTGATATCTCTGAATCTTCTCATCCACCTCAGTGTTATTTTGTTGGACTTCAACTAACTGGCTTATTCTTCTGGTAACATCATTTGGTTCTTCCTTAGAATATTGCAAAAGCTTCATCACATGCAAAGATAGATTTATGGGGAGGACCACATCAGTACTATAAACCATTTGGAAAGGATACATTCCGATCGATTTCTTAGTTCCAATGCGATTTTCCCACAAAGCATATTTCAAATGAACATGCCAGGATTTCTTTTTTTCAGTCACCACCTTTTTTAGTATAGTGATTAGGATCTTATTTGATGACTCAGCTTATTCATTTCCCTAAGGATAGTAGGCTGTGGAATTCCCTAGTACAATGTTGTACTTTTGACAAAAACTAACCATCACCATGGATTTTAAAGCTTGGGCATTATCCGTGACTATCTTTAGTGACAGAATATTCTTGATAAAATGTTTTCTTATAAGAAATTGATCACCACTAAATCTATAGAATTTCATGTCGGAATGGCCTCTACCCATTTAGTGAAATAGTCTGTGGTAGTTAGAATCCATTTATGTTGTGCACTATAGTGTGGATGGATTTATCTGATAATATGCAGACCCAATTGTTGAAATGGAGCATTTGTCTTTACTAGGGCCAAGGTTAGTGCAAGAAGCTTTTGTTTACCTGAGAATAATTGAAAAGAATTATAGGCTCTGACTTTATTATTCATGTATGTAAATAACTTTGGCCAATAGTATCCAGCTCTTAGGATTTTATAGGTCATTTCCCTCCAAGCGTGATGTCCTCCACACACCCCTTCATGAAACTCATTTATAAAATTCTTCGTTTCAAATTCTATCTGACACCTTAGTAAAACGCCCAGGGGATATTTCCAATACAGTTGGCTATTGATGATGCAATATTTTACTGCATGCATCTTCAATGTTGTTTCCTTAGAAGGAGTCATATCACTTGGTCACTAAAGAGTCATGAGATATGAAACTATGTCACCATACCAAGCAAAGGAAGAAAATTTTTCTTGGATCTGAGTTGTAGGTGTCTAGTCATCAAATTATTCTATGTCTGGAAGTTCTCCATAAGCTTGCAGATGATTTATCCTGAGTGCTATGAAATTCGATTCGGATAATAGCTTAGCCAGGACTTGACCTTTAATGAGTTTAGTTGGTTTTACCTCAAGATAAAATTCCTAAATCTTGGTTAGCCATCAGCCCCTCCTTCCACCACTATCTGGTTGAACCAATATATCTTTAACATAGTTGGTTGGTACGTAGGCAATTATTTTGGTATGCAACATGTAAGTTATGAAAGATTTGAGGGATTTCACCATAGAATATGCCTATTTTTCCAGTATATCATACTTCAACTCGGTGTCTCTGAGGCTGTTACTAAAAGATTCTATCGTCTACTTGAAACCTTCATCGTTCTTCTGTAAGAGCATGGCTGCGATAGTATTCTCTGATGCGAATGAAAAGATCAAGAAATATTCATGTAGTTTGGGTTGGCCAACACCGGTGCTTCTCCTATTACCTTGTTGATGTATTCGAAAGATGATTTAGCTTTGGTTTTCCATTTGAACTCGCTATCTTTTTTCAGCATATATGTAATCAATTTAACAATTTCAGTGAAATTTGGAATGAATCTTCTTAAAAAAATTATTTTTCCTAAAAAAGACTGATTTTCCTTTCTATTTCTAGGAATATTGATTGTATCTATAGCTTCAACCCTTTTTGGATCGATTTTGATTCCTTCTCTAGATACTATATGGCCTAAGAGTTCACCTTCTTGCATTGAAAAATGGGATTTTTTGGGGTTGAGTGACAAACCAAATTTTCTGCACTTCTCAAATGTCTATTTGAGGTGTACCAAGTACTTTGCATATGAGTTATAAAAATAGTTAAATAATCGATATAGATAACGAAAAAATTATCTCTATCACCGAAAAAGGATATGTCCATTTCTCATTGAAAGGTGGCCCCTTCGTTCATCAGATCGAATGGAATTTTATCGTGCATGAAAGTAACCCATGGAGTGGTAAATGCGGTTTTCTCTTTGTCATCTTCACGGACCGCAATTTGATTGTAATCTAAAAATCCATCAATCATAGACATTCGGTTATCCCCGACCATTTTTTCTAGAACGTGATCCATTTTAGGGAGAGGATAGTTGTCTTTAAGGGATGATCTGTTTAGGTTCCTGAAATTCATGCAGAGTCTAATTTCACCATTATTTTTCCTGACTGGAAATAAGTTAGCTACCCAATCAGAGTGCATGAGTGGAACAATGATCTTTGCGTCAAGGAGATTTTTTAATTCCCTTTATATTACAAGAAGGATGATAGGTTTTATCTATCTAAGCTTCTTCCTGAAAGGTTTGATGCCCAATTTCAAATGGATTTTATGTTTGATGACAGTGGTATCATAAGTTTTTAGTTCTTCATAAGACTAAGCGAAGACATCTGTGTACTGTTTGAGTAGCTTGGAATGCTTACTTTTCATTTCGGGTAGAAGGTATTTAGATATTTTGACCAGTTTAGTATTTTCCTTGGTGCCTATATTACAATCTTCAACCTCTTTAGGCAGAGGTTGCAAGGTATACTTTAGGGGTGATCCGAAATCGGATTCAGAAGCCTGTCAAGGCATGAAAAATGTTCAAAAATGAAAGTGATCGGAATCTGAAGAAACCAACATCATTGCATCCGTCTCGTCTTCCTGATTCCGGTGGTATAATTTTTTTGTCAAACGGAGTCCGTATGGAGAAGATATCGCATTCTGTCCACCAAGCCAAACATGCAAAATTTTGGATGTTGATTGTACCTGTCCGTACAGTCCATACAGGACACGTGTCAGTCTGTACGATGACACATGGTAGGTCCATACAACTGACATGGCAGCACCATGGGATGACACATGGCAGGTCTATACGAAGACACGTGGCAGATCCGTACAGGACACGTGGCAGCCTCAGGTAGTGACACGTGTCAGGCAATTTTGGCATTTTTGGCGTATGGCTGGACCAATCCCGAGGTGACACGTGTCACCACTGAAAGGGTGACACATGGCATGGGTGACATCAGCAACCGATGTGGCAGTCGTACAATGATGTCAGCGGATGACGTGGCTCAGGTGATGTGGCAGATGACTGGCTCGTACGGCAAGTGACGTGGCAGGATGACCGGGCAGTACGGAAGTGACGCGTGGCAAGCGGCGGGGCAGTATGGCAGTTGACGTGGTCCGACTGACATGTGGCGTGTTTTGGTTGGTGGAAAAGGTGCCACATGGCCCAGTCAAGGGCTGCCACGTGGAACCCCACGGTTGGCTGTTTGTTTATGTGTAAAAGTTTATGGCTCGGACCGAAATTGAATCGGTAACCTCCCTGTCGGCATAGCGCTTTGGTAACTTCGTTGTGCCAATAGAACATGTGATGTTGCTTGTTATGCAAACGACCGTTATTTTCTTTAAAATTTCATTTTGTGTATAATGGCGGGGGGTGGGGCCGGGGCTTAGCCCCGACCCCGATTCTATACCATGTAACCGTTGTAACATGACCACAGGCGCAGATATTACGGTTGGCGCGGGTAAGGCCCTGACCCACAGTCGTATTAATATGCCATAAGACCTGGGGCTCCACCACTAAATGCGTGGGGGCTATAACCATATGCGTGGGGTCCTATGGGTGCGCCAATGAAACCAGGTGCCAATGCGAAAGGGGTGGCCCGCGCGTAGCCCAAGGGGCTAGCGCGTGGCCACATGGACCTCCATGTGACCGCTTAAGGGGGCGCGTGCCCAGGAGAAAGGTGCCTAGCCCATATATAACTAATTATATGGTTATGAAGTGGGTTTTTATAACCACTTTATGATTTTTTTAATGTAATTAACTCATTTTTGGGAGTTATTGGGCTTTTTTAGAGCCTAATTTTTGGGGGGAAGTTGGAGATGGATTACCAACTTTCCCACTATTTAACCAATGCCATTTTGAGGCTAAGAGGAAAGCCTTTGGAGAGATTTTGGACAGTTTTGGAGAGTAGAGATGCTGAGGCAAAGCCAAGTCAAAGCCAGTTTGAGGCAGGGAAGCTGTTGAGGAGGAGATGCCGTCGGACGATTTCTGAGAGCTCGGGACATCCGTTTCAGGTGTCGTAAGTTGTGCAAGATTCTAGAGATCTGGGCGAACATGACCAGATTAGTCTGGAAGCCATTTGGCATTGTAATGATGTACTATTAAGCTTTTGAAAATAAATAAAGAAGCCTCCCTCATAGAGAAAAGGCCCGAAGACGTAGGCAAAGTTGTGCCAAACTCCGTTATCAACTTGTGCATTTATGGTTTGTTGTTTTTTCATTGCATTTCAGATTTGCAAATATGTTAATGGTTGTATAATTCCTTTTCTTTTCTCACTCTTTCGTTAAGTTTCCCAATGGTTAATCAATACATGCAAATAAAAACTCAACCATAGTCATTCGAAAAATCCTGACGGATCAAGTGGTATCAGAGCTAGTTGACGTTTGGATTTGAGTTTTGCATGTTAACCAGTGTTATCCGCATTTTTGGTTATCGGGATGATAACATGATTATGTCATGGTGATAGAAGATAAAACTCTTCATTAAGAACATTTTCCAGAAGAAGGTTACATTTATCATTTTCTCAAAATCATATTTTAAGAATAGTACGCAGGCTGCCTATACACTATCCTGCGGAAATCCTTAATTTCCGCATGTTGTACTCATATGGACTGC
>ML777819.1:663526-691020 GCA_009831015.1 Picea engelmannii
TGTATTCCTTTCCATCAAGATCTTCATCATCTCTCTCATTTCCATGACAGCCTTTTTGAGATCTTCATCTTCTGCAGGAACATGTTCATGACTCTCTTCATGAGCCATACTTGGTGAATGCCTCCTTGAAACTTGCGGTGATGGTATAAGATTCCTCCTTGATCAAGTCTTCAAAAACCTATGCTCTGATACCAACTTGATCTAAAAATGAAGAAGACTTGTATTCTTGAAAATATTTGCAAGTTAAATTTTATGTGTTAAAATGAAAATGGATCAACTTTGCAACACAAATTTAATAGGATTTACTCATTCAAGATGCATATAAACAGTAGCAAAATCAGTGAACAGAAAACACATAACACAACAAATGATAAAGGCGTTCACCCCTCTCTTGGGCTACATCTCCTGGTCCAGCTTCCAATGGATCATTTATATTATTTTATCAAAGTTCTCAAAAATTTTCTTTACAATGCTCAAAATGCCAAATAGACTGCTCCAATGGCTTCAAAACATCCAAAAACCCCTAGCTGGGCTTTTTTGGCACCTCGTTTGGACAACAATTGAAGAAGATAAGCTTCCTGGAAGTCCCCCCTTCAAGCTTGTTGTCTCTGCATCTACAAAACGCACCCCTGTTGGCTCAACCTAGCTCACACGCATATTTAAGTGTAAAAACTTAGCACCGGGTGCAACCACGTGAACCACGCAAACTATAGGATGGTTATGGGCGCACCTAGCCCCTAACCATCAAGGGCAAGGTCATATGACCCATGTGACCACGTGTTTAAAAGTAAGGTCCATAACCATTTGAACCAAATCCAAACCAAACGCATACTCGCGTGCGCGTCAATGGTCATATGGCAACATATGTGTGACCGTGGGCTATATTAAAAGGTCTATGTTAAAACATATACACACGGCCATTGTCATATTACAACACAATACGATCGACGTTTGGTTTTGAATGTGTGCGCAAAGGTTTTAAACCGTGGCCATATTACAATATAACATAACCATGGGCTAGGGCTAGGCCCCGACCTGACCCCCCGCCCAAACATACAACATTTCAATTCAAATAAAATCCTCACCATATAGTGTTAAGAAACACTATGGTGGCGCGTTGGTAGGTGGTCTTTGCCAAAGCTTTGCACGTGGATGGAGGTCACGAGGTCGAATCCGGTGGACTCCAAATAAATTTTAAACCAATAAAAAGGGGACATGTGGTGGCCATTCCATTCACTGCAAACAAGCCATGACATCTACCAACTGTGAAAATTGCTGCCTGCCATGTCAGCATCCGTACGGACTGTACGGAATGTACAGTCAGCACCCCTTTTTTGCTTGTTTGTCATTTTGAATAGAACGTGATATCTCTCGCTCCCGACGTTCGTTTGAACCTAAACGAGTTGCATTGGGTTCATAACGACGAGGCCTATGCTCTCGTTCGATTTGAAGCAATTCCAAGCACTTTGATTTTTTGAGCAAAATTTGATCCCCTGATCATGTCTACTCCATTTCAGATTTGTTTTTTGAAATTCATGTGGAATATATATGGCTTGCATCTCAGGAGTCACATGAAGACACTTTTGCATGCAGCATGCATGCATCTTAGGAGTAAAAAAGGGAGCCGCGCACATCATACATCATTCTGATATTTTCTGAGAAAAATTTGTAGAAACAAATTGGATGAATTCCTCTCTGAAAAATATCCAATTTCAAAAAGACAATAATCCGAAATGGAGTCTGAGAAGTCAAGTTATGATCGTTTTAAAATCAATAAAATTTCAACATTTTTTCAGAAATGACCGCACGATTTTCAAAATTTCATCCAAATTTTATTTGGATATTTTAGATTACAAGAAGATAAAGTGGATATGTTTGGACATCTAAATGGTGCATATACTTCATCAGATCTGTGAAGACATGACATGGTTGCTTAGCGACTATTTTTTTGTTCCTTCTCATTTTTTATTTTATGCATTGTAATTTGAGGGGCGTTTTTGTTCCCATGAGGTTTTCCCTCTTTCTTCATTTATTTCAGTGTATCTTTTGTATTTGGGTACCTAACATGGCCTCGTAGCTGGCACCCATTCTTTATTTTCACCATAGTGATGTTCAGGGGGGGTGTTGGAGTTACTTCACACATACCTAGGATTTATTTTTTCTAAGTTTATTCCTTGTTTATTAGTCATAATTAGTCATTATCCAGTCTCCTATATTTTAGGGGAGAATATTCCACCTAGAGAATATTCTCCTTCAGTTGACACTTCAGATTGACTATTTGAGTTGAGTTTAGATGTTGCATTGGTTTTTCAACCATGAAACATTGGGATCATCACCATGCTAATGCACACTTGCCTTGTGATCATCACCAAACTGGCACATTACCCTTGATTCCCTAAGTTAACTCCTCACTACTCTCTGTTTAGTCAGTTAACTGAAGACTAGTTGACTAGTTAGCTCAACTAGGTGGCAGTTCACTCCCATAACTGCCTGAGAGACTAGACTAGGTGACAGTTCACTCCCGTAATTATTGGTGTCTATCCAGATCACTCTAGAACACCACTATGGCTCATTAATTACTCATGTATCCTATATCTATTGTAAATTATTCACTCTTTGAGTGGAATACGATTAATGAGAATTTTTCCATTCTTTCTATCTTGCTTCTTCTTTCTCAATTTCTCTCTGCAAATGTGTGTAGTATTTTCTAGATAGATCTATTCTGTGCAGGTTCAACACATTCACAATAAACTCAATTTTGTTGATCAACAACAGGTTAGTGTGTGTGTTATTTTATTAATTATTTATTAATGAAATAATGATTGCATTAATTAGATTTTGATTATTTTTGTGTCATTGTTTCAATTGTATTTACTTAGTATTTATTAGTTTAAAATATTTAAACATTAAAAAAACAAAAATATTTATGTTCTTACTTTATCTTATTTTGAAACATTATTATAAACATTCATTTTCGCAAGATTTCAACTAAACCTTGTAAACTATATATAGATTGTTTATAATCATTTGTATATTCACATTTCTTTTTTAATAAACATTAGTAAGTAATATATCATTTGTTAGAATCATAGATTTTAGATTAGTTTCATTTCTTTTATTATTTTTAAGACTTTAGTTGGCCAACGGAGCCATTAAACTCGTCAGGTCATTTCATTCCAAACGGCTTGGGTTATTTAGTGTAAGGTATCTGTCCCCACAGAGCCTTATAAAACACACGCTAAAATAAAGAATAAAGAAAATTATATGTTGTACAATTTCATCATTAACCTATAATCATTGATTATTCAACATAAATTAAATTTATCAACAGCATGAAAGTAAATTTAATTAACAACCACATAACATAGCAAATTCATGAAATTACATACCTCTGTCTAATGTTAATTCCCTAATCTCCGGTTGTCCTCTCCGTTGCTCTGCCTGAACTCTGTCCAAAACTGAATCTTTCCTCCCTGTCAGCTAGGAACAGAGCCTATCCGGCTCCCTATCTCTAGGATTCTGTGAGGATTCCTGGCCCCCGAGCCTAAAACTCCCAGCAACCTGGTGCACCCCTGTAACAGTCCACCCAATCTCCAAAACTAGAAAATACCAACCAGGAAATACAATCTCTAATATCCAATAATGCTTCCTCTTTCCCAAATTTCCAAAAGTCCCTCTCCCGAATGCCTCTGCCCCCTCATATCCTCTTCCATTCACTACCTCCTACCCTCCTTTAATGCCATCCACCTTATCCCTCCATTCAATGCTTCATCCCCCAGCATACATAAAGTTTTATAATAATGAATTAAAAGTTATTAAGTATTTAATTCTTTACCCTAAACATTAAATGTGTTAATCAATCAATTAACTAATTAATCAACATATATTAAACAATAAGTAATTAATTGATATTATTAATAAATAATCATTATTTAACTAATACACATTAGGACAGTTAATTATTTAATTAATTATACTTGGTAAATCTTAAGCAATCATTTAGCTAGGGTTGTTACATACACCCACCCTTCAGGAAACTTCGTTCCGAAGTTAAAGTATTTTATGATACACGGGAAAAGAAACACGATTCACACATTCCTAACAAATAACTGACATTATTAGTAAGTAAGCCAAGAAACTCATTCATACTAGTGTACATGTGCAAGAAATGCATCTATAGCTAGTACATACAAGTCCCATTCATGTACTAATATCAATAACTATCATCTCTATAGTAATTTCCATACGCATCCAATCCATTCAACAAGATTATTCATTTTATAAAAGAAAATAAACCAATTAAATATTTGTGAACTCCTTTAATTTCAATTAGCTAGCTCAACAATGTTATTTAGACAATTGTAGTTTAATTACATAATTATGAATATTCATATATATATATGCATTTTCTTTTCAGAAGGAAAACAATAAGTTCCAACATAGGACAAATCTCCATACACTCAACTATTTCTACTCATCCTTCCTCCCTAACTTACTTCCATCTTCCATTCCTATCCTTCCTCTGTTGGACTATCTTGTAGCATCAACTATATTGACCTAACTCCAAATAGAACTTGTAAGCGGAAGTGTCACTATCTTGACCAAGCTTCCCCAGCAGGCAACTGACAATCATCATCACACATCTAGGGGAGCGTGAGCTAACACCGTCCTCCCATGACTTCAGGTTTCAGAGGATACATGATGGGAAATGCCTCCACCCCTCCTAATCATAACTAGGGTCCACACCCTATAGTGGAATTTACAGTGGCACCGTGTTGCTAGGAGTTTTGTCATTGTCTATTTAGTTTTGGGCAGTCTCACCACCTCAAATCCTGCACTGGTCCACATATCATAGCAATGCATCCAAACCAATATAATTTCACATACAAAGATTCATGCCATATTGTTTCTCGGCCAGTGGTCATGACATCCACTTTCATCATCATTATCCCTTGGCTATTTCATAGCCCATAACCTGCAGATTAGTCTATAACACAAACTCATACATTTCTATGCATTATCATCATGTAATTGCATATAACTAAAATCTCAATTTGGTATCCTTGTACCAACAACTTTAACATCTAGTTTTTAAGTTAGAATTAGATCTCATAATATCCCATAATTCAAATAACGACACCCATTCATAAAATTATCATTACATAACAGATTGCATCATATCTAACATCATTCAAATACCATTTAAACCCTCATAGGATTCTCATTTACATAATATATTGCATCATATCCATCATCATCAATAATATTTTAAACACTCATAGAATTTATATTCACATAGTAGATCACACCATATCCATCATCATCAATAACATTTAAAAATTTATAGAATTTACATTCACATAGTAGATCGCATCATATCCATCATCATCAATAACATTTAAAAATTTATAAAGGTTCATATGTATTAAAAGTTCAAGTGTATCATTTAACAGTTTCACTTGTGAATAGAAAATAAAGGTGTGTAGGCCTCAGGTAATCCTGGTTTTCTAAGTCAAAAGGTGGTGTTACATACACCCAACCTTCGAGAAACATATTCTCGAGGTGGTCAAAAAAGTGAGGGATAATCTCGTCGTAGTGTCTCGGCGTCTTCCCAAGTAGCATATTCTGGACTATACTTGTCCCATTGGACCTTAACTTTCTCTACCAGACGTTTATTGAGCTGTTAGACTCTATGGTCCAATATGTGTAACGGTTCTACCATGAGAGTTCCCGCGTCCGATATCTGCAATTCCTTCCAATTTAGCTTATGTGATTCATCAACAACATAATGATGTAAAATAGATACATGAAAAACATTATGAGTTTTATGCAGGTGGGGTGGTAGTATGAGACGATAGGCAACGGGTCCAATTTTCTCTTGGATTCTAAATGGTCCTATAAATCGAGGTGACAACTTTGTTCCCTTCTCAAACCGTATGGTACTCTTGTTAGGCCTGATATGAATGAAAACTTGGTCTCCCAATTCATAACTTCGGTCAGTCATGTGTGCATCCGCATAACTTTTCTGCCTATCCTGTACTTCCTTTAGTCTCTGCCTAATCTGAATCACCTGATCCTCCATCTCTTGAATCAATTCCAGCCCAACTGTTACTTGGTCTTCTAATCTATCCCAACTCAACAACGTTCTGCATGGCCTTTCATACAGAGCTTTGTAGGGTGGCATTCCAATGGAGCTATGAAAACTATTATTGTAGGCAAACTCTACCAAAGGTAGGTACTTCTCCCAATGGGTTTGATTATCCATGACATACATCCTAAGAATGTCTTCCATGAATTGATTTACCCTCTCAGTTTTCCCATCTGTTTTGGGATGATAAACTGTGCTTAAGTTCAACTGAGTCCCCAACGCTGACTACAAACTTGTCTAAAACCTAGAAGTAAATCTGGAGTCCCTATCTGAGATTATCTTCTTAGGTATCCCATGCAAACAGATGACCTCACTTACAAACATGCATGCCACATCAGTGACATCGTATATGTCTCTAACCGAAATAAAATGAGCACTCTTGGTTAACTTATCAACTATCACAAGAATGACAATGTGTCTATGAGATGTGAGCGGAAACCCTACAACAAAATCCATAGAAATGACTTCCCACTTGGACATAGGAACATCATGTGGTTGTAGGAGTCCTGTCGGGTGGTCGTGGTCAGATTTCACTTGTTGACACTCTAGGCACTTGGCGATGAAATGGATTACATCATGCTTCATGCCTACCCAGAAGAAGAGCTTCCTCATGTCTTCGTACATATTCTTCACACCTGGATGCGCACAATAAAGTGCTCTATGGGATTCCTTTAGTATGATGCTTTGAATATCCCCATCTTCAGGGATGTACATCCTTCCCTGATATCTCAATAGTTCATTTGCTTCCAAACTATATCCTTCGTACTTTGGATTTAATTGCCCCCCACTCTAGAGGTTTGAAGTAACTTTTAAATACCAACTATATCCTTGGAGTTGCATCAACACACATTCCCTCAGATTGACCTTTATGGGTATCAAGGAGAATACACGTGGTCTCCTACTCAAAGAATCTACAACCACATTTTCCTTTCCCTTGATGTATGAAATACCAAAATCATACTCACTCATAAACTCACTCCATCACCTTTGCCTGGCATTCAAATCCCTTTAAGTGAAGATAAGTTTTAAACTTTGATGGTTCATTTTGAGCTCAAAGTTTCACCCCACAAGATAGTGCCTCCAAAGTTTCAGAGCTAGCATTACAACTGCCAACTCTAAATCATGAGTAGCATAAAGCTCTTCGTGTTTCTTAAACTTCCTTGATGCATAAGCTCTCACTCCTCCATCCTGCATTAGCACGTCCCCCAACCCTTTCTTTGAGGCATCCGTGCAGACTGTGAAGTCCTTTTCTATATCTGACACTCGTAGAATTGGCTCACTAGTTAGTAACCTCTTAAGCTCGATGAATGCACTATCACATTATTTTGTCCATTCATACCTAACCCACTTGCACTGCAAAGTGGTGTTGGGTTTCACTATTTTAGAGAATCCTTTCACAAATCTTCGATAATAAACTGCTAGCCCCATGAAGCTCCTCACCTCATGGGCATTTTTTGGCATTGGCCACTCCATAATGGCCTTTACCTTTTCTGGGTCCACAGAGATTCCTTCAACATAAATGATATGACCTAAGTAGTGGATCTCTTTCTAGAAGAAGGAACACTTCAACAACTTTCCATACAATTTGTTCTCTCTAAGGCAGGACAACACCACTCGCAAGTGTTCCTCATGTTCTCTTTCATTCTTGGAATAGATGAGGATGTCATCTAGAAAGACTTGTACAAAAAAGTCTAAGTACTTCCAGAATACACCGTTCATGAGGCTCATGAATACTGTTGGTGCATTGGTCAATCCGAAAGGTACTATGACGAACTTGTAATGTCCAAACCGAGTTCGAAAGGTAGTTTTAGGAATATCGCCTTCCCTAATCCTTAACTGGTGATACCCTGATCGCAAATCAATCTTTGAGAATACCATTTCTCCTTTCATCTGATCGAAGAGGCCATCTATTCGCGGCATTAGGTACCTATTTTTCACTGTAGCATGGTTCAAGTCCCTGTAATCTATACACATTCGTAGGGAACCATATTTATTCTTTACAAAAATTATTGGTGCACCCCAAGGTGAGACATTGAGCCTTATTATCCCTAAGTCCAATAACTCTTTCAACTGCATTTGCAAATCACAAATTTCCGGCACTATCATCCCATATGGAGTCTTGGAAATTGGTTCTGCACTAGGTTTCATCTCAATAGTAAAATCAAGCTCCCTCTCAGGAGGTAACCCTGGTAACTCATTCACAAAAACATCCTTAAATTCTGACAATACCGGGTACTGATCCAAGGAGGGTCCCTTCCTTTATTTCACTACTTCCACTACATATATTTGACACCCTTGCCTCAAGCATCCCTTAACCTTCATAGTTGAGATAAAGTGTAATGAAACCTTTCTCCGTACACCCTGGATCTCTACTGGTCTTCCTTCATTGTCGACACAAAGCACCCTTTTTGCGAAACAATCTACCAAAGCTCGATGAGCTTCTAACCAATCCATTACAATGATTAGGTCATACGCCCCGAGAGCAGTGACGTATACCTTCAACCTGGTAGTACACACTCCCAGGTCTACTATACAATTATCGATGCTAGGTCCTACCACTTGTTTTTCTCCCGAAGCCATCTCAACTTTTTTAAATTCATCGTGCTCGTAGGCTGCCAACCCACTCTTTTCTAATGCAGATGGTGAAATGAAACTATCTATCACACCAGAATCAAATTAAATCTTTACATTGATATGTTTTAGCGTACCTAATGATTCCACCACCGTGGATTGATGTTTAGCCTGGCGATTATTAACCGCTGCATAAATCTGGTGGCTACTACTTTCTCTTCCCATCGGGGCCTTTCCTTCTCTATGGACAAATCCTGTTTGTAACTTTGGGCAGTCACTCTGGTAATGGGGTCCTCCACATCCCCAATAGGTAACCCAGGATTGAACCTGTGCACTGTTTTGTGACTGTCTCTGAAATGAGTTCCTTCCCCTGGAACCCCTACCCCTACTAGTTTCTCCCTGTGATGGTCGTGGACCTGTCTGTGTCATTGGTGATGAGCGGGATGCTGCACTTTCCGCCATTGAAATCCCTGCAACTACTATCCTTGGTGCAACTCTATTACCATATGGAGGTGGCCTCGAGCCCCCTCCCCTGGGAAATGTCCTGGGGGTCTTCCCCACGAATCCAGGACGATGCGAAAAGGTTGGTCTCATACCTCTGGTTAAGTTCATGTGTTCCTCCGCATAACGCGCATTTTCCACTGCTTCTTCTACTGAAGACGATTTCCACATCCGCACCATATCCCTTATCTTAGGTTTTAACCCATAGACAAAGTGTTCTTCCTGTCATTGGTCATTATCCATATATGAAACATATTTGATCAATTCCATAAACCTGATCTCATATTCTTCTACAGTCTTGTTTCCCTATACTAGAGCATGAAACACTCCTACCTGCTATTCCTCATAGTAAGTTGGCAGATATTTCCTTCGGAACCTCTCCTCAAAAAGTTCCCAAGATACGATGTCTGGGGTAAGTTGCAGTTACCTTTCTAGGTTGCCCCACCAGTTCAAGGCACTGTCTCTCAACTAAAAAATCATTATTTTTTCCTTTGAGGTGGACGCATAGTCCCTCATGGAAAAATAGTTTGCCAAGCCTTCCAACCATGCCTCAGCATGTTCACTAGCACGAACCCCGACAAACTCTAGAAGTTTGATCTTCAACAGTTCTCTAGTGATGTTTTCGTGTGGAGGTCCTCCCCCTAAATCCCTCAATGCTTCTGGATTACCCGTTCTAGATGGTGGAGGCTCCACTTCGATCCTTGTTGGTTGACACCCCTTTAAAGTCTCATTTATGGTCTCCAAAGAGCGCAGTATGAGAGCTAGTTCAGGCAATGGTGGTGGTGGCGTTGGCGGTCCCTGCGACAATGCCCCTCTGCCTCGATTTCCTTGAGTCCTAACCATCCTATATAATTTAACCTGCATCAACCAAAGTTGTCAGGGTGAGTTCAAGGACATTTCACCTTTGTGCAACTTAAACTAGAACACAAGGCTAGGCGTAAGTTTTTTTTTACTTGTCTATAAACATGCATTACTCTCTTTAGGGGAGGTGGCTAGGTTAGGGTTAAAGCATCTAATCTTGATGTCTTCTCCTAAGAAAAATATTTACCCTCTCCCTGGTAGTTACACTAGCACTGTACCATACTCGCCATAGTGCATCAAATCCCTTATATGGTGCTTTCTATTATACCCCTATTCTACCCTGACTATTTCCCATAACCTGCATCAAATTACCGCTACTCTACAAGGACTTTTAACTTGTAAATTATAAAGTTACACTATACATTCATTAATCAAGGGGATATATGTATTTGATTAATAATAATAGGTTTCAAACCCATTATTAACATTAAAATTTTATAATGTTAATACATTGTGCACAAAATTCTCCCTTGCGGGCTTGGTGCTTGGATTTGACTGGTGGAATGGAATGGAAGGACTTGGTGCTTGGCTTGATGGTTGAGGGCATGGAACTTAGTGCTTGGTTAACTTGCATAATTGGAGATTATACTTCGGGATAGTATTTTATGACTATTGATCATTAAGCTATTTATATATATGAATTTATTTTGTAACGACTCATGTGTGGCGCGTTGGTGTTTGGTTGTTTTCCAAGGCTTGGACTATGGTGAGTGGTTGTGGGTTCAAAACCCGTCCGCTCCAACAAAATTTAATCTAATCCAAAATAAATTTTATTTGAATCGTATGTTATGTTAATTACACTTTTTAATTAATTAGTCATTTAATTAATTAATCAATCTTATTAATCCTTTAATTGTTTAATTAATTAACCACTAGTCATTTAATCCATTAATCAATATTATTAATGCTTGTAATAAAGTTTAAAATTTGAAATTAATTTTTTTTAAAATAAAAATAAAAAAATAAAAATTGAATTAATCCTTCTAAAATTTAAAATACAATTAAAACAAGTAATTATAATACAATTTTAATAATTCAAAGTAATTAAAACAAAATAAAATAAATAACATAAAAATAAAATTAAAAAATAATAATAATTAAAAAATATATATCTAAGGTCAGGCAGTGGGTCCTTGCATGAGGCCCACATGCCCCCTCCCCCAGGCACTCATCCCTTAACCCTAATATCCTCCTTTTTTTATCTCTTCAAACCCTACCCTCTCTCTCCTTTTAAATTTCATTTTCTTTTTCTAAATTCTCAGGGTGAAGGATGAGGCCGACAACCATGGCCATTTCCCTGCTCGGCTGACCCTGTGTCCATGGTTTCAAGGTCTTGAGGGCACATCGTATATAGTGGTGCATTCCCTCTGCTCCTCTATGGATTCTATCGCTCAACTGCTGGACTTTGATGCTTGATAGCATGAGTTGTGTGGTTGGGCCTAAGTGTTTTATGCTTGGAGTGTTTCCTTAAATCCCCCCAAAAAACATAAAAGAATATCCATAGATTTATAAATAGCCTTTGCTTTGCCTGCCGGTGGTTGGGCCTAAGTGTTTTATGCTTGGAGCGTTGCCTTAAACCCCCCCAAAAAGCATAAAAGAATATCCATAGCTTTATAAATAGCCTTTGCTTTTCCTGCCTGTAGACATAATTCTCACTTTTCTTGTTAGTCTCTCTGTGTATTTTTGTTTTTCCGTGTATGTGTTTTAGCTCTGTAATGTGTGTGGATGAATTGGCCTTGAAATTGCTCATTTGTTGATGTTTTGTTAAGTATGTGTCTGTCTATTTGTGAATTTGTTGTTGTTTTGTTACGTGTGTGTCAGTCTATTTGTGAATTTGTCATTCTTTATGACGAGGAATAGAAGAGAATTTTCCTGTTTGAAGAGGGATTGATGAATCGGCTACACAATTTATGGCGGAAGGAATTGACCCTTCTTTCATTTCATGGATGCACTACCAGCAGAGAGGAATTAAGAAATTATGCTTCGCGCTCCTCCTACAGAGAAGAGAATGGAATCCTACAAATTTATAAGTTGGTTGTGTGTGTGTTTGTTGTTCAGGCCCTGTTGACTTGTTTGTTGTTGCAAGTGCTTGTTTTTATTTATTTATTTATTAAATTTTTTTCTTTTGTACCACGCACGGGTTGCCTAGATCCTCCTCGGCTTAGCGTATGGTCTGTGGCTTGGCTCTTACAACTCCTCCTCGTGGCTTGGTGCATGGATTTGGTGCTTGCACTGGACTCTTATGTTGACTTGTGGCACGCGAGCCATGGACGAGCCTACCAACGCCATTGTGTTGCCTCTCAAGGGATTTGGGCGCTGGACTGTGTGCTAGTGCTGGCACGTTGGCAACCTAGCCTTTGGTTACCCGTATGTGTTGGTGTGTTGTTGATGCTTGTGCGCTGGCGCTGGTTTTGTGTGTTTAGCACTGGCTTGTTTGGGCTCTCCTTGGTGGCTGTGTGTGCTCGGAGAAGTGAAAGCTCATCCTGGCTTGGTGCATGGGAGTTTTGTTCCTTAAATTAGGATTTGCATTTCCTTTTAACGATTGTTGAATTCAGCTGCAGGGATGGGCTTCGTTAATATCCTTTACTTTAATACCATCCCTGGGTATTGGGTGCCTATCAATTCAACAACAAAGATAAGGGATTGGAACAACTTGTTAAAGGAAGAAAGATGCATACTCAATTGAATAGCAAGCAATTGATATAGGAGTCCTTGAGCAGATGTTATTCGGATGGCATCAGATATGCCTTTGGACAGGTTCACTTCAACTTTGTCATAATGGATACATGCCTTTTAGACCACCGAATAGAGCATGCATGTTAAGGTTTTTTTTTTTTTTGAAGATGTCAGGTTATTCCACATAAGAAGTGGTTGGTAGGAATGTTAGGTTTCTTCAAGGACCGGATATCGATAGAAGAACTGTTTTGAAGATTCGAGAAGCTATTAGAGAAGAGAAATCCTGCTAGGTTAGTATTTTGAATTATAAAAAGAATTGCACAGCCTTCTAGAAACCTTTTCCATTTGGATCCAATGTTCTCTAAGGGGGATGGTAGAGTAATTCATTTTTTTGGATTGCAAACTCCTATATTGAAATTTTCTCGATCTAGTGTCAGCAATAATGTATCTTGTAGTATGCATTTTTAACACCAGTTTAACCATTTTTCAATTTTTTTTTTCTTCATTAAAATTAGGTTCCTTGCCCTTCACTTTTCTCATAGACCCACCACATGATAGGCGCAAGATTAGTTCAATCCCACTGTCATCTTCTGAACTATCTGGAGAGGTAGGATTATGGTTGAAGTTTCTAACATCTCCCATTATAGAGTCCCTGGTATATGGTTTCACAACCTACTTGGTTCCATGAGCTATTTTTTTTTTTAACTATTTGTTTGTTTAATTGAAGCAAGTGTTAAAAATTCACTTAATACTTCCATTGTGTAGAATATTATACTACTTTACTTTCAAGTGGGCATATTGTTTATATATAGATCTGTGTAAATAAAAAAAATGTGTTTTTGGCTTGTAGGCTAGGTGGAGGTGGAGCTTGGAGCTTAGATTTTCATCTAATTAAAGGGTTTTAGGGTTTCAATATAACTATTTTAGGTTTTATTTTTTTTTTAATTTCAGGGTTGGAATAGTTCCATTTCTGAACTGTACTTCTTACATGCGGGTAGGTGGGTAGGCCCTGGTCCAAGTTTTTTAAACCAGGGCTCTGATACCATGTGTAAGGTATCTATCCCCACGGAGCCTTATAAAACACATGCTAAAATAAAGAATAAAGAAAATTATATGTTGTACAATTTCATCATTAACTTATAATCATTGATTATTCAACATAAATTAAATTTATCAACAGCATGAAAGTAAATTTAATTAAAAAACACATAACACAACAAATTCATGAAATTACATACCTATGTCTAATACTAATTCCTAAATCTCTGGTTGTCCTCTCTGCTGCTCTTCTCGAACTCTGACCAAAACTGAATCTTTCCTCCCTGCCAGCTAGGAACAGGGCCTATTCAGCTCCCTATCTCCAGGATTCCATGAGGATTCCTGGCCCCCGAGCCCAAAACTCCCAGCAACCTAGTGCACCCCTATAACAGTCCACCCAATCTCCAAAACCAGAAAATACTAACCAGAAAATACAATCTCTAATCTCCAATAATGCTTCCTCTTCCCCAAATTTCCAAAAGTCCCTCTCCCGAATGCCTCTGCCCCCTCATATCCTCCTCCATTCAATGCCTCCTACCCTCCTTTAATGCCACCCACCTTATCCCTCCATTTAATACCTTATGCCTCCATTCAATGCTTCATCCCCCAACATACATAAAGTTTTATAATAATGAATTAAAAGTCATTAAGTATTTAATTCTTTACCCTAAACATTAAATGTGTTAATCAATCAATTAACTAATTAATCAACATATATTAAACAATAATTAATTAATTAATATTATTAATAAATAATCATTATTTAACTAATACACATTAGGATAGTTAATTATTTAATTAATTATACTTGGTAAATATTAAGTAATCATTTAGCTAGGGTTGTTACATTTAGACAACCCCGGTCCGGATTTGACCTTCCAGTTGATGGTGTGTCACTTACACTTGTCAGCAAATGGCGCTAGAAGGAGGGTCGAGGTAATTTTAATGATTTAATGTTTCACCCCTCAGCCTATCATAATTCCATATTTATAAATTCTTCGTTTGTGTCATCTTGAAATGCACTAGAAATCACGACAGACTAACAAGTTGGCCTTGCAAGAGTCTTTGTTTCGAGTTTATTTAATTTCCCATGGCTCCCCAAATCACTCTGTTGGAACATGCTTTCCACTTCTCATTACCCGATATTCCCAACGAGACATTCTATTGCGTGTCCAAACTCACCTTTGATGGTGGCGAGAATGTGTTTACAAAAGACCATCTTAACAATTTTTGGTGTAAATGCATCAAGCATGATATTTCCGATTTAAAGGTTTTATGCAGATTGTTCAATTTTACTTTCAGGGGTCAAATTAAACATTGGTTTTATTCTTTTCCATCATATCACATTATTGATTGGTTTCAGTTTGTAGATGAATTTTTAGATTCTTTTGAAAACTATGATTACAATCAATTATGTGAAGAATTTTAGATTTTACTAATCAATGACAATTCATCTCCAGAAGGATTTTCAACAAGAATCCACCATGTTCTTTGTAAATTTAATATTGATGACATGTCATTTGTACTAAATCTCCTCTATGATTCTTGTGTCCCTTTTATCCAATCATATTCAATCATGAATGATGAATTGGTTACAAATCCTATCACTCAATTGCAAGAAGAATTTTGTTCGCGGGATGAGAGGAATCCATCAGGAAACATTGAACAAGAAAGGGAGGTAGAATCTATTGAAAATGTTCTCACTGACAATCAAATTGTTTTTTCCTCTGAACCCTTGCATCTTCAATCCTCAAATATCATGGAAGGAGATTTTATTGTGGGTCTAGGTATATCTCCATCTTTTTGTAACTCTTTCTCTAATCAGTACTTAGATTCAATTATTGAAGAACACTTAGGTGATGAAAATGATCTTAAGCGCTCTAACATTCCAATGAAGCAGATTAGGGATGTAGATCTACAATTGGAAGAAGAGACCTTAAACCTTCATCCAAAAATCATACCTTATTTACATGAAATATTAGATGGCTGTCATGAAAGTTTTAAATTGTCTATCATACAGGAGGAAAATTTAGATGATTGTATTATGTCAAAGGATTTATCACCAAAAGAGAGTGAAAATATTAAGGAAAGTGAAGATGAATGTCTTGAGAATACCGTTGTTAATTATCATAGCTCAAGAGAATCTTTTCACGTGCTCATTTATAATTAATTTTACTCTTTATATCCCAATCTCTTCTTAGATTCTAGTGTGCATGGTATTTTACCCACGGTATCGTACTTTTTTCCATCACAATCTAATATTTTCGATGTGTCAATATTTGGTGAAATTAATTTCAAACATGACATTTATGAAGTCAGATTTGACGCTATTTCACTTTCATCACTCACATGGGAAAAAGACATGTTGCAAGATGATTTTACACGATTTATTTTTGAAAAAGACAATGCACTCATTCTTATGGAGATCGAATATTCTACATTGCATATTTGTTCTTTGATTAGTTCAAATTTTAATGTTTATGCTTCATAGTTTGAAACAATCAATATCATCAAAGGAAGTGTTCAAACCAATAATCTAATTGATGTCATGAATCCATCAATTAGATTATTACACTAGAGATATATAATGTGTTCCCCATTGATATATCCATTTCATCAAAGTCATAGTTTGCATCCTAATTTTTATGACAGAATCTTAGAATGGCTTGAAGATTCGTATCTAAAAAATCTTCATAATAAAGATGAAGTTGTGTTTGCTTTGTTTCTACCTAAATATCTAGGAAGTACGCATTACATGATATTTTTAGATCCTCCATGTGAAGAAATTGATGAACACTTGGAGAATTTTCAGGAGGATGGGGAACTTCGGCCTTGGTTGATGGTTATGTCAGGTCCCCATAATATTGAAAAGTTTTCTAAACTTACTTACACTCTTCCATTCCATTATGAACCATATCACGACCAGATTGCAGAATGGTTGGAGGATTCATACATCAAGAAGTTTTAAAAGAATGGTAAGATCATTCTTGTTTTGTTTTTAAAAGAATATATAGGAGGTAAGCATGACATATTTTTTTTGTATCTGTGAATACTACATTCTTTTGTTTTGATTTTTGACTTTCTATGCCTTGCAGGATTGAAGATGCTCTTGTGGCTGCATTGGAAATACAATTTTACTTAGCATTTTGATCTATTTAGTAGTTTAAAGTAGGTTTAGGAGTAGGTTTCCTTTATTTTTCTTTCTCAATATTTATTTGTGTAATACTGCAGTTATGAACACAAGTGGGTACACCAAGAGAACCATAATATGAATGTTGTCAGGGAAGTCCACTTTAAATATTTTTCTCTCTACTTTTTGTTGAATATTTCTTTTCAAAAATGCAGTATCATCAAGAAAAACTTAAATGGAAAGTAAAGAGATAAGTAAATTTGAACTATTCATTTCAACCTTGACCCAAGGTGCCACGAGTAGGACTACACTCATATTAATAAGGATTTTTCTATTTTCTTTTAGTCTCTTTTATTTTTAATAATAATGCTTGGTCAAAGTAGCATCTCATGCATCACTATCTTAAGAAAAGAACTTGCTCGCACATGATATTTTATATGATTTAGTTCTTCCTTTATTTTACAGTGAGATGCTAGTGGATCCAAAAGCTCAATTTTATCTTTGGCCAAAATCGTTTCCTGAAATTTTTTCTTTTGTTGTTTTGGTTTTGTGTACTTCTGATTTTGAATCCCATTAATAAAATTTGATTTGGTTTGTTGTGTGTTTTTTGTTTTCTTTGATTTATTTGAATGAGTTTTCTTCTTATCTGTATTTTTGAATCAATATATTTATGATCAAAGAGTTTTCGTCGAAGGAAGAATTTATTTTAAGACTTGTGTTTTTCAAGGAAATTGAAATAGTTCAAAGAGGTCCTGATATTAAGATATAGCTCAGAAAATTAATTTTTAAGTCAATTGTCACTTTCATTTTGTTCTCAAATTGTCTTTGCCAAAGTATTACACCAGAGATATGGTTTAAATATTTGAGAATTATGACGATCTTTAAAAATTTTATGCCATCCATATTCTTAAGGAATCACTTTTAAGTGCTTCCCCATTCTCTAGATGATTTCTTAAAGGAAATCTTAAATATCTAAACCATGATAAAAATTCTAGTTTTCAAAGCAAATAAATAACATGATCAACTATTCACATGTATTGAAATTAGCCTCAAGTATCACCCCGCTCTCTTTGTCATGAAGAAATCTATAATTGTGTTATTATTTGAAAGTGACATAAGAGATTTGGAATCACTTAAGTGTGGGAAGTGTGTGTAAACCCATCGGGGTGCTGAACAGACTCGTTGGCAGCGGGTAAATGCACACATGATACCAAGACAACTTCATCGGGGTACTGAATAGGCTTGCTGGTAGTGAAGCAATGTCGGGTTGAGAGGTAGCAGGTATATGTTTTTAAATTAACTTTTATGGAAGTATACATCATGTGGATACAACTATTGGATGGGATTAAAGAATTTGAGTGGGTTAAATGACATCCCTGCCAAGGCTATGGACGCCTACTAGCAACAGTGGCTCTGTCAATGGTATTGAAGTTCTTTTATAAGCATCATGACTCTTTTATTAAGACATTATTTTAGGTTATAATCCCCTGCAGAGAAAATTCTATTGTTTGGTTATAACAATGAGCTTATCCTAATATTATATGGTCTCAGAGTGAATTTATTTCAGGGAGCTTAAATCCTTTTTCAAGTCTTATTCTTTTCTTCCTGAGATGAAATCTTACCAGATCAGAGATAACTGCTTCACTCAGCAAGTCACCATTTGTTGGGCCCCAACAAATCCCCCTAAATTTTTACAAAATTTAAAGGGGCCCCATTAGAATCTTGATAATTATAATGAGCTACAGAATCAACCTTTTCAAATAGTTACATACCTTGGCTTTCTTTGAGACAAACTTAAGACTTTCACTATAGTATGAGACATTCATTACAAGAGTATATGTCAAAATTTAGAAACGAGCATAGAAATCTCAATTTAAACAAAAACCTTAATTTTTATCAACTGTTAACTTTCGTTTAAATTATGATTATGTGTTCTTTATTTTGCGCATTCGCAAGTTTGACTATTTTGAATAATGGGTTCAATACTTCATCAAATAATATCTTGGTTGGTTTCTCAATTTCATAAAATCATTTGGTGATATTAATTAATTAAATTATTTTTTCATTTTGCATCTCATTTCAAAATAAAGATAATAATAATAAAAAAGAATTATCTATCATTTGTTTGATTTTGTAAAAAGGAAAAATCAATATTTTTCTCTTCTCCATTAACTTGAAGCTTCTAGAATTTTAAGATCATATTTGAAAGGAAATTATAAACAATGTTTGTTTAGAACTTATAGTTAGTTTAAATTCATTTTTTATTTTATTGTTCTAGACTTTGTTTTATTCACAATTTTTAGGTTATTAATTTAGGTTTATTTTTGTTTCACAGGTTTCTATTATAAGTTATTTGGTACGGATCTGATCATGGATTGATTTTATTATCTAAATACATTCAATATGATTGATCCAAAAATAATACTGGATTGTTGCAAATAAATTTATGAGCAACAACATATAAAATTTGGAAATGCGTCAAGAACAGAGATACGATTGTTCAGGACTAATTGCAGCTAAACTGTGGGGAATTTAAAGAAACAGTTGAAAACGCATTTCCCAAATGGACCCATTTAGCTTTCATGTAAAAAAATTCCCCAAAAAATGCACGATTTGAGAGATATTTGTGTCTGTTTACAAGGAAAATTTCAGGTGGCGGAAATTATTAGTGACACCCAAACTATTCATTCATTGTATGAATATATGAGAAAGTTTAGAGCCAGGGAGATAGAGGAAATTAAGAGGAGGATTTTTATCCTTTATCTTTTGTATATTATTTATTTTGTAAACTTTTCTTCTTTTCAAATGGAGTAACGGATGGTTGGAATCTTTGGGAGAACGAACGAGTATTTTCAAACAAGAATATGGAATTCCATGTTGCTTAATGACTTTTGTCGTGTGAGTAAAATGGTTTTATTTTCATTATAATATCTTAATATTCTTTGAATAATTGATTATGCATTGATTTAAATTAGCTTTAGTCTTTTTTATCAATACATGGTTAATTGCTTTCATTTATATATTATTTTTTTCAATCTTTAAGAATCTATTATCCCAAAAGTTCTTCCTGGACCATATGATGAATATTTTTTGTTGAAACTATATGAGAAAACAATTTACTCGTTGGCTTTTGTGACTTTGTAGAGTGTGCAATGTTAATATTGTTTCTCATATAATTTTTGAATATGAAACTTTATTTTTATCGAGTTAGCTTTAGACTATTCTGCATATAATTTTTTATATCATGCTTTTCTTTATGTTGTCCATAATCTATCGTTCCATTTTGTATGTGTGATCAATACATCATTTGATTATTATTGAATTTATTTCTAATGTTAAATGATGGATAATATCAATACTCAGAATTGAGTTCTCTTTCATTCTTAAATATTGATTATCTTAAGATCACATGATTTTTAATTAGTTGTCTTCTTGATGTTATTAATTTACTCCAAATATCAAACACTTCTTTGAATTTATTCTAGAAGTACTAGTATTGTTCTGTTATAGGTTTCCCTTAAAAGAAGGACAAACAAGAGCTCAAACAAAACAGAGAGATAAACCCAGTTTTCTTGATCAGCAACAGGTTAGTGTGTGTGTTATTTTATTAATTATTTATTAATGAAAAAATGATTGCATTAATTAGCTTTTGATTGTTTCTGTGTCATTGTTTCAATTGTATTTACTTAGTATTTATTAGTTTAAAATTTTTAAACATTAAAAAAAAAGATTTATGTTCTTACTTTATCTTTTTTTGAAACATTATTATAAACATTCATTTTTGCAAGATTTGAAGTAAACCTTGTAAATTGTATATAGATTGTATATAATCATTTTTATATTCACGTTTCTTTTTTAATAAACATTAGTAAGTAATATATCATTTGTTAGAATAATATATTTTAGATCAATTTCATTTCTTTTATTATTTTTAGGACTTTAGTTGGCCAATGGAGCCATTAAATCCGTCGATTCATTTGATTCCAAATGGCTTGGGTTATTTAGACAACCCCAGCCCAGATTTGACCTTCCAGTTGATGGTGTGTCACTTACACCTGTCAACAAGCCTCTAAGCCTAAGAAGAGAGATTCATATTCACATACATTGTTTGTATAGTTGATGTCCCATTGTAATCTGTATGAGAAAGGAATAATGAATTCATCTCCAGGTGGCACAAACAACACCCAAGATCCTGCTCCTTCCCAAGACGAAGCACCATCAAAAAACATCTTCCAAACTCCTATACTATTTACATTTTTGTTTCTTTTTTCTATTTTTTTGTTTTCTTCTTCCATACAATCTTCTTCTTTATATTCATCGAAATTCTCATCATTTGATAGTATACAATTTCTTAGGTCTTGATTGACAACATATACTGGGTAATTACTTGGGTTCTGTGGGTCACTTACAGTATACGCCAACCTTGCTCCTCTATATAGACAGGTGAACTGTCCACCAAAAATCAGGATTGTAGCATATGTCATGTCTAATTGAAGTGACCCTCCAAGTTTGGCACCCCAAGACCTAAATAACAACATGCCATACTTCGTGGGAACATCAACAATGACTACATCCATGAGAATACTCTTCACGGGGATCTGTGCAAGATTAACCACCAAAAATTTTATCATACCAAGACATTTAACTTTTCTTGAATCAAAAGAATATAGATCTTGGTATGGCCTAGTAACCTCAAGACCCAACTTTTCCATAATAACTTTGGGCATTAAGTTGTGGGAGGCTCCATAATCCAATATACAGTTATGGAGTAGGTGATCATGTACAGTCAGCATAATATAAAAAGGAGCACCATGGTCTTTAGCATTTTTTATATGTGGACTAAAAATTATAGTGGGTCTATCATATTCTAAATTAATAGCATCCACATGAATTTCAACATACGATAAATCTATCATCTTGGCTATTTTATTTCTATACATCGGATTTTTTCCTAGTTCAACCAGACGTACAAGAATTTTTATTTTATCAATTTCTCTTTCGAGATTGAAAATTCCAATTGTCTTTTCGACTTCTCTGGTTGGGATCTCTGTTTCTCATTTTTCTGGCCTATTACTCTGCGTTGCTTTAGTTTCGGTTGTATTTGTTTGGGCAGCTTGCGTTTCAACCATTTTTGTTTTGGTAGCTTGGGTTTCAATGGATGGTTGAGATGCCTCATTCATTTTACATCTCGACAAGATCTTCTTAGGTGGAGAAGTTGTATAATTTTTATCTCTAGGCATTAAATTATATTTCTGTTGAAGCTCAGCCATTATAGAGTCAATGATTCCTTGATAATCAAACTCTCCCAGATTATTTATGCTTTCCTCATTTCTGAACAGAGGTTCTTGGTCTAAATATCTTTCATAATCTTTTTTGGTTAGGTGAGGTTCTTGGTCATCATCACTGATATTGTTGATATCTTATTCTATCCCCTGATAGTCTTTCATGTCATCACTTTTCATGAAGTTTTCTATTTTAAAAGGGTTTTGATCTTTTGGTCTTCGTTCTTTATTGGTTCTACTAGATCTGGGAGTTGGGATTTCTTTTGAAATATCTTCTAGAAAAATGATCAAGATTGTATTGGTCTAGTTCCATTCTATATATTTATTTTGATAACTCTTTGATTATCTTATTCATGTCATCCATTTTTTCCTTCACGGACCCCCCAGATCCAGAAGGTCTAGCTTGTTCCCTGAAGTGTTTATTTTCTTTGGTTCCTATCTCAACCTTTGATTTTAGTTTACCTAATTCCATCATGTTCTACTTGATTTCAATGGCATTGTCCTGCATTATTGTGAGATCAACAGATATCCTTTCCCTCAAAAGTAGGGAAAACTCGGGCTCAAAAGCCCCTGCGAAAGTCACCTTAGCTGTGGGATAAGAGGGTTTAAATTCTACTGGAATCTTATGATAGATTTGATTAAACCTCTAGGTGAATTCTAGGTCTATCTCATAATTCTTCTTTCTCAAAGCCCCAAATTCCGTCAGATAATACAAGTGATCTTTATTTTCTCCCCACTGCCTTGAAAAGGCATGTTCTAGTGCATCATAAGATGTTATAGAACCTACTGGGAGCCCTCGAAACTAGAGTCTTACTTTTCCTATTGAATAAACATCCTCATGTTCAATGCAAAGGATATCAGGGAATTGGTCAAAGAAGTTTATATGCTCTGTGGTAGTTAAATCTCCTTCACCCATGAATTTCAATAAGTTTTTCATATAATTTTCTGGTAAATTATGAAGGATAGGGGGAAGGACTAAAGGATCATATTTGGCCACCACTTTGGAAAAAATCCTAGGGTGTGGAGGTGGTGGTCCTTGACCGCCTCCTCCTCTAGCACCGCCTCTGGTGCCACCTCCTCTAACAACATCCATTTGATGTCGAGGATATGAACTTCGGTAGTTAAAGAGAGGGTTTTCGTAAACTACTAGGGACTGAAGGGGTGATTGTTCAACTTTCTCGGGCTGTAGTGAATAAAAAATTGGAAATTGATCATTATAGGGAATGAAGTCTAGAAGAGGAGGGAATGGGAAACGTGGACTAACTTCTTCAGACTTACAAGATGTATAGATAGGTGAAATAGCAAGAGATGAATCGGGGTATAATGTGTGCTCCTCGGGATTTCTGAGAACAAAAACCTTGGTTTCAGGTGAGGACGAGGTAGACAGAAAAGTAACGATAGAAGGTATGGAAGAGGATCCTTTATTCATACTGTTCTGAGTATCGAAAGGGTCAATCTCAATATTTATTGTGGTTTAGATAATTGAGGCCTCTGTAGAAAGCATTTTCTCAAAAATTTCTTCAAGAGTTAATATTTCGACTGGAACCTTAATATTGACTTGATTTATTTTGGGTTGGTACTTCTTACCTAAATACAAGGTAGTAGACTTGAGATATCCCTTGGGTTTTAACAACTTTTTGGAATCAGATACGGGTGTAGTCTATTGGTCGTTTGGGTTCTTCCTGGTATTCTTTCTATCGAATGTCAGTTTATCTATAGTGGAGTCACCAAGTGAAATATACAAATTATCCTTATTAATGTATTCAATATTTTTTCACTATCAAAGAGAAAAACTTACCATGTTGTTCTCCCATGGAAAAATAACATTGTTTCTTCGTCCCCGACAACGATGCCAAAAATACGTTGTTCCTGAGATTAAACCTAAGGATTAAATAATAATATCAGACATCAGAAATATAAAGGGATGTTTTTGAAAGGTTCTTTTCTTCAGTTAGTTATATAAGAATTAATCCTCAAATGAAAATAATGACAGAACAAGACAAAGGTTGTAATTTGTCATCTGAGTCGATTTATAAAATCAAGTGATGTGAGGGAAACTTACAAAAATATTAAACAAAATGAGGCATCAATGCACAATGAATCTTACCTTGTTCACAGTAGAAGAAAATAAAGAATGCACCCTTGAAAGGATATGAGATACAGTAATCCAAGTAGTTCATAGGTCTTGTATCTAATTATAGTAAATACAGAGGAAAAATTGCTTGCTTATCAAATAACCAATTTGATGTGATTGCAGTAGCAGTAGTACTAAATTGAAAACACTCACTTATCAAGGAATAACATAAAGAAAACTATAAATATGGAATACAAGAGGAAAACATAACTCAAACTGCACAAAAATTGGAATCCTTGTCTGCACTTGTATTAATTCTCACAAAAGGAGAGTTCTCTCTATTACATTCAGCAAGAAGCATCCATGTGTAGATCTTGAATTTGTGTATTTATACAAAATTCTCCACAACTCAAAATAGTTGGACTTCTTCCAATATCTAACTATGTCTAAAATGAAACGACAAGGTGTGAAAACCGATGGGCTTATCTGTCATTTTCTTCTGTTTGTTCACCTACTGTGAGAAATGCTTCTTCATAGAGAGAAGGCTAATCATATGAATAAATTTGCATGGTTCATCAATAGATGGATAACGAACATAGGAAAAATAATCGTTCATGAAGAATTGAAACTTTAATGGATGTAAGTGCGGTAATTGATATAGAAGGCATGACAGGCTAGAGGGAAAATGAGATATATGACGTGGATGACAGGTGTTATAATTGATGAGAGCACCACAGGTCTGAACCGATGAATGCCACTTATTTGACAATTCAAAGCTCGGGGACGGTCGATACACAGAGCTGAAGTTCTAAAGCAAATGAATACCATTGATCTTAGGAGGACATGGGGTAAGGATCTACGAACTCTGGAAGAAACTGCTTCAGATGAAAATAAGAGCAGAGAAGTTGAAACTTTCGAAGACCAGATTCCTGAAGTGAATATTGATTGGCTGACCCTGAGGATGCATGGTGCCTGATCTACAACTTCAGGTTTTCTGTCTAATGCTTGATTTCACGCAGCTTTGGCATGTAAAATACCCACAAGCCATTGATTTTCATGATCCATTAATATCTAGTTGTTCATCTTATTAGAGTGAGATACGAACCCAGATTTAAATCAAGGTCACAACCCTTGGTCATATGTGGTGATGACAATTAGATAACTAGCTCCATGAGGGCTCGTTATGGGGAGGTGGTGCATCGTTCGGGAGATGACGTGTATTAAGAGTGGAAGACAGCTGGCAAGGGATGATAGGTTTTCCATTTTACGAGGGTGTGGAGAAATGGTTTTGAGGTAACCCACTTTTTGTCCCGCAATGCATCTGGTGATGCCACGTAACCCTGATATAAAACCGTGGTTTAAATTGTGGGACAACCTCTCGAAATTTAGTCCCATGCAACTCTGTGCCTCGCAATTTCCCTTAACCATTGATCTAGGTGATAAAGACATAAGTCGTCAGATCTCACAAAGTAAGATAAGTGCCTGAAGTTTTAGCTGAGGTCACAACTCTCGGTCACATGTGGAGGAATATTCGCACAATTCTTGTCCATCGATCTGAGTGGGGCACACCTATCAGACGATCTTTGTATTTGACTAGCTCGTATTATATGGGAGGAAAGCAGTACTGATTAAAGAACTCCCGAAGACCCGAACTGAATCTCCATCATTGAACTCAAAGGATATGTGGCATGAGATCATGCACTTTGGGGGTAACTGCTTCAGAAGGTTTGTGATGTTGTGAAGCTAGAATTCTCAAAGTTTCGAAGCCCGGATTTTCGAAATGAATCTCCATTGTTGAACTCAAAGGACACATGGCATGAGATCCTACACTTCGGGGATAACTGATTCGGAAGAAATCTGGGTGAATGAAGTGAGAATTCCCAAAGTCCCAAAGCCCAGAGTTTCAAAGTGAATCTCTGTCGTTGAAATCAAAACACACATGGTGTCAGATATTCCACTCCAGAGACTTAGTGTTCCGGAGAGTTTGAGATTCCCTCTCTATTTATTTATCCCTTTCTCTGGTATATTTGGTCTTTTCGCCTAGTTTATTAGACTCTCGAATCATTTCGGTGTTTCTCTAAGTTCTGATTGCGCCATTAACCTGCCCGAAACAAAACAATTTTGTAAGTTTTTCACATTGATGGAAAATAAAAAATAATCATTCCAATCATTAACTCTAACCAATCATAAATGTTATTAACAATTCAGTGGTTCAGCTTTTAGAGGTTTTGAATGTAAGAGGGTAGGGATCTCCCAAATATTGAAATCCCTAAGAGGTTAATCTTCTATTAATTTTAATTTATCATGCTTTAAACCTTGAATTAACCTCAATAACTTCAACATTTTGGCTTTCGGGGTATTCATTATTTAGACATATTGAAACACCCAAAGCGTGAAGCTCTGAAGCAACCTTAGTGATTTACTTATTTAACAATTTGGTGGTTCTGTAACTCTGAAGAGATTAGGATCATTTGATTAAATAAAAGGCTTCATTAACGATGGACATTACGTGCACCTTATTCTTATTTAACTAGGAATGAAAAGGATTTAAATTTTGAAAGTTATCCTCTAAGTCATGATTTGGGAAATATTATATATTCATGAAAGAGGAAAATAAAACTCAAAAGGTCAGAAATATATGTGTTCCAACAATTCCTAGAGTCTATGATGTGCCATAAAGACTCGTGGACTCGTGGCGGGTACTCTTTCAAAGAATAAAGAGCACAAAATGATGTCATATATGAATTTCTTCATCTTTTCATTTTTGCACTATGTAATGTTTTCATTTTGGGAATCTGATAGCTTTACGGTCATCGATTTTTTGCATTAAACCTACTACTGTAGGGGATTTTTCCTAAAATAACTAATTAGTTTATTAAGTTCTATATACTAGTCTCTTAGTCTTATGGTGTTGCTTCACTGTCTATGAGTTCCTATAGCCTTGCCAGAGTTAGCCCAATATCATAGACCTTTCTCTATTACCAGTGAACATCCATGTCCCTAGAGGAAATATATATAACTCCTCATAAAAACATGTTCATTTCCTCAATTTAATATTCATATTCTATGAAGAGTTTAACTTAATTATTTTCTTCTTCTTGTCTTCTATGATATTAATACCCAAACTACTATACTCATATCTTAGGAAACATATATCATCCTCATATATAATAAAGATAATAAGGCAATATATATATATATATATATATATAT
>ML777819.1:691163-701696 GCA_009831015.1 Picea engelmannii
TCTCTCTCTCTCTCTCTCTCTCTCTCTCTCTCTCTCTCTCTCTCTCTCTCTCTCACACACACACACATATATGTTTCCTAATATATGAGTAGAGTAGTTTTTTTATTAATATCATCCCTTTCAAGTGAAATGTCGTTAGTCATGCTTGTTCGAATATATATAAAGTATTGAGAAGAGAAAACATATAGTACTCTTTGCTTACAAGTTTAACTCACAACTAAATCACCTTACTTTTGATTAGGTAGGGGATAGGGAATAATAAAGAAAGAGTTCATGTGTATGCTTAATGTTGAAAACTAAACAAAACTAACTAGAAAACTAAGATAAGAATACCAAAAATTGATTTCAAAATTACTAAACTAACCAAAACTATAGAAAGTATTTTGAATAAACAAAAGTAAAGTCAATTCAAACAAAATCAAGCTAAAAAATGGTTGAACTAGGAAAAATAAGAATTATTATGTACACTACGATTTTATTTCTTTTAAACTAATTAGGTGAAATACCTTTCCGGGATCTTTCCATTGATATGAAGAGGATCTATATCACCATCCATACTCTTTATCCAATATGTGTCATATCCTATCTTCTCTGGTGCATCTTGAAAAGGACCGAGCCATAAAGTTTGGAACTTTGTATGTTTCCCTTTTTGTTCATTTACCCTATCCCATTTCAATACAAAATACCGTATTTCAATTTTTTTTCACCAATGTTATGTTTATAAAACCATCATTTAATTATCTATTGATGCAGAACAGAATTATGTTTATCCCTTTCCATTTCCTCCTCCAATATGACCAATGTATCTATTCGATTTGTGAGAGTCGAGGAAGGGTTTCCTCAAGAAGATTGGGAAATTGGCATTGAAGGAAAGAAAGCATTCGATGGTAAGACCATATCATGCCCATAAAATAGATAGTAAAGAGATGTTACCACAACCTTATTTATTACTCAATCAACCAATAAGGTATTGGGAAAATCATTGTGCTAGTTCCTATGCTTTTCAACTACTATATTTTTTGGAATTTAAATCAAATTCTTGTTAGTAGATTCAACGAGTTGGTTTCCTTGTGGATAATACCATTGGACAGTTGGTTTGGAAAATTGGTTTTCATTTATGTCAACCCTTGGTGATTCATGTCAACCCTTGGAGAATTTCGGAAGCCCTAGAGATGTGTTTGAGATAGATGGATAGTTACTTATCAGTGATGGAGTGGTTGATGTCATCATATATGTTGGGTGGATTTGATGAAGTATAAATGTATCCCTGAAGGTAAGGTCATGGAACCCATAGTTTATCAACCCATCATTGATCGAGGAATAAAGACATGAAGGAAAATGTAGATGTAGGTAAGAAACGCATAGATAGAAAGTAAATGTCATGTGTTACAAGGAAAAAACTCTCTATGGCCAAAGGTAAACCACAATAGACATGTATGGCTGTAGAAATCAACTCAGTTCCAACATGTACTATATAAAATAATGTGCAATATGAGGAAGAAGCCTACCTCGATCCAATCGTTTGATGTCGTTCCACCGTTGAGCACTTTGACCCAAAGCTTTACACCTGCAAGAAGTTCTCAACAAATAAGAGATGCAAGTATATAGTGACAATATATAAAATGAGTTAGCACATCAAACAAAAAAATACATTAATAAACATTACAAGCATTCCCATGGATAATAATCATATATTCTCAAGATATTGATAGGATGGGAAAGGAGTATTTCTATTAATAATTGATCAACAAAAGTATCAGCATTACAGACTTCCATGTCGGCACGATTCAAAACCAAGAGACCAAGTTCCTTCCAACTTGGTCTCCACCACTTTAATCCTCCACCAAAGGCAAGCTCATAGCAAAGAGGTAATGAGGTCCTCTCGACAATAAGGAAAGAGCTTGGGGGATGAACATTGTGTTCATACTTGAGGGACAAAGGGATGCAGACTCAATATGAAGTAGTTTCTCCAGAGTAACTTTGCTCTCAAATTTGAATGCTTTCTCCTCTTTTTCCATAGCTCAAAATTGTGCTCTTATAGCCTCAATAATGAAATTGAAGGGCCAATTCAAAATGTTTCCAGTATATAGAAGGCCAAATATTAGAGATCTTTTTTCGTGACATGGAAACCCAACCTCATTTTGTATTTTCTAGCACAAATCCTGATATACGCGATCTGTAGTGGAACATCAAGCATATATGCATATTGCAAAGCAGTTAGGGAGCGTATATGTGGAAAAATATATATTTTTAGCTCTGGATTTATCAGAAAGGGGTTGATAAGTCTGCATAGGGAAATGGGAAAAGGACCTCTATGTAAGATAGCAATGGTGAGTCAAATCTTGATATAACAGATGCCCCCTAATGTGTGAGATTAGAGGACTATATGCGATGGTCGAAATACATTATAAATAACCTAGAAGTGGAGTGGTATAGAACCAGCTGGATGAACTCAATTACTCATTACCTTATGTATTGACTTTTCATACATGGCTTCCAAGAATACAATGCAAATCCATGTGGAAAATATACCAACAAGTGTTCATGTTCGTGAGTAGGTAAATATTGTTGAACAACTGAGAGGGGTGAGGGGGGTGAATCAGTTGTTACCATGCTTAAACAATTATGCTTATTTTAAACTCTTCAGAAAGTACTCAATGACAATCACAATAATGTAGGGAAATAAGTAATAGCACTTTCAACATCAGTCACACATATGAGATACACAGAGACAGATATTTCCTGAGGAAACCAATAGAGGGTAAAAACCTCTTCTTATTTATATGATAAGTAATCTTTACATTCTTTACATTATCATACATATGAACACCAACTCATAATGAGGCTGCAACCTCTATTTTGCAATCTGCTACTTGCTAAGAGCACCAACTCTATGGTTTCTCTAGCACCAACTAGAAGGAAGAAACAACTCCCTGGTTTCTCTAGCACCCACTAGAAGGAAGCACCCACTAGAAGGAAGCACCCACTCCCTAAGTGTTCTAGCACCAACTTTCAGTCACACAGGAACCAACCTATATAACAGAGAACAATAGTTCTCCCTTGCACCACTCTACCACCTTGGTTTCTCTGGCTGCAACCAGAAGGAAGCTACAACTCCCTTTGTTCAAGCACCCACTTGAACCTCTGAGAACAAAATTCCTCCCTAGAACCTCCCTACCACCCTTAAATATAAATCTTTGCTATTATGACTTATTACAGTGATATAAAGTTCTTCAATGGCTTATCTGTCTCATCATCATTCTGCTACATTGCTATTCTCTGTCTGCATCAGTGTCTTCTGCACCCTCCTTATGCTTGCTATTCTTTTTCCTTTTATGCTCTCTACGCCATGTCCCTTCAATGCACCATTCCTCTTCTGTGAATTTATGCTGCTACGTTCTGCCTCCTTCTTCACACCTCAATCACACTCAACAACCACACAAATTTCTTCTTTATTCAACATTCTTATAGTCTCTGTGCACGTTCTGGATGCAATCTTCTCCTTGCTCTTGCATCCTCTCCCCCGTAATCTCCTCCACATCAAGGTGTTTTCTTCACTTCACTCTTCCACATCTATCCCATCTTCTGTTTGCCACATTGTATCTATCTGTTCTACATCTCCTGATCATTGTGAGTGCTCTACCTGATCATCATGGTAACTCTTCAGTTTCTCTGGTGGTTTTTCCCCATGCATCCATCATCACTGGGTGTTATATCGCAATTCCTTATCTTCTCTAGTAGTTGAGACTCTTCGTCTTCTCTGTCATAGATGAGCTCATCCTCTGGAAAAAACCATCATTTGTTTCTAGTAGTTGCACTATGAAGTGAAATAGTAGCCCTCCGATCTTATTCAAATTCATCTACACCGTTGAATTGACTTCATTAAATCTTGCGTTCATTTTGCCATTTCGCACTTTGGCATTTCGACAATCCTGTTGTGTGGCATCTCAACTCTCCAAGTCGCAATCTTCGAAACTCCGAAAAAGGAGCTTGTCACTTCAAGTTTTTCTCAACAACTCTTCAACCATGTGACTATGAGAGGTGACCGAGCGCTTATTCATATAGTGCTCTCGCGATTTCTCTTTTTGGCATTTCGACGTTCCTGTGGTGATGAGTTCCTGATGCTCCATGTCCTGATATCAGAAGCTCTAAAATGGAGCTTGGTTACACTAGCTCTGATCATTTTGGCATTTCACATTTTGGCCTTTCACGATTCTTGCAATGAAGAGTCTCGTCACTTGACTCTTCCAACTCCTGGTATCTGAAGATCCAAAATGGAGTCGGATCAATGGTCCACACCCTAGATGATTTGAAAATCCATATCTCTTTGTGATTTCTCACATCATGATTTCAGCATTCTTGACGTGAGAGTTCTTGACAACTCCACCTCCCAGTTTGTGAAACTCTGAAATGGAGTCAGCTCAACTTTTCGGCTTTTCTCACTTCACAACTTCAGGATTCCTATCATGAGAATCCTTGACATCTCCAACTCCCAGTATTCAAACCTCCGGTATGGAGTCTTTGACATTTCATGATTTTGCATTTCACGACTTCAAGACTCCTGTAGTAAGAGGTCCTGACATCCCAAACTCCCACTATCTAAAATCGTCCTCCTTCTTTTGGGATTTCGGCGTTTCGCATTTCGCGATTCCGGGACTCCTGTGGTGAAGTGTTTTGACACTTCGACTCCTGGTATCCAGAACTGTCTCTTGCTTTTGGGATTTTTGCATTTCTCATTTTGCGATACTGGGACTCCTGTGGTGAAGTGTTTTGACACTTCAAATCCCGGTATCTGGGACTCCGAAATGGGTTTATTTCCCGGTCTATAAAACTCTTGTTGATGTGCCTCTTTCAGGATTTTGGGAGTCCAGATTTCGCAACTCTCAGACTCTTGTGTTGAAGAGTCTCAACTCTTGACTTCTCAATCTCTCGATAACTAAAACTCCAAAATGGAGTTTACGCTTCGAATCTTTCCATGCAATTATCCCCGTGTTGCTGATCTTCTTTGCCTGCATGTTTGCCATAAAATAAAAAATCACACTCTTGCACTCTTCGTGCACCTCCGCCTCTACACTATCTCTTCTGAGCTTACGTTGTCCCTATTTTTCCATCACTACATACTCTGATCTTTCCATCAATGAAAAGCACATCTGCCTAAAAACATGCCAACAATATTCCCCTTTGGCATTGATGGCAACCCTGAACGACTGCGCTAATCTGTTAGGAGCTCCAACTATAGCATCTGGTCCCGACCACTCCTTTTCTCCCCCTTTGACATCAATGTCAAATAAAACATGCTCCCCCTAAGCTATTGCAATATTTTTAGGAGGTATCATATATTCAATCAATACACAACTCCCCCTAATAGGAATGACTCTCTTAGGTGTGAGACGGGATGACACCCAGCTTCTGTCGGAGATATTCAAATGGTGTCTTGTCTAGGGGTTTAGTAAATATGTCTGCAATTTGTTCTGTGGTTGGAATGTAATGGACCTTAACAACCTGATTGGTGACCTGCTCTCTCATAAAATGGTATTTTATGGGAATATGCTTTTTCTTGGAGTGGAATACAGTATTCTTGGACACACTGATGGCACTAGTGTTATCACAATGGATTGGGATCGGTGCAACATATTTTACCTCCAAGCTTCAAGTGTCTAAATCATCCATAATACCTAAGTGCAACAGGTAGCATCAACAATGTACTCTGCCTCTGTAGTTGATAAAGAAATGGAACCTTTCTTTTTACTCAACCATGCTACTAGTGAATCTCCTAAGAAGAACACACCTCCACTCATGCTTTTCCTTTCATCCATGCTATTATCCCAATCATCATCTGAGTAGGCTGATAATTGAAAATTCTGATTCTTAGGATACCACAGACCATAAGTCATTGTTTCTTTCACATACCTGAATATCCTTTTGATAGCTATCAAATGACTCTGTTTAGGTGCAAACTGATATCTTCCTACCATTCCAACAACATGCATTATGTCTGGGCGAGATGATGTGATGTACAGCAGGCTGCCTATCATTGACCTATATGAACTTTGATCAACATCAGGTGAGTCATCATCCTTGCTTAATTTTCATCCAGTTACCATAGGTGTGCCCACAGGTTTAGAATCTTCCATTTGAAACCTTTTCAACATTTCTCTTAGATATTTTTCTTGAGAAATGAACATCCCTTCAGACCTCTGAGTAATTTGCAGACCAAGAAAAAATGACAGTTCACCTATCATAGACATTTCAAACTTAGACTCCATGGTAGAAGAAAACCATCTTACCAATGAATCCTTATTACATTTGAAGATGATGTCATCTACATAGACTAACACAATGAGCAAATAATCACGCTCTATTTTGATATATAGATTGTTGTCAATTGTTCCTCTCTTGAACCCTTTACCTTTGAGATACATATCCAGTCTGTGATACCAGGCACGAGGAGCTTGTTTTAATCCATATAAATATTTCTTCATCTTGCATACTAAGTCAGGGTTATCAGACAATTCAAAACCCTCTGGTTGTTCCATATAGACTTCTTCATTTAAATCTCCATTTAGAAAAGCTGACTTGACATCCATTTGATAGAATTTAAACCTTTTATGACAAGCATCGACAAGAAATATTCTTATAGCTTCTAACCTTGCTACGAGCGCAAATGTTTCATCAAAATATAGTCCTTCTATTTGAGCATAGCCTTTATAGACTAGTCTTGCTTTGTTCCTGACAACTTGTCCCTTCTCATTCAACTTATTCTTAAAGATCCATTTGGAACCAATGATATTTTTACCTTCCGGTCTATGAACCATCTCCCACGTATTGTTTTTCTCAATATGATCAAGCTCATCATTCATTTATTTAACCCAAAGGTCATCTTTGCTAGCTCTATTAAAGTTCTTGGGTTCCAGCATGGATATGAAAGCTATATGTCAATGTTCAGTGTTTTTGATTATCTTTCTCCTAGTTTGTACACCTTTGTATTTTTCACCAATTATCTGACTTGTAGGATGATTCTTTTGAGTGATTCTAGAGGAGGAATTTGAAGTTTTCTGTTGATTTGAGTCAGTCCAAGTATCCATGTCTTCATCTTATTCAGATTCTTCATTTTCTAATTCGTGGGCCTGTTCATCTTTAGCTTTAGTTGTGTCTTCTGTAGAAGACTCATTACTGTATACCTCTCTTGCTGGGATCCCTCATCAACTTTCACATCAATACAATCAACCATTTTATGAAGCCTCTTATTATAGCATCTGTATCCTTTGTTGTTTGTAGAATACCCTAAGAAGATACCTTCATCAACCCTGTCATCATATTTTCCAAGTTTCTCATCATTATTCTTTATGTAACATTTTCTCCCAAAGACTTTGAAGTGTTTAATTGAAGTAGGTCTCCCATACCACAGTTCATAAGGTGTCTTGTCACTTTGTGGTCTGAGGTGGGATTTGTTAAGAACATGAATTGTTGTGTGTATTGCTTCTACCCAGTAGGTTTGACCAATGTTCTTCTCATTCATCATTGACCTGGCCATTTCCTGCACTGTTTTGTTTTGCCTCTCAACTACTCCATTTTGTTGTGGAGTTCTTGGGATGGTGTATTTTCTCCTGATCCCATGCTTATCATAGAATTCCTTGAAGTCACTTGACATAAACTCTCCTCCTCAGTCTGATCTTACTATCTTTAACTTCTTTCCTGTTTGAGTCTCAGTTAAAGCCTTAAATATTTTAAACTTCTCAAAAGCTTCATCTTTTTCTTTGAGAAAGGCAACCCAAGTAAGTCTGGAGTAATCATCAATAATCAGCATGAAGTAGTTTTCTTTCTCTGTGCCTTCCTATCTTGATGGTCCACATAAATCCATATGAACTAGCTGGAGTGGTTTCTCTATTGAAGTAAAGCTCTTGGAATTAAACTATGTCCTATTTAGCTTTCCTACCTGGTAGGGTTTACACATTGAATCTTGGGGCTTTAATATTCTCAGAAGATCTTTTACTGCCTCGAGATTTTTGAGTTTGATTAAGTGGTCAAAGTTTAGATGTCCAAGTCTCCTATGCCATAACCAACTTTCATCATGTTTGATTAGATGACATTCTTCTCTATTTTCTTTCAACACATATACATTATTTTATGTCCTTATGCCTTTGGCCACCACTTGTCCTGAGTTTATAGACTTTATCTTGCAGTCCTTGGATGTGAACACCACTTCACATCCTCTGTCACACATTTGACTTACATTGAGCAGATTATGTTTCAACCCATATACAAGTAGAACATCTTGGGCTTTTCCTTTTCCATTATTTAAACTCACCATCCCTTTACCCTTTATTTCACCTGGAGCATCATTTCCAAAGGTTACGTTTCCTAATTTTCTTTCACTTAGAGATAGAAAATTACCTTTGTCTCCCATCATATGTTTCGAGCATCCACTGTCTATATACCAAGGGTTCATTTTTCTTTGAGATGAAAACACTAATCCACACTTGTCACTTTCTTTCTTCTTCCAAACCTTAACATTTTCAACAAGGGAATTCAAATATGGTTCATAGTTTCTTAATCGACAGTCAACAGATTTGTGTCCATAGTAACTATGACAGATGTAGCATTCAATCTAATTATTAAATATTTTAAAATTATTGTTGAAGTGTTGTCTACTCATTGACTGTTGATTATTTCTTGACCTCCTTAGTTGCATGTCTCTAGAATTCATTTGGAAATTTGCAATTTGTGAAGTTTTGTTACTTGGTTGTATCATTCTTTCTTGTGGAAAGTATTTATTCCTTTGAAATATTACTTGATCATGTCTAAGTCTTAAGGAACAATTTACAACTTTGTGACTAAAGTTATAATAGTAGAAACAATATCCATAGAAAAGTTCTTTGTACCTGAAAGATGGTTGTCTTCTTTGAGCAAATCGATTTGTTCCATGCTGATGACATCTTTCAGTAGGAAGCACATTATTTCTTTGTTCTAAAGATTCAGTCATGGAACCTTTTTCTTTACTCATCCTGGGCAACTGATTGTCTTCCTTTGTCTCTACAGGTTTGTTGTTTTCATTGGTTGTAAATTTGACAAACTTGATGGGTTCTTCGTTTCTTGGCTTACCACTACTTGATCCCTCTTCATAACCCAAACTAGTTTTCAACTTTGGATTCCTTTGCTGATTTAGAATGGTGGCTAATCCTTCTGAGGCTTTGATACTTGATAGATTTTAATTATACAAATCTTGAAACTTCTCCATATCTTTCCTATTTTTTACTACTTCTTGTTCTAAGGCTTCACATCTTGCCTTCTTTTCTGATAACTTTCGTTTCAGAATGTCTTCAATTTTCTTTGCCTCTTCTAATTCCACTTTTAGTAGGACAAGGTCTTCATCAGGTTCTTTATTGTCTTTCTCGAACTGTATCATCAATTGTCTTTGCTTTTTGTTCTTAATTCTTACTCTATCAATCTCTTCCAATGCATTGATCAATTCTCCTTCCATGTCAACCATAGCTTCTTCTTCATTAGCATCACTTCCTATGTTGTTATTATCATAATCCGGTTTGGACATAAGTATGAAGTCATTTATTTTATCTTCAATAGAGGAGTCATTGTCTTCATCATCTGAAGGATCATCATCATTGTTTATGCAAAGACGTTTCTTGCTAAATTTATTCTCTTTAAATAAATTTTTGTGTCTGTACTTCTCCTCATCATCACATGTATGATCCTTTCCTTTGTGAGAACATTTATTTTCAAAATAACCTATCCTACCATAGTTGAAGAATTTGAAAGGCAATTTACCTTTGTATTTTCCTGATCCCTTCTTCAGTCTCTTCACAAATTTTTCTTCAATTTCATCGGGCTCAGAATCCTCATTCTTGTCTTCTTTAAATGATGCTTCTCTGGAGGTGGGTTTATCTTTAACTATTCTCATTTCATACGCAGCCAATGTTCCTAGAAGTTGATCAAAATCTAAGTTTTTTAGATCATTAAGTTATTCTATAGCAGAGACCTTCGGGTTGAACCTATCTGGGAGAGATCTCAAGATTTTCTAAACTAAAGAAGGTTCCTCAATTTTTTCACCAAGTGCCTTCATTGCATTTACCATTTCTTCTACTCTAAGAAAGTATTTTCCAACAGTTTCATCTTCCTTCATCTTCAGTTGTTCAAACTGTATTCTGTAGGTTTGAATCTTGGCGTCCTTTACCTTCTCAATTCCTTCATAACTTTTAATGATTTTGTCTCACATTTCTTTGGCAGTTCCTAGGTGCATAACTTTTACGAATTCTGCTTCTGCAAGCCCACTCAATATAGCATTCATAGCCTTAGCGTTGAAGCTAAATTCTAGCTTGTCATCCTTATTAGCTAGTACAACTAGATTTACATAACCACTATCTACCACATCCCGGACATATGATCCTAAAGCCATTAAGTAGGTTCTCATTCTCACTTTTCAGAAGGAAAAGTTTGTTCCATTGAACAGAGGGGCCTTATTGGTTGAATTTCCTTCATGGCTTGACATGTTTAAGATCTAGGATCTACCCTTAGAAA
>ML777819.1:701770-754246 GCA_009831015.1 Picea engelmannii
GTTCTTAAACAATTATGCTTATTTTAAACTCTTCAGAAAGTACTCAATGACAATCAAAATAATGCAGGGAAATAAGTAATAGCACTTTCAACATCAGTCACACATATGAGATATACAGAGACAAATATTTCCTGAGGAAACCCATAGAGGGTAAAAACCTCTTCCTATTTATATGATAAGTAATATTTACATTCTTTACATTATCATACATATGAACACCAACTCATAATGAGGCTGCAACCTCTGTTTTGCAAGCTACTACTTATTGAGAGCACCAACTCTCTAGTTTCTCTAGCACCAACTAGAAAGAAGCAACAACTCCTAGTTTCTCTAGCACCCACTCCCTAAGTGTTCCAACACCAATTGGATGGAAACACCAACTTCCAGTCACACAGGCACCAACATGTATAATAGAGAACAATAGTTCTCCCTTGCACCACCCTGCCACCCTGGTTTCTCTGGCTGCAACCAGAAGGAAGATACAACTCCCTTTGTTCAAGAACCCACTTGAACCTCTGAGGACAACAGTCCTCCCTAGCATCTCCCTACCACCATGAAATATAAATCTCTCCTATTATGACTTATTACAGTGATATAAAGTTCTTCAATGGCTTACCAGTCTCATCAATTTTCTGCTACACTACGTTGCTTTGTCTGCATCAGTGTCTTCTGCACCCTCCTTGTGCCTTCTGTTCTTTTTCCTTTTATGCTCTCTGTGCCATGTCCCTTCAATGCACCATTCCCCTAATGTGATTTTCTACTGTTGTGTTCTACCTCCTTCTTCACACCTCAATCACACTCAACAACCACACACATTTCTTCTTTGTTCAACATTCTTATAGTCTCTGTGCACCTTCTGCATGCAATCTGCTCCTTGCTCTTGCATCCTCTCCCATGCAATGTCCTCCACATCGGTGTGTTTTCTTAACTTCACTCTTCCACATCTATCCCATCTCCTATGTGCCACATTGTATCTGTTTGTTCTGTATCTCTTGCTCATTGTGAGTGCTTTTCCTGATCATCGTGGTAACTCTTCAGTTTCTCTGGTGGTTTTTCCCCACACGTCCATCATCACTGGGTGTTATATCAAGATTCCTCATCTTCTCTGGCAGTTGAGACTCTTCGTCTTCTCTGTCATAGACGAGCTCATCCTCTGGCATAAGCCATCATTTGTTTCTAGCAGTTACACTGTTAAGTGCAACAATGGCCCTCTGATCTTATTCAAATTCATCTACACTGTTGAATTGACTTCATTGAATATTGTGTTCATTTATCCATTTCTCACTTCAGCATTTTGACAATCTTGTTGTGTGGCATATTGACTGTCCAAGTCACGATCTTCAAAACTCCGAAAAAGGAGCTTGCCGCTTCAAGTTTTTCTCTACAGATCTTTGACCATGTGACTATGAGAGGTGACCGAGCACTTATTCATATAGTGCTCTCGCGATTTCTCTTTTTGGCATTTCGACATTCCTGTGGTGATGAGTTCTTAATGCTCCATGTCCCGGTATCCAAAGATCTGAAATGGAGCTCAGTTGCACTAGCTCCGATCATTTCGGCATTTCGCATTTCGACCTTTCACGATTCTTACGATGAAGAGTCTCGTCACTTGAATCTTCCAACTCCTGGTATCCGAAGCTCCGAAATGGAGTCAGATCAATGGTCCACACCCTAGATGATTTGATAGTCTAGATCTCTTCCTGATTTTTCACATCGCTATTTCGACATTCTTGATGTGAGAGTTCTTGACAACTCCACCTCCCAGTCTACAAAACTATAAAATGGAGTCAGCTCAACTTTTCGGCTTTTCGCACTTTGCAACTTCGGGATTCCTGTCTTGAGAGTCCTTGAAATCTCCAACTCCTAGTATCCAAACCTTCGGTATGGATTCTTTGACATTTCATGACTTCATATTTCATGACTTTCGGGACTCCTGTAGTAAGATTTCTTGACATCCCCAACTCCCGGTATTCGAAATCGTCCTCCTTCTTCCAGGATTTTGGCATTTCGCATTTCGCGATTCCAGGATTCCTGTGGTGAAGTGTTTTGACACTTCAACTCCTCGTATGCAAAACTGTCTCCTGGTTTCAGGATTTCGGCATTTTTCATTTTGCGATACCAGGACTCCCATGGTGAAGTGTTTTGACACTTCAACTCCCGGTATCCAAGACTCTGAAATGGATTTATTTCCCAGTCTGTAAAACTCTTGTTGATGTGCCTCTTTCAAGATTTCAGGATTCCAGATTTCCCAACTCTGGTACTCCTGTGTTGAAGAGTCTCGACTCTTGAATTCTCAATCTCCTGGTAACAAAAACTTTGAAATGGAGTTTATGCTTCTAATATTTCCATGCAATTATCCCTGCCTTGTTGATCTTTGTTGCCTGCCTGTTTGCCATCAAATAAACAAGCACATTCTTGCACTCTTCATGCACCTCTACCTCTACTATCTCTTCTGAGCTTACGTTGTCCCTATTTTTCCATCGCTGCATAATCTTATCTTTCCATCAATGACAATCACATCTACCTGAAAACATGCCAACAAGTATAAATGTAGTTACATGCCAATAGTTTTCATAGTCACGAACAAAGCCAAGTGAAACTAGTCTCAAAATCAATCTGAAGATATCTGTATACCATGTAGTACAATCTAATCTCCCATGATCACTGAAGTCAAATAGGTACTGGTCCAATTAAATGGAAACAATAGCTTAGGAAAGTTGCATCTACAAAGTGATGTCTTCAAGTCTTCAATACAATCCGCCAATGGTGCAAGTACACATCATGTGAATAAATGAGTTGAGGTTGAACACGATGAGACATCATTTGATTACCGATCATTGAGGTATACCATTAACAAACGTGAGACAACCTACCAATGATGAAAGTAGGTATCAACGCACCGATTACATCTATTACAAATGTGAATAAAGGAGCTCGTGTCGAACACTTGACAGATCCATTGATCAGGAGACATTGATGTAATCCCATCTGTCAATTGTGAGAGAGCCTGTCACTAATGACTGCAAGCCTCAAGGTACTCATAAAACTCTAGGTCTCATATCCAGAATACATGAGTTGAATTCGATGGAAAGAGACCCACTGAAAGGAGATCATTAAGGCATCTCTCATTAGTCAGCATGAGGAACAAAGTAGGAGCTTCATGATTTGGTTGATATCGGACAAAGAACATGTTCACAAACGAACGACTATGTTCATCTTTTGCATGTACCAAATGCAAGTGGTACATGAAAAAGACCCTCTGAATAACAGCCAATGATGAAAACTTCTAACAAAGGTGAGGAAACCACCAATAAGGCTAATGGAATCCAAGACACTACACGAATCCCAAAGTGTGAATAGATGTCTTTCCATCGAACACAAGGGGAACCACCCAGTCAACAACCCCTGATGAAATGTCAATTGTTGGGTTCAAGGTTACCTACCAATGATGAAAGTAGGACTAGGGTGCATCATAAGACCAAAGTATCATGTGATTCTGAGACAAACAGAGGGTATGGCCAACATGAAAAGTCAATATATTTGAGGAGTGGTCGACATAGGTTGATAGAATTCCTTTGAATAAGAGCATGAGACATATGGTGGACTCTGGCAGCATAGACTTAATGATGTGATGTCACATACCCACTACGAAAATCAAACTTTTTCGTTGATTTCTCAACAATCAGAATCCCCGAATTCATATAGCGTAGGCTAGCTCTTTCCTTTTCCCACCTCCATATGATTGTAGTTCATGACTATGGGCCGAATCAACATGGCATCTTTTCGCACTTCGCGACTCGGTGCTACCAGAATGTCGAGTCTCTTGACTTTGCAAACCTCGAAGCTTGAAACAGCAAAACGTCGAACCCCGATGGGGCTAGTGAGGGGTAAGTTTCTCTATTGAGGTCTTTTCTACATGACCCTATACTGTGTCCATGTGCTTAATCCAGCCAAGATCTTATCAACTTTTCGCGATTTAGGGAATCGTGATATATGACTTCTACCTTCCCCCATTCAAACCCCCGAAACTTTTGAGGCCTCCAAAATTTCCCTCCAAAGGGAGATCGACGGCCAAAATCCTCCCCTGATCCAATGGTATGGATCCTTTCAGGGTTTCGGTACTCAAAAGTTCGAAATGCGACGACTCCAAGACTCTTCATCATTCAAATCTCTGAATTCCGATAGGGAAATTCATGTAAGAGATCGACAACTCTTCAGAGTGTGGTTCCAACGGTCCATAGGATTTCGATACTTTCCCTTGACTCTGAATTCTCACCATGCATCTCCCTTGATGGAAGGTCTCAGTTCCTTCAGGACTTCTCCTCTCCACTACCGCGCATATCAGAATTTCGGGTATCGGAATTTCATGATTTGTGAAGGCAAGGTTTCTTGCCTTCTTAGTTTCCCGGATGCCAAAACGCCGAAACGTCGACTGACAACCACATGTCCCTTCGATGGACGGCGATGACCTTCAGCCAAGATAAATGGTCATGACCTTTTTGGGATGATCAATGGTCACAATCAAATCTCATCTTTCCTCAATCTCATTCACATGTTATGCCATTTCGGGGTTTCAGTGATCGAAATTTCGTGACTCGCGAAGACAAGGGTACTTGTCCTTTCATTTTCCCAGGTGTTGAAACACCGAAGAGCTTACCAGTAGCGACATATACTCACTCAAATGGATGGTCCTCGTTGTTTCATGATTTTGCGACTCGCAACCCCCAGTGACACAAATCCTTTGTCAACTCGAATCCCTAGTATTTGAAATACCGATGGACTCTCGATCTCTGCCACGTGTCCTTCATGGATGGATGGTCTAGATATATATCGGGAATTTCACCATGGAGTGTCTCGATCCCTTGTCATCAGGACTCCTGGAATCCCAAATTTCAAATCCTCGATACCGACTCCTCTCTCGGGACTTTCTCCCTTGTTCACGAGAGCTTAACCCTCATGCATCTCTTAACAGATCCAATGACTGTCAGGTTTTTCTAGCTAAGATTTGATGGCTCAAATCTATCCCATGTCACAAACTCTCCCACTACTCTCTGTACGTGGAAAAACCAACGGTCCAGATACTCCCACAGACCTTGGGGATCTACGGTCCTGATTTCCTCGCTATTCACGAAGATAGAGGAAAAGGGGCAAGGTATGTAACGCCCTTGTTTCTTTCATCAATCTAATGGTCATGAATGACCATGGATATTCCGACGGGATCTCATCTGTCGATCGATACTTATCCCTATGCTGCTACTTCGAGATTTTAAAAGGGTCATTCCTCCTCATACAGGGTTGTTAAGACTTGCACATTCAAGTCCTTTTTCAAGGTTCTTGGTAAACCTTTCCAAGGAGGGAATCTCTGTGAAGAGATCTATTTCGGAGCATTCTTGGAGACAGATAAGGGGAAAAAAATTCCTGAGAAAGGACTGGAAGTATGACTTGGTTCAACTTTTGCATAATTAAATTCATTTATCAACACAAGCCATGCGTGGTTTTTCTGTTATTTGCATACATCTACCATTTCTTATCAAAACACTGCACAAACATTCTTATACTGTAATTGTTCACAATTTCACAGTTTATGAGCATATATGTCAGCATATGAATTTCAATATGCAATATGTAAAACACTTATCATAAATAACACCAGAAGTGAGTGCAACTGCTGAGAGGGGTACTCATTTCCACCCAATCGTAGGCTCAGCAACTCCCAACAGATTTACCACTAGCCACCCCTGAGCTGAGACCATGATGTTGTGAGACTGCGTCTCTATTTTCCAGTGACTAGGAGAAAAGGTTACTCTCCTTCCTCTCTGCTATCACCCACTCTGCATAATGCCAGATTATCTTTCTCCCCTCACGTCGTCCCCCTCAATCGCTTCTCCCCCATGCCTTATCCTCTTGTGAGGTTGTGTGTGGCACGATTTCCCTCGTGCTGGTTAGGCCTTACATCTCTATGGATAGGTGGTTCACCTCCCCATCCCTCATTAATTCATGAGGAGCCATCTACCTACCAGCCTGCGAGACATTTAATTCAGGGTCAGCGAGCCGCTTTTGGTTCTCCGGGCTAGTGGAGTCCAAATACGGTATTGATTTTCAGTGGAAGTTAACGCCACCATTCTAGGTGCCTTCCACTGCCTTTCTCTAGCCATCATGGTCTCTTTTTCAGCATATCCCCTCTCAACAGTCCTACAATATATATATATATATATATATATATATATATATATATATATATATATATATATATAATTCACATTCATCGGCCTTTTCCACAAGGTCCATTCACATCACACATTCACATTTCTAAGTTTTCCACAGTTTTTGGCCAGTCCAGTTATTTTTACAAACTGGGGGAAATAGGGTGTTACATGTGACAACTAGATGCAGGACACATCCATAATGTTCTCTATAGTGACTGGAAGATTAACCAGTTGGTAGAGAAAATTTTGTAACGAGATCAGCCTCCTAAGGCCATGCTAAACCCAAAATTATGATGACGCAAGGACTCAATAACTTTGTGATTTGTTCAAAGGCAACACGATTGCTTGTAATTACAATATAGTACTCCCCTCCCACCTATCTTTTTTTTTTTTCATAACAAGTGAATGCTATGATACAGAGGAGGGATCAAGTGTTGCAAGTAAGAAAAACTAGTTCCAGCAGAAAAACGTATCTATGCTCAATGCAAGGAAATGCATGCAGGAGATGGAAATTTAGGGTGATGTTCCCTCCAAGGTATAGGGTGTCAAATTGTGAAGGATATAAACAAGGCTCTGCTTGGTTGAGGATGCAAACTACTTGGGACATGGTTTATAACACAAAGTGAGAACTAGCTAAAGGCTCAATACTGCAAGCAAGAGCATGAAATGCAATCGCAACTTAATGCCAAAAAAGTCCTTTTTTATATATTTTAGTCTACTTGGTGTGAAAAAGGGGTAAAATTGTGCCAAATAGATGTCTTTTCAAATCCAATTTATGAGTGTGAAAAAGACAAGTTCACTCGACGATCTTTTCCATTTTTGATAGAGAGTCGGAAAATAGCTTAACTAAGACTCATGATCTTTCAAATCCAATTTTAACGAGTGTGAAAGGGACAAATCACTCAATGATCTTTTCAATTTTTTATAATGAGTCAGAAAAGAGCTTAACTAAGACTCATTTTTAGTTCTAATCAACATGTAAAGGGGGAGGCCAAGGCTCCTGTCCCGGCCTTCTGCCGAAAGTCAGTATCTTATAGATAGCTGACAAAATCTTAGGAAAGACCAAAGCTCTCCAAGTTGAGGAGAAGAAAGTGCCAATGGAGTGCATAGTATCGGTTATGGTTTGAATAATGTCTCTTAGTGGAACAAACATAGGTGGGGGTATGGGATGTCCTGTCAGGTCATCCTAGTCGAAGGGGACCTCGTCAGAACTTGGAGAGAGAGTATTCAGAGGAAGAATGAATCTCTCTTGTTCAGAAGGGGGAAGATTTGGAATGTTGATGATGTGACTGGAGGGTGCATCACTCTTTTTAGGGAGAATCAGTTTGACCATAAATGGCACCGTCATGGTCACTTCTTCAATTATAGGTTGAATATGATGCATGGTAATGGGGGCAAGAGACGCTTCACCCTCTGTGGAGGGGGTGAGGTCAGAGGAAAATCTCATCAGTGATATCGTCGAGATCATTAAAGGTGAAGTGGTGTGAGGAGGAACAATGGGTGTCTTAGAGTCCAAATGGAGTTTGGGTGGGCCCCATGCCTTTGGTATCTCGACAGTCATTGGGCACAAGCGAGTAAGATGGATTCCTTCACAAGACTTGCAAAGGAATTTAGGCTTACGTCTAAGACATTTAGGTTTCTCGATGGGACTGGCTAAGGAAAGAGAGTCATCTCCTGTATGATAAATAGGAGTCAGTGACATGACATGGCTATGATCTGAGGTGAAAAGGATGGTTCCCCCAACATAATTAGCAGAGGTTGAAAGTGAGTTGTTGACATGATTTGTAGAAAGTGTTGACTCATCTCTGACATGACTAGCAGAGGTGGTTGATGGTGCACTGGTGTGTCTTACAGTGGTTGGGCTAGCAATAGGTTGTGGTATTTGATTCCAAGGTCCCATAAAAGATTGATTCTAAAACATTGTAGGACAGAAAGGATCCTGGTATACTCCCTGTCTTGGCCTAGAAACATGGTGGTTTATGCCAAGATGGTCTGAAGAGGTCTGGGCGAGCATCATCACTGAGGTCTACAAAGAGACCGAGGTAGGATAATAATTATTTGAGTGAGGATATATGTTTCCCCCTTGTGAGGGTGTCCCATAAGGAGGGTAGCCCGAATTATAAAATTGATTCTCCCCATACGGAAGACCTGGGGGTACTTGAGGACCTAGTGAAGAAAAAGTGTTTAAAGGGACCGACATGGAAGATGAAAGATTAATGGGTGGGGTGTAATAATCACCCATCTGAGCACTGGATCCTGAAAGAGAATAGCTAAGATTGGATCCATAAGGTGGAAGGTTCTAACCTCCCATGGGAACAACACTCATATCAAATGAAGAAGTGGGCATGGAAGTGATGGTGCCCCCGAGTCCAATGCTAGGATTCATATAAGTAGAATAGGGAGGGGGTTGCATGTGGGAAGGCATATCAATATAAAAATGACTAGAGACCTAAGGTGTGGATTGAGTGCTGTAATCGTGCATACCATTGTAACAAATAGAAGGGTTTTCCCCCATGAAATGAGGAGGCATCATGGGGGGGGTAGCGGTGAATGGAGGAGTAAAAGTCACTCCACTATCCATAATAATGAAACCAAAAACCATAGACCTAGGGTCAACTAGTAATCAAAGAGCATACCAAAAATTCAAATGCCCAATATGCATGCAAATGGGCTAAAGTGGCTGAGTGGCCTCCCTCGCTAAAGAAGGTATGCCTCATCTAGGAGGGACCTGAGACTCCCTGCTAAAGTTTGGAGGTAACCGAATCAGTTATAAGGGCCCTCGTAGGCTTAACAACTAGTCGGTCAAATCCCCCCGGAGAGGTAATCTTCCATAAAGGTTGTGTGTTGTCTGAACCCTATCTGACCCAGGATACAAGTAGAATAACCCCTGCAAGTAACCTATGATAAAACTAAGTCAAGAAACTAATCAACAACTGTATAACCAATGCACATGAAAACAATCATAAGTCTGGATTATCATATGGGTAGGGTAGCAAAGCTCGAAACCTTGAAAGTATTGCCTCTCAAAGAGGTATGGATACTAGCAAGAACCCCAAATATGAATAAATCCATAGAAATGCCTTTGACGCTAGGTGAGTATCCAGGGGTTATCCCTTCAACAAACTTTGTGTGACCTCGTGCTTAACTCCAGTGTGAGTGGAGCCTCCTGATATTACCAATTATACAATGGATTTCTCAACTCCTTGTCTCAGACACATACGTTGATTTAATTTCCTTGGAGAAGTTTACTCACAAAATCCTATTCCAAGGCACTAAATCCTAAGCTAGTTTATGCACCCTAAAAATAAAATCATTAGTAATCAATTTTAGTTTAAAGTGTAAATTTTATTGGTCGTGATTACTCAAAAAGGTATGGAAATGAAACTCATGGTGTTATGACTCTGCATGAAAATAAAAATAGAAATAATGCAAATCCTAACTTTAACTTTTCAGTGAATGATATGCTAAAAAACAGTGCAATCTTCAATTTTAACTTTGCGACTTGGAAGTAAAATGCAATATTTCACTAAATGTGCTAAGAAAATGATAAAGGTTCCAAGACAAAAATACCAACCAATGAAAAATACCTATTTTTTTGCATTTTCAATATATTAAAAATAAAATGCATGGACTGATAAGTGACTTGATATATAACTTCTACTGTATATAAAAAAAATCACTCAAGAAGAATACCAAGCATCTAAGCAGACAACCCAACTACCAAGGACAAATCAAAAATGGAAAACAAAGAGAAAGATGCCGCCCAAAAATTCAACTCCAAACAGGTTTTTTGTCATCCCATATAATCTCAACAGGCACCACAAAGACCTAAGAAGGCTCATTGATCCTCAAAACCTACCCAGTAGTCACTAAACCAAGCAAGCAAGCAAAGGGAAGTGGTATACGTGACTATTCAAGAGGAAAGGGTATATATACACTTCTTGCAGTGAGACAACAAGTGTGTATATACAACTATCAAGGCAAAACGAGCGTATATTCTTTAAAACAAGGCCATGCAAGGGTAAAAGGCTAAAAAACCAGACCCGGAGTGAACAAAATCTGTCCAGTAGTGATATGACAAGAAACACAAATGAAAAAGAGCAAGGTAAGAAGAAAAAGGTACTTCAACACTTAGAAGGAAGATCTCTCCCTAGTGAAATCACCAATTTCGTTAAAAGGGAAAAACTCTCTATGGCCAAGGGTAAACCACAACAGACAAGTATGACTGTAGAAATCAACTTAGTTCCAACATGTGCTATATAAACTAATGTGCAATACAAGGAAGAAGACTACCTCGATCCAATCGTTTGATGTCATTCCATCATTGAGAACTTTGACCCAAAACTTTACACCTGCAAGAAGTTCTCAGCAAACAAGCGATGAAAGTACATAGTGATAATATATCAAATGAGTTAGCACATCAGATAGCACAATCCATTAATAAACATTACAAACATTCCCATGGCTAATAATCCAGGAGCATTGTCAACAACAAGCGAGCGTGGGACAAACGCTGATGCATTTTGGCACATGATGAATTGTTTGAAATGTTTTGAAGTGGATACGCCAAACTTAAATGAGACAATTAAGAAAGGGCATACTTGTAGATTGTAATCAGACCTTGAGTGTCTTGCTCTCGTCTGAAGGACTAAGAGGCATTTATGCTAGTAAATGTAAGTAGGTAGCTTTGAATTCTTAGATTAGAAAGTTTAGGAGCCGGAGGGAAAATGGATATAGACACCCTCACTTGTATCATTGTAACATTAGCATCATAATCAATCAAGAGAGCATAGAGAAGAAGAAGCAGAGAGTTGTGTAGAGTAAAAACCCATGTACAAAAGTTATGGACTAATACAAAGATCTTTAGTTCAGACTCATGGTGTTCAATTTCTTTCTGTGTTTGTACATGCTGATCGATATATGTTGGTTTACTCTCTGTTATGCATTTGCTTTGATGCGTGAATGTATGATTTCATATTTAATGTCTGAAATCTGAAGAGAGGGAGAGTAAGGAAATGAGTTTCAATTGTTTCTTTGTTTGAGCAAGAGTTTTCCTACAAGGAGTGCAGTGAAATTTTCCACAAGGTGTGCATTGACAAAAGTCAGAGTTCGTCTCTCCAAGCTCAGGAGGGATAACATTGTTCTCATTCTCGCAGAAGTGCAAGTTAAGCACAGGAGTTGTGCAAGGAGTGCGTAGGCCAAGTGAAGTCTCAGAGTTACAACCTGAGCGAAATTGTTGAAAGATTGTTATCGCAGGGAGTGCGCAGAGTCGAAGAGGTTCAAATACTTCGAAGTATTTGAATAATTGCCGCAAGGAGTGCATGCAGGAGTCTTCTTGAAGACTCGAGTTGTGGAGAAAGCTCAGGAGGGATAAAGTCTTTGAAGTTGTCGAAGAGAAGCTCAAGAGGGCTAGTGCCTTGAAGTGTTGTAAGAAGGCGCAACGACGTTGTTTTGCAGGTGGATGAGTTTCGTGGAAAAACACTTTGTTCATTTCACAAGAATCCTCAAGGAGAAATTGGATGGTCGAAATTCTCCGTGGAGAATTCGTGAAGTCCTGAGAACCGTCAGATTGTGCAGAGGAGTAGGGGAGTTATGGTTTAAAACCTTTACATCAAGATTCACTAGGTTGTGAAAGGCGAAGTCGCGAAACCGTGAAAGAATCTAAGCCGTCCATTAGAAGGAGGAAACGTGTCACGAGATCACCCGTATTGGGGATTCGGACATTAGAGGTTAGAAAGATAAGTCCTTCAACTTCAAGAGTAGAAAAGTCATGAGAGAATCCCAACCATCCATTTGAGTAGGATAGGTGGCAGAGATCAAGGGATCTCGCGAACTCGGAGGTTCACAAGGTGAGAGCCCAAAGATTGGGTGCTCCAAGTCGCGAGTGGCGAAATCACGAGGATCTAGGATAGTCATAGGATTTGAGCCAACAGGGGTTGTTGAATCACTCACGTAATCTCATTTTTGGGTTTCATGAGTTGAAGAGCCGAAATATTAGCATCAGGATTCGTGAAGTCGCGAAGTCCGAAACTCCAAAAAGGCGGGAAGTTTCATTGTGGGACCCGCATTGACGACGTGTCAGAATTTCGTCATTTTGGCATATCGGCAGAAAGGAAGTTGAGAATTTTTTCCTGAAAGTCCCAAAGTTGCGATTTGTGATAAGGAGTAGTGAGGATTTCGAAGTCTTGGCACTTTGGGTGTCGGGGTACAAAGGAGGTAGCGCTTCGGGAAGCGAAGTCGTGAAGTGCCAAAGCTGGGCATGAGGGACACATGGAAGAACCACAAGGTGGGCCTGGGAAATAGACAAGCGGACACACACCACTTATTAGAAGGATTCAATAATCCATTGAATTCTCGTATCTCAAGGATTCACGAGATAAGAGCACGAGAGCTCGACATTGAAACTTGCGAAGTCACGAGTAGCGAGAACGTGAGGAGAAAAGTCAACATTGCTTCTCAGGGTTTCGTGAAGGGAAGGTGCCAAGATTGGACACTTGAACTCGAAAAGGTACAAGTAGTGAGAGGTGGTAGCGCTTATCCTAGTCGGTGGTCGCGCAATGAAGGAGCTGACAGAGGAAGAGCCATATCTATATCGACATTTCAGGTATCACGAGATTGGAAGGGAAGAGTGGGGAGTCTCGACTCACGAACTCGCGAGTGGTGAGTTGTGACAAGCGATTTTGGAATTGGGCCTCGGTCATAGAACTGTGGTCACACGAAAGGGAAGAGCTTGTGTCTAGTGTTGTTTAGACAAGAGATCTTCTGAAAGGACCTGTGGATCGATTGAAATTGAGATTCCAGCAGGGAATCGAAAGAGCCGATCCGGCTGTTGTTGGGAAAAATACCCTACGGACTAGCAAACTAGGGTCAGACTTGCATGCAGATTTTGACCGTAAAGAAATCACTTTTTAACCTACCACCCAAAACTTAAACCCCTCTTTCACAATACATGCATGGAAAGAAACTACTAACCTTTTTACTGATGTTTGGTGTAGATCCTCCGTTGCGCTTTGCCCGCTTACTTGCGCTGCTCCTTCCAAAGATAATCTTGCAATCAAGACAAAACACTATGCATGCATGCTACTTTTCTACTTGAGGGTTAGAAATTAAGCATAAATTAAACAAATCATAGATAAATCATGCATTGGGATGGGAAAAGTATTATTTTATTATTTTCAAAATGAATCAACTTACAATCAAAGTCGAGACCGACCACTACTCCTTGATCCTGATCCTGGGCTCCTCCTCTTATTTTGTCCTCCAACTACTTTGCGTTAATTCTCCTCAGGCTTGAGGAAAGGCTAAAGGGTTGGGACAATGGATTCGGCAAATGGGTAGAGTTTCTTCGCTATATTTTTCCTCCTCCAAATGGTACCCCTACCCCTTCTTTTATAGGCTATAAGGAGCTAGGGTTTTGGACGAACTCTCATCCATGCATGGCCGGGAGTTTCAGTTAATTGACCCATAGCTTTTTGTCCCATAGAAAAATTTCCTATTTTTGTGTTTTTTTAGGTAAACACGGGCTGTAGTAGGTCTGCCAGCGTTCACACGTGTGCAGTAGTGGGTTAGGGTGCGTGTACCTTGACCCAAGAATATTTTCAAAGAGGTTTTTCAGCAGATGTTTTGGCAATGAAGGGATATGAGTTGGCCTGATGCCAGGTAAGCATGTGTGGTGCAATTTAGAGTTATAACAGATGCCCCCTAATGTGTGAGGTCAGAAGAGCATCTGATGGCCAAAATACATTACCAATCTTTTACCAATCTGTACTGATAAGCTGAATGAGTAAGCCCAAGAATCAGGAATCAGAAGGTGCCATCTGCAAAATAACAAATGTCTCACCGAGATGGGCATACCCATGCTCGGGATAAAATATAACCATGGCTACCAATCAAATACACTGTAGATCCATGTCAAATAACTACAAAGAGTAGCTGCAAATAATACACATCGGAGCTACATCTCGAAATCTGAAAGATATACATATAGAGTATCCATCTCCCATAAGTTGATTCGGCCTGATGGCTGTACTTCAGAGCTCAAGCAATAACTTCAAAATATTCTAAAACTCGGGTAGGAGTGTAATATGAGTGTATTACTGCACTACCCAGAGGTCTTCGATGGCTCGTTGGTTATGGACTTGATAATCTTGATGATCAGACTGGAGGCTTCAGTGATTTCGAACAAAAACTTGATTGGACGTTCAAGATGTCCGGGTATGCGGACAAGAGACATATTGCAGAGGGGACAACTCAGGCTTAGTGACAAATGTCCCTTGGATAATAGCATGACAAGTGATAAGACTCAGGCAACATATCTGTTAATTATAAGTCTATGAAGCAAGAGGCAACGCAAACTCTCCATATGTCTGGAAGAGTAACCAAACGGTGGAGGACACAACTCTATCTAGTGAGAAAAAGCTTCCTAAGGTCACACTACATCCCAAAGTCTGATGATCAAATGGACAGATGTGCTTCATCCAAGGGTGACTCATTATGCTGCCAATAAAGAAAATACTTTTCCCATCCTCATTTTGGGGTATATTTGATTTTTTTGTTCTTTTTTATGATTTTTGAAAAAGAATAAAGGAATATTACGTTACAATGGAGGAACGAGTACTGCAAACATACAATCTCAAGGCACAAGGACGAGACTGATGTTCTAGGGAAATGATACTCGGGAAAAATCATCTAGTAGCCAAAGGTGTTAAGACGTAGAAGCAAATTGTTACAAGGTTGATGGGTAAGGTATGCAATGGTGATTGATAGAACACACAATGGTAACGTCCTTCGATGTAAGTTTAACGAGCCCAGAGAAGGTAAGCTCGGTGGTTTTTCATATTTAGAGAGTCTAAAAAAGCATAAAAGGAGACTCCACTGGGGTACATTTTTTGAAAATAGTCTAGTCGGTTCGAAAAAGGAATAAACTAGCACTGATTAGATATCAATTCAAAACCATTTTAACGAGTGTGACAAGGACAAGATCACTCGACTATTTTTTCACTTTTAAGGAGTCTGAAAAAAGATTAACTATGGAATCCGTCAGGAATGTTCTTCTAGACCATTTTAACGAGTGTGAAAGAATAAGGTCACTCGGTGATCTTTTCAATTTTAGGGAGTCTAAAAATAGCTTAACTATGGACTCCGTGGGGGGTTTCTTTTTCGTAAATTTAGTCCCTCGGGCTCAAAAAAGGAAAAAAATTATACCTGAGGATACTCTTCTAAAGAAAGGGAATTCAATAGAGTATTCCTTTTTTCATACAGTTGACCATCCATACTGAAAAAGGGGTAAACTACCGCCGGACAGACGTGACTTCAAATTTCAGTTTAATGAGCATGAAAGGTCACAAGATCGCTCGACAATCTTTTCATTTTTAGAGGGTCTGAAAAGGGCTTAAAAGGAGACCCGTTATGTTTTGGGAGTCCGGAGGGTAATACAAAGAGTGAAAAAGACCCATGAAAATGAGGCTCAAACTTGTATTCAGGAAAGACTATATGGACTCCCGAGCCTAGAGTGTTGTTAGAAACGGCATGGACACCATAATGCAACCAGGACCTACCTAGGGCATCCATGTTTTGGTAAGCTATACCACCAAGTCATGACACTTCTATAATAGATATGATGGTTCTGTGTCACAACAGGATGGGATCGATCCTATATCATAAGAAAAAGGCAATGAGATGCAAAAGTTGGGGTGATAGCCTAACCTATATTGTCAAGCTGATTTCTGAAAAAAAAAAAAAAATTATGGACCGTCAATATATTTTTATTTTTTTATTTTTTATTTTTTGAAACTCAAAAAAAATGTCCCAATACCTGATCAATTCCCTCCCATATAACTCCTGGATCACTCAAAATGGTTTTTGGTATAAAGAAACTGATAAGGGGGCCCAAAAAAGTGACAAAAAGAGGCCAAAAGTCTATAAATAGAAGCTGGCAGCTCATTATCACCATTGCTGATTTGGAAATTGACTCTGGAGCCAAAATACCCCCTTTGCCAAAGATCGTGATTCCAGGAGCTACAGTGGACGAAACGGACTTCTGCTTGGACCAAGTAAGAACAAACTCCCTTATCTAGCTATTCAATACTTCATTTTTAGCATTTAGTTGATTTTGTGGGTGGGCGTCGACCTCAAAAAGGTCGGCCCTAGGTACACGCGGGATGTCCAGAGACATCCCGCATGTACATGCGTGTAGCATAAAGTCAGCACGCATGTAAATGCGACTGTCACCTCGACAGGCCACGTGTACCCTCTTATATTGATGAAAAAGTAAATGAAAACATGTATTGACCCTCCTTTACCTTGTTGTGTTGGTAGGATGTATGTTCAGTGGAGGGAAAGGCAACACGAGCCTGCCAATGAGTTAGTGGCTGCAGATCTGAATGTTGTGGTCATGCTGATGCAGTGCGGTTTGCTAAAATTCTTTTTATGCTCGTTCATGCGCACACAACCAAGGCTACTGAATGTTTTGGTTGATTATTGGCACCCTGATGCATAGGCGTTCATGCTAGAGGGGAAATCCTTGGTGCTCACCATTGAGGATATTTACTTTCTGACTGGCCTCTCAAGGAGAGGGGAACCAGTCAACTTTCAGACTTTTCCCGTGGGGTCGAGCAAGGTCTCGAAGCTAATAGATGAGTACTATGAGGCTGGGACCGTTCCTAGAGGTTCCTTGGTACCTGTTAGCAAGATTACCAGCCTTGCACTACAGACTATCCTGTTGCTTATTAGGTGGATTACCAGCTCAGCAGCCGTGCATTAGGCTTCGTGCACACAGATGAACTGTGCTATCCAGTGCATGAATGCACAAATTTTTGATTGGAGTACCACACTGTTGGAATGTATGAAGGGGAAATTGACATATTGTCGACAACGGACACATAGGAACTTCGGGTTTGGGACCATCCTGTGTTCGTTCTTTTTCGAGAGAGTTTCATGCTTCAGTCCTCGGCTGACGGTACGAGGACATCTAGCCACTTTCCCCACAGTATGCAGATGGGCAGTGTTACTACCGCGACAGGGTGGTTGAAGGACCGTGGAGGCCTTCAACGACGACTTTTTTTCTTGGCTATCACGACAGATTCCTGCTATAGAGGACTACCCATATGCAGGGATCGACTTCTCTAGAGATCCAAAGATACCAGTGCCTCCTGGTGAGGAGCGAGGGGAGATGGGTAAGTCTCCACTTGTATAGTTTTTTTTGTTTGCATATGTAATTTTTATGTCTTTTTTGATATATATATCATGTTTTTGTATACCAAAGTATTTGATGGGTGAACGTGTATTGCATGCAGATGTGGGACCTGTGTGACCTGCCGACTATGCACGGAACAGGCGTCTCCCACGACCGGAAGCCACAGTTGCCGCCACTGGGGGAGTAGCAGTAGCAGGGAACCTCCCAGCAAGAGAGGCCAAGAGGGTCCTTAGGTGAATTGAGCGGAACTTTACTGCACTCACTCACAAAGTCCCGATGGAAGAGATAGAGGACCTGTCGCCATCCATGTAGACTCATGTTGTGGGGGACCTCGGACATGGGTCCGATTGTTTAGGCGTTTAGCCCGCACTGTAGATGATTATAACAGGGCCCATAGGCCCTGAACAGACTTTAGACCTTTTATGTGCCACAAGCACTGATATGTATATATTTTTTGAGGGCATAAGCCCGGTGACTCATTACTGTTCCCACTTTTGAGGTGCTTGTGCCCATCTATGTACTCCAAGGATTTTATGATGTTTATATATGGTTTTTATCTCTTTTTTGTGTCTTATGGATTATGTGTGCAAAAATGTATTTACATGTTTATGTCCATGATCTTTTTATATGTGGGCAAGATGCCAATCTAAAATGTGATTAGCTAGAGTATCTGTGATTTGGTTTAATCTCCTAGGAACATGAAAATATGTAATATAATCAAATTTGTGTTATAAGAGACGTACCCTAAGGAATCGTCGATGTAAAGTTGGATCATGAACCCAGTATATTCTGTTTAGCTGCGACACAACCAGTTGAGTGTCTAGATAGACCCGAAGGCGAGAGATACCCAATGACAATGTGTCATGAAGCAACTCAATAACTGCACTATACTCGGCAACATTATTTGTGGTGTCACCCAAGCATATACCTCTGGAAGATAACAACTGACCCTGTGGTGTAAAGATTACCCAAGCTGCGGAGGCAAGCCTCCGCATGTGTCGACTAGCACCGTCCGCATACCCAATGAACACCTCGGACTCACTTGACATCTGCCATAGTGATGAAATATAACATCAATGACACATCCATAACACCTTTTAAAAGAAATGTAAAAAAGTAATAGTACAAAGACTATACATATGTTACAAAAAGTTACCCACAGTGACATGTCTATGAGTAATACTTCTTGAGGTAGAGCCCATTTCTAGGCTCCGCCAAATCATTCCCTTCAAAATCAACCAAACGATAAGCGCCCTTTTTTAATACCTCTTTAATAATGAAGGGTCCAAACCACATGGTTTTAAACTTCCCTGCCCCCAGGGGGTCCTTATCTTGGTCATAGACCAGGAAAAGGTCACCCTCAGAAAAAATTTGAGGACGAACGGACCTATCATATTGACACTTGACCTTATGTTTATGAGCCTCGTTGGCCAGGGCCGCATCGCGACGCTGCTCATCAAGCTGCTCAAGGTGTACTAACCACTCTTCAAGTGGAGAAGTATCTGGCAATAACTGTACTGCCAATTTCAGAGATGGGATTTGACATTTGATGGGAAAGACTATCTCCAGCCCATAGATGAGTTGGAAAGGTGAGAAACTAGTTGTAGTCTTAACAGATGTTCGGTAAGCCCATAATGCCGAGTATAACATCAAATGCCAATTTGACTTGGCTGAGTTGATAGTTCGTTGTAGAATAGTCTTAAGAGTTTTGTTTATAGCTTCCACTTGCCCATTGGCTTGGGGGTAGTAAGGTGATGAATGTTCTTTCCGTAACCCAAGCTTTGACGTTAACCCGGTCATCATTTGATTCTAAAAGTGACTACCATGGTCAGTGAAAATCTCTCTCAGGACGTCGAACCTTGCTATAATTTGGTTGAATAAGAAGAGAGTTGCAGTCTCTCCATCATCTTTAAACGTCGGCATAGTTTCGACCCACTTAGTAAAGTAGTCAACAACTACGATGATATAGTGGTGCCCACTTGCTGATGGGGGGTTGCATGTAGTGTAATCAATCCCCCACTTAGTGAAGGGACCAACTGTGATGACAGAAAACATGGGAGCTGGATGTGCCCTTATCTTCCGTGAGAAGATTTGGCACGGATGGCACTTCTTGACCGACTCGATACAATCTTTCATAAGTGTGGGCCAAAAGTAGCTTGCTCGTAAAATCTTTTGGGTTGTTTCCAACCCAGATAAGTGACCGCCACAAGCTCCTATATGACAATCGTTGAGCACAATGACGACCTCCTCATGAGTGAGACATCGATGCAAGATGTAGTCTAAACCTCTCTGATACAGCGTATCATTGAGTATGAGATAATTCTTAGCCTGATGGCGTATTTGCCGATGCTCATCACGAGAAGCAGAGGTGGGGAATTTCAAAGTCTGGAGATAGATCAATACATCTCCGTACCAGGGGTCTAAAGATTCAATCAAAAACATATCCCCCCAGATAGGTGATTCCTCAAGCACAACGTCACCTAACTCAACCAGAAGTTCTGAAATAAGTTCTGCGAAGACCAATGACTTCTTGGACTTTGTGGAAATGAAGTCTAAGTCAAATTCTTGGAGGATTACCATCCATCTACTGATTTTTCCACCGATAAATCATCGTGTCAACATGTATTGGAATGGATTCACGATAGCAATGACGGTGGTCTTGCGAAACAGAACATAGTGACGGAACCATTGAACAGCATCAACTACTGCCAACGCAAGTTTTTCGAGATGGGAATAATTAAGTTTCGGTCCTACGAGGCCTCGGCTCAGCTAATAGATCACATATTCTGAAAACAAATCATCTTCCTGAACTAAAACCATGCCTATGGTTGACTCTGCGACAGCCAGATATAATAAGAAGTCTTTGTTATAATTAGGTGGTCGTAGAAGAGGTGCGGTGGTGAGGGCATGATTTAATGCGTCGAAAGAGCATTGAGTGGCTTCATCCCAAAAAAAGGGAACATCTTTCTTCAGTAAACACATAAATCCCTTGGTGATTTTGGCATAGTTGGCGATGAAGCATCGTAAGAAGTTCGCCTTGCCTTGAATACTTTGAAGTTGTAAGATTGTGCGTGGGGGGGGCAATTGGATTATTGCCTCCACATTAAGGGGATCCACCATGATCCCTGTTGTTGATATGATGAAACCTAACAAACGTCCCGACGCGACACAAAAGCTGCACTTGTTGGTATTCAAGCGAATCCTGAAGTAGAGACAGCGTTTGAAGATTAGTCTGAGGTGCGTAGGATGATCCTTTCGCTTGCGAGAGTGTGAGGCTAAATCATCTAGATAAGCCTCGACTATATGTTTGAGGTCTTGAAACAAAAATGACATGGCCCGCTGGAAAGTGGCTCCAACATTTTTGAGGCCAAAAGGCATCTTACGATAGGAAAATGTACCCCACAGACAAATGAATGACGTTTTGTGTTGGTCTTCAGGTTTGATTTGGATTTGAGTATATCCTGAAAAACCATCCATGAACGAAAAGGCTTCACAACCAGCACATTCATCAATAATCTGGTCAATGAATGGGGTTGGAAAATTATCTTTTGGACATGCCTTGTTCAAATCACGGAAATCGGTACATACATGAATCGTGCCTTGTTTTTTATTGACCAGTACGGGGTTCGACACCCATTGAGTCAAATGAATAGGGTAAATGAAACCTGCCTTGAGCAATTTCTCAACCTCAATCTTAATGGCTGCTTCTTTCTTAGGATTGACTGGACGAAGTTTTTGTCGAACTGGCTTAGCATCAGGATACGTTGTGATTTCATGTTTAACTATTTTCGGATTGATACCTGACATTTCCTCTTAAGACCAAACAAAAACGTCGCATAATTCTTTAAATAAGATCTGTATAAATCTGAATCTCTTTGGGGGAGCAATCTTCCCCGACGAAGACGTTCTCCACGATGCTAGGGTTTCGAGAGATGTTGATAGGTATAGTTTCAGCAATAGTCACCATATTTCCCTCAGCATAAACTTCCTGTGTAGCTAAGAGATTAACATGACATGGCTGATCTCCCGTCATGGTGATAGTGAATTCTCCTGCCTCGATTCGGCTTAACTCTGGGAGGAAATATGATCTGTGATGAAGATCTTCCCAGGGTTTGTCCAGACTAGTCATTTCTTTGATTACTTCTTTGTCAGAAGGCAAGACTAAGTCTAACGAATCGATGTTGGTGAGAGAACCCTGAGCCCAGATAGTCTCTAGAGGTGGATCCAACTCTTGTGTGGGAGTCTGATCAGGGTTAGTTGAAGCTTGTTGGACTAAAGAGTATGCTAATTCAGCGGCCAACAAGGGCACGGACATGCCGGAGTGCCTCGTCTCATCCATCATGGCTGATAGGGAAGGAAGAATCCACTGATACGCAAATTAAGTCGTGCGGAATGACGCAACTTGAAAAATCTCATCCTTGTGGTGATTAGATATAAAATTGACATCGTCATGAGGAGGTGGGTAATCTAAGGTACCCATCAAGGATGGGCACAAACCAACTCCTACATTAATGACACTGGCTTGAGGATTATCAATCATGGGAACCGTGGATGCCCCCAAAGTTGGGTCAGGTCTAGAGAAGGACAATTGATCGATGGCCACTATCCGACCCTTGTGTGGAAACAACAAGACTCGAAAAACTATAGAAACCATAGATTGCATAGAATAAGTACAACTCTGACCTAACAAGAGGTTATAGTCGAGTGGAGCATCGACTACCTCTACTTCAACGCACATGGTCTTCCCTCCTAACTGCACAGGGAACGAAGGAATGATTCCATGTGGTCGAAAAGAACAACCGTCGAACACAGTGAGGAGAGTAGGTGATGGAGACAAAGCGGGCTGACCAATGGCCTTCCAACATGCTAACAACATAATGCAAGTCAAAGTTCCCTCGTCGGCCACCATGCGGAAGATATTCCGTGTAAAAGTTTTCATGGGATGAGCCACTACTTTCTGAAATGTGACGTGGTAAGGCAGACAAGGTTTTAAGTTGGTTGTATCTAACATGATGGTACCTGGGTTACAAGTATCAGTAGAGCCTAAAGCAGTTAACAAGGCTTTCCTCTGAGCAGGGTATCTTTGAAGGACTTCCAAAGCAGACATCGCACAAGGGGTTTGTGATAAATCCTCCACCACAAAGTAATTCTGGGCAGCCCTTGCGTTTGGGTTATGAGAAGATTTCTTAAATGCACCCTTTGGAATGCGTGTCATTGTTTCTCCCAAGGTCTTCTCAATCTGTAGAGGAAGAGATGGGAGTTCGACTTCTTTTCCCTTCTCAGAAGTGCTTGGTTTGCTATAGTCGTGTGCTCTAGTCATTATGAAGGCATCACCCCTAACCATATATATGTTCGCAGATAAAGAATTGTTTGGAGGAGGGCAGGTTTCTTGGCTACCCCCTTCGGCACTTGTAGAGGCTTGAGTTAAATTTTTCCCATGTTGAAAGGGGTTAGTCAACATTGCTTGTTGCTGATGTGTGACAAACTTTTGGGCCTCTGGAAGTCGAGGACATAGATGGGTCGGGTGGTCTTCCACACACAAGTTGCATGGATACCTCGCCTTCCATTTTTTCATGGTGCCCTCGCCAGCATTATCAGTGGGTTTTTTCTCCCCCTTACCCTACTTTCATTGTTTTTTCTTCCCTTCAGGATGCTAGGTGGCCTTTGGGTTAGTCATCTGCACAGAGTGTACTTCCAACATTTGGGTAGGAGGAGCAGCCAAAGTAGTAGTCTGGCTGGACGCTGAGTGTTCTATAGATAACTGTTGCAATTTCTTTGTCAATTGCTTAGTAGGCTTGGTTTGTGCTGAACCAACAATACCATCGACATGTGCTCTAGCTCTCTGTCTAATTTTATCCAGTATCGATCATGGTGCATCTGGCAAGATGTTGTACAATAAACCAGACTGAGAATAGATGAGCTCAAACTGTTGAGCCCTCATGATGGCATCTTCTTCAGAGAAAACTCCTGAAGTAGCGACGTCTTTGGATAATTGTGGGACTAAAGACTTAAGGAACCACTCAAGCAGGAATGTTGGTGGGACTGGTACTTTGACTAGAATCTTCTAGTGTCTCCACTCTCGGATATGATCAGAGATATGGTATGTTGTTGTCTGTTCGAAATTGGAGAGCAACTTTGTGCCGGCGTCGTATCTTACAGGTAACTGGAAATGGTTAAGGAAGGCCATCACCAGTTCACCAAAGGAAGAGTATCTGGAGCGATCGAGCTCAATGTACCATTTCGCGGCACTCCCGATAAGAGTGCGTTGAAACAATCGCAACTGGATGGAGTCATATTTCAATGAGTTAGATGAACACCAAATATGGAAGGTAGTCATGTGATCACCTGGATCTTCATTAGGCTTGGCCTTGAACTTTGGAATGTCCGACGACAACTTCATTGGCATAGGAGGCCAATGTGGATCATGACAAATAGGATCATTTAACAACCTTGTCAAATCTAGTAAGTGTAACGTCGCCAGAAATGGTAGTTTGGGTTGCTGCTGATAGCCTGGGAAAAAGGGTCCTAGAGTTTGACTGAAACTAGGTTGCCAGGAAAATTTTGTCTGCTGGCCCGGATTCTGGTAGAAACCATGGCCCTGACCAACGTAAGGATTTTTCATCTTTGGAGACATCATTGGCTGATTCCCCATGAAGGACATAGGATGTTGGGAATTCATCGTGTTTGACGGACTTTGGGAAGGATTACCCCATGCCGGTCCTGATGGGAGAGGCATAGAAGTTTGTCCAGGGTTCCATTGACTGTGGAAAGAATTACCCCAGAATGAAATTCCATAGGAGGGAACGGATCCTTGTCCTGAGTTCCAACGTCCTGCTATATGTGACCCCGACGCAGGAATAGTACCCTGCGCCTGAGTAGACTGTCAAAAAATGGGAGTGCCCCCAGACGTGAAAGCGGTGGATGCAAAAGTGTTGTTACCAAACGTCTCATTCCAAACAAATGGTGATGAACCTATAGACATAGTGTGCGCAGGTGTTCCTTGACTCCCAGCTCCAAATGAAATAGTGTGTGCAGGCTGCTCGGCGGACTGTTGATGCAGACCACCAAGCGAAGGGGACGAAGGAGAGATATGAACTCCAGCATAAGGAAAAGCGTTAAAAGGGACAGGAATGCCCCCAAGTTGACCTTGTAGAGGAGTGTTAGAGCTCCCTACCCCCAGACCCAAAGTCTGTAAAGTGGAGTGAGTGAGTGCAGGACTTGTACCCAAACTAGGCATATTGTATGAGAACGGAGAGCCTGTCGCACTAGGTGTGAAAGGAGTTGTGGCCGCCACGATAGATGGGATCGGTCCACTATGCGACATAGTTGCGATCGAGACCATGGTGGCCTAGACCGATGATGACAAGTTAGGAGATGCTTCTTTTTTGGTAGCAATGGTGGTGGGAATGGAAGAATTCCTAGAAGAAGTAATAATATTTGGTTCCATAACTGTGTGAGGCACTGATAGGAGTTCATAAAATTGAATTGGTACAATGATCGATGGACAAGTATCAGTGGTTGGGGTTTCAACTGAGCTGAGATTGGTGGTTGATTCCTTCAGGAGTTGTTCGGGCACAATGGTTTGTAACCCGGTTGCTTCGAAAGACCCTTGTTGGTCTAGCTTCCGCCTCAATGGTGGCGGGGGTGGCTCCAGTATAACCGGCGACAAGCCCAGAATCCTTCGTGACCGGTGGAGCTCGAGATCCTCCACTGTGTGAGAATATCCAAGACACGCTAAGGTATTCTACATGTTCAAACAGTAACACACACTAAAAAGAAGCCCCTAAGAGATAAGACAAGCAATCACTAACTATTTTGAAGAACAGTTACAACAACCAACACTAGAGCAACTTACCGGTGCAAGTGAAACTCGAATACGGAAGCACCCTTCAGGTATACTCTACAAAGAGTGGCCCGATGTCTGTCCTAGGTACCACGGTATACCCCCACAGTCACCTGTGTACCTAAAAAATATTGGCAACTAGTTTGCCAGCACGCGAACAGTCACCGGGCGGGTACAGTCGAAAGTCGGGTAGACCACAATGAGTAGGGTATCAAGCCCGAAACCTTTCAAGGGTATCAAGAGAAAATGGTCTGGAAGACAACTGAGGATCTCGAACGGATTTGAGACCCATGAATCCCCATGGCAAATGAAAATGATAGAATCCCACAACAAGCCCTCGATATGTATTCTCCACTATGCTTGGTCCGGCTTTGGAGGGGTTATCTCCGCTACCTTTCCTCACGCAACCTCGTGTTTAGCCCCTATGTTAGAGGGGGGTCCCGGATAACTTCCATGAAACTGGACTTCTATACTCCCTATCACAGACTCCAATGTTTGGTTTTGAGTGGCCTTGGAGAGTTTCCTCTCCAACCTAATCCAAGGCCCTAGTCCTGAACTAGTGTATGAACCCTACAAACAAAAAAGTCTAATAGATTCTAAATTAGCATTGCTTTTATGGGATTTTTTACGTCACAGGGTATGAAGGTGAAACTGATGATGTGTAAAGACTCAAAGCAAAAATGAATGAAAAAAGATGGAAACAAAAGAATTTTACTAAATGCAAAAATCAACAACTTTTCACAAAGAAAGACTTCTTTTTCTTTTCAATTTTTCTAAGATTTCATGCAGCAATCATAAAGGAATTTCACTCAACTATGAGCTACTTATGTTCTAAATGAACTGCAAAAAACTTATGAAAAAAAATACTTCTCCCTAGCTATTGATGCAGAAACATAATCTTCAAACAAAGAAGAAAATGAAAAGATTTTTTTTTCTCTTTTTTTTTTTACTTACGTGCTAATCAAGCAACAAAGGGAAAATACCGACAAGCCTTAAACCAAGAAAAAAAAAATTATGGCTTAAAGCACAGATCACAAAGAATCAGAGCAAAGACACTCAATGGCAATCAAGAAAGCACAGACTCTTACGCTTGTCTAAAAACCATAAAACAAAAATTTTTCTTTTTATCTTTTCTATCAACTATCAACTAAGAAAAAACGAGCTAAGGGTAAGAGGCCCTAACCTACTAACTGTTCAACCCTAGACTCACACATCTGAAAGGAACACTTCTCACCAAAGGAGGAGATGACTGCCCTACCTTGATTAAAAAGCAGCATGTCAAGCACGCTATTGTCACTGAGACAGCACGCGTGCGAACGCGTGATGAGCTAAGACAGGACGCGTGTACACGTGGTCTAACCTTGTACAGGCCGCATGTATGTTTAAATTCTAAGACAAAAATAAACACAATCAGCCCAGACCAGGAAGAGGCCTCTGGTATTGATAACCAGGGTCCCTTGAAGGCTTGGATGCTTCTTCTAACAGAAAAGAAAAAATATTTGCAAAGAATAACAAAACACAACAAGACAAACTGAGACAAGACTGTGAACCAGCAAGACTCAGACAGAATTCAAAAAACCCCTTGAGAATGTATAATTCTGATAGGGAAGAGGAGGACTACCTCTCAAGCTCTCTGAAATCCTACACGCTACTGAAACCTCTACAACTAGCATTCACACGTGGGCTGTAAGAGATTAGGGCACAGGTACACACGTGCAGGCCTTCTGCAGGCCGCGTGTACCTCTGTGTGTCCTGAAAATTGTCGTCAAGCAACAATCAGGGAAAATTGGTATAAAGAACCAGGCTCCCTGCTAGCTTAGGCCTTACAGAAAAAGACAGGCAAAGAAACAAAAAATATAATCTCTTAAACTACCCAAAAAATCAACTAAATCTGGAAACCCTAAAGAGTATCTTCCCCAGTATGGTCGCCAATTCTGTTGTTGGGAAAAATATCATACAGACTAGCAAACTAGGGTCAGACTTGCATGCAGATTTTGACCGTAAAGAAATTACTTTTTAACCTACCACCCAAAACTTAAACCCCTCTTTCACAATACATGGATGGAAAGAAACTACTAACCTTTTTACTGATGTTTGGTGTAGATCCTCCATTGCGCTTTGCCCGCTTACTTTCACTGCTCCTTCCAAAGATAATCCTACAATCAAGAAAAAACACTACGTATGCATGCTACTTTTCTACTTGAGGGTTAGAAATTAAGCATAAATTAAAAAAATCATAGATAACTCATGCATTGGGACGGGAAAAGTATTCTTTTATTATTTTCAAAATGAATCAACTTACAATCAAAGTCGAGACCGACCACCACTCCTTGATCCTGATCCTGGGATCCTCCTCTTCTTTTGTCCTCCAACTGCTTTGCGTTAATTCTCCTTAGGCTTGAGGAAAGGCTAAAGGGTTGGGAAAATGGATTCAACAAATGGGCAGAGTTTCTTCGCTATATTTTTCCTCCTCCAAATGGTACCCCTACCCCTTCTTTTATAGGATAGAAGGAGCTAGGGTTTTGGATGAACTCTCGGCCATGCATGGCCGGGAGTTTCAGTTAACTGACCCATAGCTTTTTGTCCCATCGGTAACTTTCCTATTTTTGTGTTTTGTTAGGTAAACGCAGGCTGTAGTAGGCTTGCCAGCATTCACACGCATGCAGTAGTGGGTTAGGGTGCATGTAACTTGACCCAAGAGGATTTTCAAAGAGGTTTTTCAGTAGATGTTTTGGCAATGAAGGGATATGAGTTGGCTTGATGCCAGGTAAGCATTTGTGGTGTAATTTAGGGTTATAATGCCAGCTCAAAGAAGATAAAGAACGATCCTGTGAGCAGATCTCGGCCCGAGGGCTGATAGGTCTGCATTAGTGTGGTATGAGAGATTGAATCTATTTGTATACTTTAGATAGGGAAAGCGAGAAAGAAAATCTCATCCATGCCACCGAGAAGAAGAGACAGGCAAACACTTGATCCACCAAAGGAAAGGGAAATGCCAAGAGGAAGGGGTAGGTAGGTGCCAAATCTATCCATGGAAAGAGAGATGCATGACATGCATGCCATTCTTGAGGACATGGAGACAACACAAAGGCACATAGCTGGTGTTGGAGATGTCAGTGATTCCAAAAGTGAAAATGAAGCTAGACATGAAGGAGAAGAAGTCACAGCAGAAGATGCAACAAATGAATGCCTAATTATGGTTGTTGCAAGAATGGGTGCTAAGGAAAAAATGGATATTCCATTATATGAAGGAAACCTAGATGTTGAAGAGCTTCTAGGCTGGATTAGAGCTCTGGACACATATTTTGACTATGAAGATGTCGAGGAAGACAAAAAGGTCAAACATGCTGTCAAAAGACTTAAGGGACATGCAGCACTGTGGTGGGATGAACTACAAGCTAACAGACACTACAAAGCCAAGCAAAAAATCACGAGTTGGGATAGGATGATCGCAAAGATGAAGGTGAAATTCATTCCCAGGGATTACCAGATTACTCTGTTTCAGAGAATGTAGAATTTGAGACAGAAGCTGATGTTAGTGAAGGAGTACACTGAAGAATTCTATAGGTTGAACATTAGGGCAGGTCATCATGAAAGTGATGATGAAAAGGTTGCTAGGTACATGAATGGTCAGAGATATGACATTCAGGATGAGATGAGCATGATGGCCATCTGAACGGTGGAAGATTCTTATCATATGGATCTAAAAGCTGAAGAGAAGTTGAGCTACAAATAAGGTCAAAGACGCTGAGGTAGAAGTCAAGCCAGAGGAAAATTAGTTGCCCAGAATAGAAATCAGAAACCCAAGGAAGAGTGGAAGAAACCTCAGACTCAGACTGAGAGAGATGGAAGCTCACAGAGGGGGAAGTATACCGAACATAAAGTTCAGTATGCTAATGGAAACATTTTTCCTTGTACCAGAGGTAGAGGAAGAGGAAGAGGTTGAGTGGTGAAATGCTTCACATGTAGAAAGGTCGAACATAAATCTTATGAATGTCTAGATAAGAAGAAAGAAGGTGGTGAAACTCACATTGCTGAAGCACAAAGAAGAAATGTTGAGGTAGAGGATGTTGAAGGTGGAAGATCGTTGATGATTCAAAAATTTCTCTTAACGCCAGAGAAGGATGTGGAGAGTTTGGTCCAAAGGAACAGACTTTTTCGGACCGCTTACAAGACCAAAAACTGGGCATGCAAATTCATCATGGACAGTGGTAGCATATATAATCTCATTTCTACAGAGATGGTAGAAAAGCTAGAGCTGGAGACGATTGAACATCTGAGCCCATACAGAGTTTCATGGCTACAAAAAGGACATCAGGTAAATGTCACTAAACAATGTTTAGTTGAATTTAAAATAGGAGGGTATAAAGATGAAATAAGCTATGATGTTATTCCCATGGATGTTTGTCATCTATTGCTGGGTAGACCGTGGAAATATGACAGAAATGTGATTCATGATGGGAGGAAGAACACATACACCCTAGAGAAGAATGGCAGAACTCACATGTTGATTCCAATCAAAGATAAGGAGGTGAAACTTGAAGTAAGCAACATTGTACTTCTCATGAGTGGGAAGGAACTTCTTACAGAGGTTAAGAAGAAGGAGGAACCACAATTCATTGTGGTCAGTAAACCTAAGATTGTTTTAACCAGTACAAGGGTAGATGATTTACTAGAAGAGGTTCAGAAACTATTGGAAGAGTTTGCTGACACAGTAGTGTATGAACTACCTCGTTCATTGCCACCGATCAGAAGTGTGAGTCATCATATTGATCTCATACCTGGAGCTAGTTTACCAAACAAAGCAGCATATAGATTGACACTGCAGGAGAATGAAGAATTTAAAAGACAAGTCCAGGATTTAATGGACAAAGGGTTGATTAGAGAAATCTTGAGTCCATGTGTTGTTCCAACAGTGCTTAGTCTAAAGAAATATGGAGGTTGGAGGATGTGTAATAACTCAAGAGTGACCAATAATATAACCATCAGGTATAGATTTCCATTGCCAAGAATGGATGATTTGATGGATTTCTTAAGTGGGGCCAAATTTTTTTCGAAGATTGATTTGAAAAGTGGATATCACCAGATTCATATGAGAGAAGGTGATGAATGGAAGACAGCCTTCAAGACTAATGAAGGGTTGTATGAATGTCTTGTCATGGTGTTTGGCTTAACGAACACACCGAGCACATTCATGAGGTTGATGAACAAAGACCTAAAGGAGTTCATCGAAATTTTTTCCATAGTATACCTTTATAACATACTGATTTTCAGTAAAACAGAAGCAGAGCATCTGAAACATTTGGCCACGGCGATGAAGAGATTACAGCAAGAGAAGTTGTTGATAAACATGAAGAAATCCTCGTTCATGAAGACAGAGCTCATTTATTTGGGTTTTTTTATTTCTGCAGATAAATTGAGGATGGATCCAAATAAGGTGGAGGTAATTAAGAATTGGCCATCGCCGAAGAGTATATTTGAGGTGAGAAGTTTTCATGGATTGGCTAGTTTCTACCGGAAGTTCATCAAGAATTTCAGTGGAATTAGTGCACCGATGATGAACACAGTGAAGAAGAGACATAAGTCTTTTCACTAGACATAAGAGGCTAAGAAAAGCTTCAATTTGTTGAAGAAGAAAATCATGGAACAACCAATTCTGGTGTTGTCGGATTTTAAAAAGACATTTCAAGTAAAATGTGATGCAAGTGGATTTGCAATAGGGGCAGTCTTGAGCCAATAAGACAGGACAATAGCATACTTTAGCAAGAATTTGAATGAAGAAAAAGTGAAATATTCCACTTATGACAAGGAGTTATATGTTATTATTCAGGCATTGAAGAAATGGAGACACTACTTAATCCCGAAGGAGTTTGTCTTATATAGTGACAATCATGCTTTGAAATTTGTGACTCAACAAGAGAAGTTGAATCAAAGACATGTTAAATGGGTTGAATACATGCAGAACTTTACTTTTGTAACTAAGCATATTTTTGGAACTGCTAACAAAGTTGTTGATGCTTTGAGAAGGAAATGTTTGTTGTTGCAGGAGTTCAGAGTCAAAACACTGGGTTTTGATGATCTCAGGAACATGTACAGAGATGATCCAGATTTTAAAGAAGTGTATGAAGCAACTGAGAATCCAATTCTCATGGAAAAAAGCCAATGGACAGAATACATAATCCAGGAAGGATTACTGTTTAAGGGTAATCAACTTTGTATTCCAAAATGCTCCATGAGGGAGAATCTGTTGAAAGAGAAACATAGTGGAGGATTGGCTGGGCATTTTGGTCATCACAAGACATTCTCAAAGTTAAATGAGTCATAGTTTGGCCAAGAATGAGAGAAGACGTCAAAATATTCATGGACAGATGCAGAATTTCTCAACATTCAAAAGGAAAGAGGCAGAATGTAGGCTTTTATCAACCGTTACCCATACCTGAGAGGCCATGGGATGCAGTCAGCATAGACTTCATATTGGGGTTTCTGAGAACACAAAAAGGGTTTGACTCGATCTTTGTAGTGGTAGATATATTTTCTAAGATGGCACACTTCATACCATGTCAGAAAACTAGTGACGCAACTCACATTGTGATCATACCTTAAGCATACCGCTCTCATCTGAAGGACTAAGAGGCATTTATGCTAGTAAATGTAAGTAGGTAGCTTTGAATTCTTAGATTAGACAGTTTAGGAGCCAGAGGGAAAACATATATAGACACCCTCACTTGTATCATTGTAACATTAGCAGCATAATCAATCAAGAGAGCATAGAGAAGAAGAAGCAGAGAGTTGTGTAGAGTAAAAACCCATGTACAAAAGTTTTGGATTAATACAAAGATCTTTAGTTCAGACTCATGGTGTTCAATTGCTTTCTGTGTTTGTACATGCTGATTGATATATGTTGGTTTACTCTTTGTTATGCATTTTCTTTGATGTGTGAATGTATGATTTCATATTTAATGTCTGAAATCTAAAGAGAGGGAGAGTAAGGAAATGAGTTTCAATTGTTTCTCTGTCTGAGAAAGAGTTTTCCTGCAAGGAGTGCAGTGAAATTGTCTGCAAGGTGTGCGTTGACATAAGTCAAAGTTCATCTCTGCAAGCTCAGGAGGGATAAAATTGTTCTCATTCTCACAAAAGTACAAGTTAAGCATAGGAGTCGTGCAAGGAGTGCGGAGGTTGAATGAAGTCTCAGAGTTACAACCTTAGTGAAATTGTTGAAAGACCGTTGTCGCAGGGAGTGCGCAGAGTCGAAGAGGTTCAAACACTTAGAAGTATTTGAAGAATTTCTACAAGGAGTGTGTGCAGAAGTCTTCTTGAAGACTCGAGTTGTGGAGAAATCTCAGGAGGGATAGATTCTTCGAAGTTGTTGAAGAGAAGCTCAAGAGGGCTAGTGCCTTGAAGTGTTGTAAGAAGGCGCAACGACGTTGTTTTGCAGGTGGATGAGTTTCGTGGAAAAACACTTTTTTCATTTCGTAGGAATCATCAAGAAGAAATTGGACGGTTGAAATTCTCCATGGAGAATTCACGAAGTCCCGAGAACCGTTAGATCGTGTAGAGGAGCAGGGGAGTTATGGTTTAAAATATTTACATCAAGATTCACGAGGTTTCGAAAGGCGAAGTCGTGAAACCACGAAAGAATCTCGAAAACTCTAAGATTTGCAAGGTGAGAGCCCAAAGATTGGGTGCTCCAAGTCGCAAGTGGAAAAATTGCGAGGAGTTAGGATAAACGTAGGATCTAAGCCAACATGGGTCATTGGATCACTCATGTAATCTCATTTCAGGGTTTCGTGAGTTGAAGAGCCGAAAGCTTAGCATCAAGATTCGTAAAGTCGCGAAGTCTGAAACTCCAAAAAGGCGGGAAGTTTCGTTGTGGGACCCGCATTGACAACGTGTTGTAATTTCAGCATTTCGACATATCGGCAGAAAGGAAGTCGAGACGTTTGTCCTGAAAGTCCTGAAGTTGCAAGTTGCGATAAGGAGTAGCGAGGAGTTCGATGTCTCGGCACTTCGGGTGTCGGGGTACAAAGGAGGTAGCGCTTCGGGAAGAGAAGTTGTGAAGTGTCGAAGCTGGGCACGAGGGACATGAGGCAGAACCACAAGGTGGGCCCAAGAAATAGACAGGAGAACACACGTCACTTATTGGAAGGAGTCAATAATCCATTGACATCTCGCGTCTCGGGGATTCATGAGATAAGAGCACGAGAGCTCGACATTGAAACTTGCGAATTTGCGAGTAGCGAGAACGCGAGGAGAAAAGTCAACATTGCTTCTCGAGGTTTCATGAAGGGAAGGTGCCAATATTGGACACTCGAACTCATGAAGGTGTGAGTAGCGAGAGGTGCTAGTGCTTAGCCTAGCCGGTGGTTATGCAAGGAAGGCGCTGACAGAGGAAGATCCATACTTGTATCGGCATTTCGAGTATCGCGAGATTGGAAGGGAAGATTCGGGAGCCTTGACTCATGAACTCGCAAGTGGCGAGTAGTGACAAGAACTTTTGGAATTGGGCCTTGGTCATAGCGTTGTGGTTGTACGAAAGGGTGGAGCTTGCGTCTAGTGTTGTTTTCACAGGAGATCTTCTGAAAGGACCTGTGGATTGATTGAAATTGAGATTCCAGCAGGGAATCGAAAGAGCCGATCTAACTCAAAGAAGATAAAGAATGATCCTGTGAGAAGATCTCGGCCCGAGGGATGATAGATCTTCATCAGATAATAATCATATATTCACAAGATATCGATAGGATGAGAAAGGAGTATTTCTATTAATAATTGATCACCAGAAGTATCAACATTACAGACTTTCGTGTCAGTACGGTTCAAAACCAAGAAACCAAGTTCCTTCCAACTGGGTCTCCACCACTTCAATCCTCCACCAAAGGAAAGTTCATAGCAAAGAGGTAATGAGGTCCTCACAAAAATAAGGAAAGAGCTTGGGGGCTGAACACTGTGTTCATACTTGAGGGAAAAAGGGATGCAGACTCAATATGAAGTAATTTCTCCAGAGTAACTTTGCTCTCAAAGTTGAATGCTTTCTCCTCTTTTTCCATAGCTCGAAATTGTGCTCTTATAGCCTCCACAATGAAACTGAAGGGCTGAGTTGGGACTTTTCCAGTATATGGAAGGCCAAATATCAGAGATCTTTTGTCGTGACATGGAAACCTAATCTTATTTTGTATTTTCTGGCACAAATCCTGATATACACGATCTGTAGTGGAGCATCAAGCATATACGCATCTTGCAAAGTAGTTAGGGAGTGTATATGTGGATATATATATATATATATATATATATTGGCTCTGCATTTATCAGAAAGGGGTTGATAAGTCTACATAGGGAAATGGAAAAAGGCCCTCTGTGCAAGATAGTAATGGTGAGGCAAATCTTGCTATAACATCATATCATTTTCGATGATATATGGTGTGCCACATAGTTCCTCACGATTGAGGAAATATGGATTTGCGAAGTTGGAGGACCCTCAAAGAATCATCTAGAAGTTCCTAGAAGGTCAACAAAGAAGTCAATTATTCTATAAGATCCTAGAAATTCATCAAGAACTTTTCTAGTCAAAGTGGTTGCAACTAGAAGTTAATTATGGGTAAAGTTGTTGCAAAAAGAAAATAATTAAAAATAAATTAGTTGCAAAAATAAACTCTAAGTTTACTAATTATGGGTGAAGTAGTTGTAACAAGAAGGTGGGTTAGCCCTAAAATAAGGAAGATGGGTAAAATAGTTACAATATGGCCCCTAAAGGGAGGCACTTGGGAATTATAAATAAGAGATCAAGAGACTCCCATTAGCACCTGTTGAGCACATTGAATATCTATCTTGTGAAAGGTTATTGGCAAGTACTCATTGAAATATGTGAGGTAGCTACATAAATTCGACAGTTTTATAGCTTCAATAGTTTCGTAGCCATATGTTTTAGTAGTGGAAAATATTTTGTAGTTTTGTAGTCACGAAAGTTCAGTAGCGACAAAAATTCAATAGTTATGTATCTGCGGTAATTTTGTAGCTACAGGTTTTGATAGTCAAAGAAATTTGATAGTTCTGTAGCCATGGTAGTTTTGTAGCCACAGGTTTTAGTAGTGAAAAAAATGCAGTAGTTCTGTAGCCATGGGTGGTTTTGTAGCCGCATGTTTTGGTATCTACAAAAAAGTGGTATTTCTAGTAGTTTTGGGTGGTTTTGTAGCCGTAGGTTTCAATAGCTACAAAAAGTGGTAGTTCTGGTAGTTGCAAGTGTTTTTGTAGCCACAGGTTTCGATATCTATAGAAAGTGTTCATTTCGGTAGCCGTGGGTGATTTGGAAGATATAGAAAGTTGGCAGTTCAGTATCTACATCAGAGTTGCAGATTGGAATTGTTCTAGTTGTTGCATGGTATTGTACAGGTCTTGACAATGCCACAACAAGATTTCTACAAGATTAAAGGTATGTATATATGCATATTTTGAAGGTCATATATTGGTGATGGTATGGTGTATGTTAAGGTTATATCTTGGTAATGTTATGGCTCATATTGATGGCATGGCTTAGTGTTGGAAGTAGAACAAAGTGGAAAGAAAGGTTATTTTGGGAAAGAAGGCATGCACGAGGAAAGCAATAGATGGAAGGAAGAGAAGCACACGCACATGCATGGAAAACCTAACGACATTAGGGTTAGGGTTTTTGCAATACATTGTAATGGATGGAAAACTAGAAATGTATAAATATAGATACCTAGGTCTCATAGAGAGAGATAGATGCGAGAAAATGGATGTGATGTGATATTTTTGTTGTATGATCTAATTTTGTAAGCTATTGAGCTAGAGAGGAATGAGGAGGGTAGATATTAAGGGTTAGATTGCAGGATGAGGAGCCTGGTGCAATCTAGTCTGCCTCATAATAGATCTCAACCTGACTGAGAAGAGTTGTAAAGCACACAATGTTGTAGTTTTGGAACCACTATAATAAAATAGCTAAGAGCCAGATATTTGTGGATGTATCCCAGGAGGGGGTGAACCATGGTAAAACCTTTGTTATGTGATTGAATGCATCTGTTTCTTTATTGTCTTTAGTAGTTATTGATATGCTAAATTAATGAGTTGTTATATTTCTTACATAATCATAAATGACAATGTATTGTGTTAACAAGTTAAAATAGGAATCTCAACGTACAGTTCTCATATCCCCACTCAATATTGGGATGCAAACACATGAGTATTGTAGCCACCCAGTAAGACTATCTCGGGTGAGACGATGCAATGCACTCTGTGCATTACGTTGCCTTCTAGTTTACCAAGAGAATCGATAGTTTTAGAGGCTTTGTTAGAACCTAGAATAGACATGAACCCAGCGTAAATCAAGCGTATTGTAAACTCATATAGAGGAATAGTAACCAACAAATGGTTCTGTTGCTATTGGTTGGAATAGTAGAGGATTGAGTAGACAGGGCCCGTTGAAACATCTGTTAAAAGATACGTAACATTTGCAGAAGATGGCTCAAGAGGATACTGAAGTGGACGAGAAGGTGAAAAAGAGTGAGCCACTAGAAGGGGATGTTGAGACCATGGAATACCACAAAAGAAGAGATCAAAATATGGTTGAAAACAAAAGAGTTGTATTTTGTGCATAAATATAACAAAAACCCTAGAGTAACACCGCACAAATATCTTGAGAAATACATGTTTACTAATTTGCATGAAGTTTTTTTTCTATGTTTTTCCATACTTATTGCAGGAGTGGATACTAAGGTTGAATGATAACCATGCAAAGAACCAGATCTAAGATTTAGAGTGGACCCTAGTACAAATTGAGCCGTTACAGCAGGTGAACAAAAAATTCACCCATGTAGTAGATTTTTGGCTCAACAGTATTGTAGCAGGTTTTATAACAGAGTTTACAGTAGATACAGTGAATTCGTACAATGCAACGGAGTAATATTTTATTTGTGGGCCTTGAGGAAGATATATTAGATCGTTGTATACTTCTATTAAGATATTGCTATACAACAAAGGGGTAATGACAATGGAGTCAGACAACTAAACTTCCTTGCATGCATGGGGGAAGGGGGGGAGCACTGACATAAAGAGGATAAATGGAAGGAGGAAAGGATAAGGGAAAGAAGGAGGAAACCTTGGACCCAATCATGATGGATGACGACCAGATCAAGCGAATCATGGAGACAGGTGGAAAGATGCATAGCGGAGTACCCTACCAATACAAGGTGAATAACAAGAAGAGATTCATAGCCACAAGGGAAGGCTTGGCAAGTGATGAGGAAGAGGTAGAGGATATCTAGGTTGTGGAGAAGATTGAGTAAATCCTACGAGAAACATATGAGAGGAAGACGAGAGGTCCAAGAACGGTAAAAGAAGGAAACAATCCTATCCATATTAATGTCAGTTTGGAACCCATAAACCCATATTTGACTAATACAACAAAGAGAACACCATCATTTAGACAACCAAATTTCGAGAGAAGAAAGACAGCAGGAAGTACATCTACACAAGGCACAACAACTGGAGGGGCTAGTTCAGGAAGCACTAGTCAAGTATCTACACCATGTGGAGGTAGTATTTCAACGTTCATAATGGCAGGACAAGATCCCACCATCAGGTTATCAGAATTTAAAGGAGAAGCATTGGAGGACCCGAAAAAACATTTGTTCATTTGTGAGAAGATTTGGGAAGAAAAACAGATCACATATGGAAATACTAAACTAGAAAATCTAGTGATTACACTAAGGGATCACACATTGGATTGGTATATGATTTTAGCTACAAACAATCGGCCAGGGACAGCCAGAACAATTGCAGACATTAATAAACTGTTGATAAATGAGTTCTAGAAGCCAAGTTCAGAAGATCTATACATGAACGAGATGATAGAAATAAGACAAAAGCCAACAAAATCTGTATGGGAGATTGACCAGAGATTCAAGCGACTGAAGGGAAAGTTGAAATATCTCATGTCGATATGCAGCACAGGCACCTATTTGTCAATTCACTACTACCACACTTAAAATATCCATTGTGACAACATAAGTTTCAGACATAGGTAGAGGATCTACAGGAAACCTTGCAAATGGAAGAAAACCAATATCAATAGACGAATCCAGCCATCAAATAACTGAAGGGGGATTTGAAGAACTTAACGTTCCAACTAAAATAGAATAAAAGTAAGGAAAAACAAGAATTTGTTTGGTGTACCAAATGTAGGACAGAAGGACACCACAAGAATGAATTTCCAACATTCATGTAGTATATGGTATCAAAAATTCCAAATCCATTACCTACAGGAGGACTATGGTGAGAAATTTGTAAGAAATCGGTCCATGACCCATATCACTTTCCAATGATGCATAAATACTAGACAGTCTGAAAGAGTTCATATTGCGACTTTTGCAAGTCAATGGGAAAAGATGACAAAGATTGTAGAACCATGGATTTGATGTGAGAGAGGACATCAGATGCATATAGAGTGCAAGAAAAAATGATGACTCGAAAAGCCACACCACAATTTAACCAAGTTCCATCTCCATACAACACTACGTAGTAGTAGTATAATACTATGCATAAAACATATAATACTTCACAACCACAGTACAACACAACACAACCTCAGTACAATACCACGCAGTACAATCAGGTGCCTTAGTATAATGTGCCAAGAGGAGATCGAGCGGGATACAGAGGTGGAGGATGAGCGAGAGGAGGTTTTGGAAGAGGTAGTGGACCAATGGTATGTCACAATTTTCAACAACTTTGACATTATGAAAGGGAATGTCCACTTCCACCATGATATGGAAGAATGTCTGACACTATTAGTAAAGATCCAGGAAAAGAGAAACCAGAACAACTAGAATGTTTAGTGGATTTCAACCGAAGAAAGGGATCAAGGAAGGAACATCATAGCTACCCCCAGAGGAGATAAAATAGGAAACGACGTAGTCTGATAAAAGCTAGTACAACACCAATGGGTGAATAAGAACGCCAAACCAATGAAGCAGTTCCAAGCGCAGGATGAGAAGGAGATATTTAAGAAAGATAAACAAGAATTTTAGAAATACGACATTGTGTTGACTTCAACTCCGCAACAAATAAATGAAGTGCCAGAGTATGAGATGCCTCCATTATTGGATCATACCAAGGAAATGCAACTAATGGGACAAGTAAGTACAATCAAATGCTTTTTGAAATCATGCATAAAAGTATTGAATGATCCAATAGCTGTTAAAATACTACAAAATATATTAGAAAAATGTAGCATAGAGGCAGAAGGAAAACTATTAAAAAAAATAGTCAATCACCTACATACAAGGAGAAGAACAAGTAGAGATTTTAGGCTGAATGCCAACATCGAAGATTTCAACATGGGATATATCATACTAGATCTAGGTTCTGACGTCAATGTACTACCAAAAAAGACATGGAAATGTATGGGAGAGCCCACATTAGGATACTCACTTGTCTAGCTGAAACTAGAAAACCAACACAAAGTCCTACCAATTGGTTGGCTTAAAGGAGTGACAATAGACCTGGATGGATTGCACACTAAAGCATACTTCGAAGTGATGAAAACAGTGGATGACATAACACCATATCCAACATTGCTTGGCTTGGATTGGGTGTTCGACAACCAGGCCATAATCAATTTAAAGACCCCAAAAATGACATTTGAGTCAGGAGAGTACAGGTTCATTGCATTATTCATATGAATATCAGTTTCCACCCACCTTTTCCAACTGGTTCAAAACAGTTTTTGGACAATTTTGGCAATTTACTATTTTTAGCAGTTTTAACTTTCGGGGCCATTTTGAGGGACTAAATGAAGGTTTTTCAGGATTGATCTTATCAATAATATCCTAAGGCATGATTGATCCCCCAAAATTAATCTCCATGAATATACCTTTCCAACGGGCTATCACACGCCTAAAACGAAGATCGTATGCAAAAGTTACAACCCCAGGAAGTTGATGTACTAACTTACCCAAACAGGGCCCACATGACTTTTCGCTTCATCTCCTAGGTTTAGGTTTTTGGGTGTCTAGGGTTTTGGGCATTCTTGTTTAATGTAAAATTCCTTCAAATCCCCATTGTAATATTCTTCTTATTAATGTGCGCAACCGTCACATCTCTTCTCAGAGATAAGATGCCACCATTCCAGCAAGCTTGTTTCCGCTGCATTTTACAGCTTCAGCTTATTTCGTTATTGAATAGAAAACTAGTTTTACTGTATATCTGTTATTTTTTGTTAAGAACCTATTAATAATTTGTATTCATTTCTTTCTACTCATAAAATATGGATCAGTGGTATCAGAGCAGTCTTCTCCTTGTCGTCTTAATGCATGTCCCCAACGAGGTCGGAGTACAAAGAGTTGGGTCTCGAGCTCGTTTCTCTTGAGGAGAAAATCTCTCGCACGCCCAAGCGACCTCTCATGGAAGGAGAAAATAAATATGATGGGATAGGAGATCCTTTCAAACTGTTGATTGAGGAATCCCTCACGCAATAGATGAATGATATGATGGATAGTTTCACGCAAATCCTTCGGTGGCTACCAACAAGTGACACATCTTCTTCGAACGGAGGCACCGCCCCCTTCAAGATACGAATAAACTTTGATATTCCTATATTTGAAGGTCAAATATATGCATATGTTATAGAAAAATGGTTGAATCTACTAGAAGGGTATTTTTCTGTCCATAACTTTTCGAATAGAGAAAATATTACTTTTGCACTTCTCAAATCCATTCCCCATGTCAAAGATTGGTGGGAAACTTTCTGTGAGCAAAAGGAAACAGAGAAAACCTCATTATTTTCAGTCACGACTACCTAGGAATCCTTCAAGGATTCTATTAAGGAACAATACTACCCTGTCGGAAGTTATGATGACCTGTATACCAAATGGTCCACAATGCAACAAGAAAGAGACCAAGCAGTGCCAGATTTCACAAATATCTTCCATACCTTGTGCACTAAGATGGGTATCAAATATTTGGAGCGACATCTGGTGCTCAAGTATCGCAATGCTCTGCATAGATACATCCATACTGAAATGGAATTTCTGGACATATCATCCTTGGGCATGGCCTACCGATATGCCGTCAAAATCAAGCAGAAGTTCAAACAAAAGATGTGGCAATTTGGGCCTGGGAACCCATCACAACAAAATCCAAGAAAGGGAAGCCCCAACCCATAGAACAAAGGATATAGAAAATATGGATAGTATCAGGACAACTAGTCAAAGCTACAAGAGAATAAGGACACTGAAAAGACAACGAAAGATACTGGGAAGTGGTGCGACTTCCATAAGAGCCCTTGGCATAAAACTGTTGGTTGTCACTCAAAGAATTCACTAGTTGTCGAAGTGAAAGCCTCTGAATCAGATGCAAATTCTAACTCTGAGCCAGAACCAGAAAGGGGAGGATGGATCATTGATGCAGAACCTAGTGCCACCATTTCTACCACCAATCTCTGACCTTGTGAACCACACGATCCAGAAGAAGAAGAGTGCCTCTTCCATTCAAAGATGTGGGTAAAAGGCACCCCACTTCACTTCATCATTGATAGCGGTATCTAGAATAACCTCATATCAGCAGAGGTCGCCAAGCAGTTGGCCCTGCCAACAACATTACACCCACAACCCTACACCATTGGATGGCTCTGCCAAGGAAGCGATCTTCACGTCAGCCAACAATTTCGACTGTCGTATGGCATCAAGCCCTTCAAAGACGAGGTATTGTGTGATGTTTCTCCTCTCGAAGTTTGTGATGTTCTTTTGGGCCAAACTCATTTATGGAAACATCATGTTGTATATGATTCTAGGCCTCATAATGTTATTATTACTTTGAACAGGAAATTTTACAGGATACCCGAGGCAGTCCCACCTAGTGCTATTTCCTTGATCTCTGCTAAGAAATGCAAGAAGGTCATCTCTAAGATGGGGAAGTTTGTCTTCTTCGTGATTCACTCCCAGAATAAGAGAAAGATCACAACCACATCTATTGTCTCTGCGGTTGACCTCTCCATACAACAGAAGCAAGTAGATAAGGTCGTGGAAGAATACTCAGATATCTTCTCCTCACCTACAGGGGTACCTCTGCACTGCTAGGTCAATCATGTAAGGTATCTTCCCACATAGCCTTATAAAACACAAGTTAAAATAGAGAATAGATAAATGTTATCCTGTACTATGTAATCTTCAACATTTAACCATAATTTATTTAGCAGAAATTTAAATTTATTAACAGCATGAAAATAAATTACATAACAATCACATAACATAGCATATCTAGCATCTTAATTATAACCACCTAAAATCAATAAAATACATACGTCTGTCTGATGTTGTTTCACCAATCTTTGTCTTTCCTCACTATTGCTCTGCCCAAACTCTGCCTAGAACCGAATCTTTCCTCCCTGCCAGTTAGGAACAGAGCCTATCCGACTCCCTAGCTCTAGGATTCCATGAGGATTCCTATCCCCCAAGCCCAAAACTCCTAGCAACCTAGTGCACCCTTGTAACAGTCCACCCAAACTCCAAACTAGAGAAATATCCCAAACAGAAAATACAGTCCCTGCTCTCAAAATGCTCTCTTTCCCCAAAATTCCAAAAGTCCTTCTCCCGAATGCCTTTACCCCCTCATATCCTCCTCCCATTCACTACCTCCTCCTTCATTTAATGCCACCCACCTTATCCCTCCATTTAATACCCTATCCCTCCATTCAATGCTTTATCACTTCTTACGAAAATTTTCTAATAATAAATTAAAAGTTATTAAGCCTTTAATTTGTTACCCCAAACATTAAATGTGTTAATTAATCAATTAATTAATTAATCAACATACATTAAACAATAAATAAATAAACAATATTATTATTAATTAATCATTACTTAACTAATACACATTAGGACAGTTAATTATTTAATTAACTATACTTCACAAACCTTAAGCAGCTATTTAACTAGGGTTGTTACATACACCCACCCTTCAGGAAACTTCGTCCCGAAGTTAAATTATTTTATGATACACGGGAAAAGAAACATGGTTCACACATTCCTAGCAAATAACTGACATTTATTAGTAAGTAAGCTAAGAAACTCATACATACTAGTGTACATGTGCAAGAAATGCATGTGTAGCTAGTACATACAAGTCTCGTTCATGTACTAATATCAATAACTATCATCTTTATAGTAATTTCCATATGCATCCAATCCATTCAACAAGACTATTCATTTTATAAAAGAAAATAAACCAATCAAATGTTTGCAAAATCCTTTAATTATAATTATCTAGCTCAACAATGTTATTTAGACAACTATATTTTAGTTACATAATTATGAATATTCATATATATATATATATATACATTTTCTTTTCAGAAGGAAAACAATAAGTTCCAACATAAGACAAATCTCCATACACTCTCAACAATTTCTACTCATCCTTCCTCCCTAACTTACTTCCATCTTCCATTCCTATCCTTCCTCTGCTGAACTATCTTGGAGCATCAACTATATTGACCTAACTCCAAATAGAACCCGTAAGAGGAAGTGTCACTATCTTGACCAAGCTTCCCCAGCAGGCAACTAAAAGTCATCATCACACGTCTAGGGGAGCGTGAGCTAACATCGTCCTCTCATGACTTCAGGTTTCAGAGGATATACTGTGGGAAATTCCTCCACCCCTCCTAACAGGACTAGGGTCCACACCCTACAATGGAATATATAGTGGCACTGTGTTGCTGGGAATTTTTTCATCATCTATTCAGTTTTGGGCAGTCTCACCACCTGAAATCCTGCAGTGTTCCACATATCATAGCAATGCATCCAAACCAATATAATTTCACATACAAAGATTCATACCATATTGTTTCTTGGCTAGTGGTCATGACATCCACTTTCATCATCATCATCCCTTGGCTTTTTCATAGCCCATAACCTGTAGATTAGTTTGAAACACAAACTCATACATTTCTATGCATTATCATGATGTAATTGCATACAACCATAGTTTTGATTCGGTATCTGCGTACCAACAACTTTAACATCAAAGTTTTCAAGTTAGAAATAGATCTCATAATATTCCATAATCCAATTGGCGACACCTATTCATATAATTATCATTTACAAAATAGATTGCATCATATCCAACATCATTCTAATAGCATTTAAACCTTCATAGGATTCTCATTCACACACTATGTCGCATCATATCCATCATCACCAATAACAATTAGACATTCATAGAATTTACATTCACATAGTAGATCGCATCATATCCATCATCATCAATAACATTTAAACATTCATAAAATTTACATTCTCACAATATATCGCATCATATCCATCATTATCCAAATACATTTAAACATTCATAAATATTCATACGTCTTAAAAGTTCAAGTGTATCATTTAATAGTTTCACTGGTGAAATGAAAATAAAGGTGTGTATGCCTCAGGTAATCCTGGCTGCCTAAGTCAAAAGGTGGTGTTACATACACCCAACCTTTGAGACACATATTCTCGAGGTGGTCAAAAAAGTGAGGGATAATATCATCGTAGTGTCTCAGCATCTTCCCAAGTAGTAGATCCTAGACTATACTTGTCCCACTGAGCCTTAACTTGGTCTACCAGATGGTTCCTGAGCTATCAGAATCTACAATCCAATATGCGTAACGGTTCTACCATGAGGTTTCCCATGTCTGATAATTTCAATTCCTTCCAATTTAGCTTATGTGATTCATCAACAACATAATGACGTAGAATAGATACATGAAAAACATTATGATTTTTATGCAAGTGGGGTGGCAATACGAGACGATAGGCAACAGGTCCAATTTTCTCTTGGATTTTGAACGGTCCTATAAATATAGGTGACAACTTTGTCCCCTTGCCGAACTGTATGGTACTCTTATTAGGCCTGATACGAATCAAAACCCAGTCTCCCACTTTATAACTTTGGTCGGTCCTGTGTGCATATGCATGAATTTTCTACCTATCATGTGCTTCCTTTAGTCTCTTCCTAATCTAAATCACCTGGTCCTCCATCTCTTGAATCAATTCTGTCCCAATTGTTACTCGGTCTTCTAATCTATCCCAACTCAATGACGTTCTGCATGGCCTTCCATACAGAGTTTCGTAGGGTGGCATTCTGATGGAGCTATGAAAACTATTATTGTAGGCAAACTCTACCAAAGGTAGGTACTTCTCCCAATGGGTTTGATTATCCATGACATACATCTTGAGCATGTCTTCCATGACCTGATTTACTCTCTCGATTTTCCCATCTGTTTTGGGATGATAAGTTGTGCTTAAGTTCAACTAAGTCCCCAACGCTGACTAAAAACTTGTCCAAAACCTAGAAGTGAATCTAGAGTCCCTATCTGAAATGATCTTCTTAGGTATCCCATGCAAATGGATGACCTCACTTACAAACACATGTTCCACATCAGTGACATTGTAAGTGTCTCTAACCAGAATAAAATGAGCACTCTTGGTTAACTTATCAACTATCACAAGAATGGCATTGTGTCTATGAGATGTGAGTGGCAACCCCACAACAAAATCCATAGAAATGACTTCCCACTTGGACATAGGAACATCATGTGGTTTTAGGAGGCCTGCCGGGTGATGGTGGTCGTCTTTCACTTATTGACACTCTAGGCATTTGTTGAAGAAATGGACTACATCGCGCTTCATTCATACCCAGAAGAAAATCTTCCTCATGTCTGCGTACATCTTCTTCACACCCGGATGCGCACAATAAAGTGCTCTATGGGATTCCTTCAGTATGATGCTTCGAATATCCCCATCTTCAGTGATGTACATCCTTCCCCAATATCTCAATAGTCTATTTGCTTCCAAACTATATCCTTCATACTTTGGATTTAATTGCCTTCCACTCTGGAGGTTTGAAGTAACCTTTAGATAACAACTGTCTCCTTGGAGTTGTGTCAACACACGTTCCCTCAAATTGACCTTTAAGGGTACCAAGGAGAAGACACGTGGTCTCCTACTCAATGAATTTGCAACCACATTTTCCTTTCCCTTGATGTATGAAATACCAAAATCGTACTCACTCATAAACTAACTCCATCGCCTTTGCATGGCATTCATATCCCTTTGAGTGAAGAGATGTTTTAAACTTTGATGGTCCATTTTGAGCTCAAAGTTTCTTCCCACAAGATAGTGCCTCCAAAGTTTCAGAGCTAGCATTACAGCTGCCAACTCTAAATCATGAGTAGCATAAATATTTTCATGTTTCTTCAACTTCCTTGATGCATAAGCTATCACTCCTCCATCCTGCATTAGCATGGCCCCCAACCCTTGCTTCGAGGCATCCATGCATACTATGAAGTCCTTTTCCATATCCGACACTCGTAGAATTGGTGCACTAGTTAGTAACCTCTTAAGCTCGATGAATGCACTATCACATTCTTTTGTCCATTCATACCTGACCCCCTTACGCTGCAAAGTGGTGATGGGTTTCACTATTTTAGAGAATCCTTCCACAAATCTCTGATAATAACCTACTAACCCCATGAAGCTCCTCACCTCATGGGCATTTTTTGGCACTGGCCACTCCATAATGGCCTTTACCTTTTCTGTGTCCACAAAGATTCCTTCACCGGAAATGATATAACCTAAATAGTGGATCTCTCTCTGGAAGAAGGAGCACTTTGACAACTTCCCATATAATTTTTTCTCTCCAAGGTAGGATAAAACCACTCGTAAGTGTTCCTCATGTTCTCTTTCATTCTTGGAATAGATGTGGATGTCATCTAGAAAGACTTGTACAAAACGGTCTAAGTACTTCCAGAATACTTTGTTCATGAGGCTCATGAATATTGTTGGTGCATTGGTCAATCTGAAAGGTACTACGACAAACTCGTAATGTCCAAACCGAGTTTGAAAGGTATTTTTTGGGATATTGCCTTCCTTAATCCTTAACTAGTGATACCCTAATCGCAAATTAGTCTTTGAGAATACCGTTGCTCCTTTCATCTGATCAAAGATTTCATCTATTCGCGAAATAGGGTACCTATTTTTCACTGTATCATGGTTCAAGTCCCTGTAATCTATACACAGTCATAAGGAACCATCCTTCTTCTTCACAAAGATTACTGGTGCACCCCAAGGTGAGACATTGGGCCTTATTATCCCTAAGTCCAGTAACTCTTTCAACTACATTTGCAACTCACAAAGTTTTGGCACTGTCATCCAATACAGAGTCTTGGAAATTGGTTTTGAACCAGGTTTTAGCTCAATAGTAAAATCAAGCTCCCTCTCAGAAGGTAACCCTGGTAACTTGTTTGGAAAAACATCCTTAAATTTTGACAATACCGGGTACTGATCCAATGAGGGTACCTTACTTTCATTCATTGTTTCCACTACATATAGTCAACACCCTTACCTCAAGCATCGCTTAACCTTCATAGTTGATATAAATCGTAGAGACACCTTTCTTCGTACACCCTGGATCTCTATTGGCCTTCCTTCATTGTCAGCACAGAGGACCCTTTTTGCGAAACAATCTACCATAGCTCGATGGGCTTCTAACCAATCCATTCCAATGATTAGGTCATACACCCCGAGAGAATTAATGTATACCTTCAACCTGGTAGTACACACTCCTAGGTCTACTATACAATTATCAATGCTAGGTCCTACCGCTTGTTTTTGCCTTGAAGCCATCTCAACTTGTTTAAAGTCATCGTGCTCGTAGGCTGTCAACCCACTCTTTTCTAATGCAAATGGTGAAATGAAACTATCTATAGCACCAAAATCAAATAAAATCTTAACATTGATATGATTTAGTGTACCTAATTACTCCACCACCGTCAATTGATATTCTGCCTGGTGATTATTAACCGCTGCGTAAATCTGGTGGCTGGCACTTTCTCTTCCCATCGAGGCCTTTCCTTCTCTATGTACAAATCATGATTGTAACTCTGGGCAGTCATGCTAGTAATGGGGTCCTCCACATCCCCAATAGGTAACACAAGATTGAACCTACGCATTGTTCTGTGACTATCTCTGAAATGAGTTCCTTCCCCTGGAACCCCTGCCCCTACTAGCTACTCCCTATGATGGTCATGGACCTATCTGTGTCGTTGGTGATGAATGAGAAGCTGCACTTGCTTCCATTGAAATCCCTGCAGCTACTATCCTTGGTGTGACTCTATTACCATATGGAGGTGGCCTTGAGCCCCCTCCCCTAGGAAATGTCCTAGGGGCCTTCCCCACGAATCCAAGATGATGCAGAAAGGTCAGTCTCATACCTCCGGTTAAGTTCATGTTTTCCTCCACATAACACGCATTTTCCACAACTTCCACTACTGAATATGGTTTCCACATCCGCACCATAGCCCTTATCTTAGGGTTTAACCCATAGACAAAGTGTTTTTCCTGTCATTGGTCATTATCCATATATGAAACATATTTGACCATTTCCATAAACCTAATCTCATATTCTTCTATGGTTCTGTTTCCCTATACTAGAGCATGAAATGCTCCTACCTGTTGTTCCTCATAGTAAGTTGGTAGATATTTCCTTCAGAACCTCTCCTCGAAAACTTCCCAAGATACAGTGTCCGGGGTAAGATGCAGTTGCATTTCCAGGTTTCCCCACCAGTTTAAGGCACTGTCTCTTAACTGAAAAATTGCTATCTTCACCTTTGAAGTGGATGCATAGTCTCTTAAGGAAAAACACCTTGTCATGCCTTCCAACCATGCCTCGACACATTCATTGGCAGGACCCCCGGTAAACTCTGGAAGTTTGATCTTTTGCAGTTCTCTAGTGATGTCTTTGGGTGGAGGTCCTCCCCTTGAATCCCTCGACACTTTTGGATTACCCGTTCCAGATGGTGGGGGCTCCACTTCAATCCCTGTTGGTTGACGCCCCTTTAAAGTCTCATTTATGGCCTCCAAAGAGTGTTGTATGAGAGCTAGTTGAGGCAATGGTGGTGGCAGTGTTGTTGGTCTCTGCGACGATGCCCCTCTGAATTGATTTCCTTGAGTCCTAACCATCTTGTATGATTTAACCTACATCAACCAAAGTTGTTAGGGTGAGTTCAAGGATATTTCATATTTGCGCAACTTAAACTAGAAAACAGGGTTAGGCGTAAGTTTTTTTTACTTGTCTGTAAACAGACGTTACTCTCTTTAGGGGAAGTGGCTAGGTTAGGGTCAAAGCGTCTAAGCTTGATGTCTTCATCTAAGAAAACTATTGGCCCTCTCCCTAGTAGTTACGCTAGCACTGTACCATACTCGCCACAGTGCATCAGATCCCTCATATGGTGCTTTCTATTATACCCCTATTCTACCCTGACTATTTCCCATAACCTGCATCAATCTCTTGTTACTTTACAAGGACTTTTAACCTATAAATTATAAAGTTACACTATTACATTCATTAATCAAAGGGATATATATGTTTGATTAATAATAATAGGTTTCAAACCCATTATTAACATTAAAATTTTATAATGTTAATACAGTGTGCACAAAATGCTCCCTTACGGGCTTGGTGCTTGGCTTTGACTGGTGGAATGGAATGGAAGGACTTGGCGCTTGGCTCGATGGTTGAGAGCATGAAACTCAGTGCTTGGTTAACTTGGATAATTGGAGATTATACTTCGGGATAGTACTTTATGACTATTGATAATTAATTTATTTGTATAAAAGAATTTATTTTGTAAAGTAACATGTGGAGCGCGTTGGTGTTGGTCCATCTTTCGAGGTGCTTGGGCTTGGTGGAGGTTGTGGGTTCAAAACCCATGGACTCCAAACTTATTTTTTTATATAATTTTATTATTATTATCTATTTATTTATTTATTTATTATAATTAACATTTTTTTTAAACAAATTTTTATACGATCTATAAAATAAAAATGTAATTTAAAAGAATTTTTTTTTAAAAAGAATTAATTAAAAATAATAAAAAAAAAATATTAAACAAGAGAAAATTTAAAAGAAATTAAAAAAAAAGAAAAAATTCTTTTTATATTTGAATTTGGGCATTGTGGGTGCATGAGGTCCATGTGCCCTCTTTCCCAGGGCTCTCATCCTCAACCCTAAATTATTCTTGCCTTTATCTCCTCGAACCCTAGCCTCACTCGACCCTTTTCATTCTCGTTTTTTTTTTCTTCAAATGCTTTGTAGAGGTGAAGGATGAGGCCGATGGCCATGGCCATCTCCATGCTCGGTCGACCCTGGTATCCATGAGTTCTAGGAATGGAGGGCACGTTGAGCATAGTGGCGTGTTTCCTCTGCTCCTCGATGGCTTGGCGTTTGACTTGGGCGTCGACTTGTTTGTTGTATGATATTGCGTGGAATTTTATGAATTGTGTGTATTGTGTGTTTGATATTTTGTTGAAATAGTTATAGTTCGGTGTTCAATGTTGGCTCAAGGGAGTTGGCTTGTTTTTTGTATGATATTGCATTGAATTTTTCAAAATAATTAGGGTTTAGGTCTCAGGCCCAATATTACATTTTTTTTAACACTTGCATGTAGTCGCCCATTGTGGACTCTCCTCCTTGTGGTGCCTTCTGTATTACTGCATAGTAGCGCTCTCTCATGGGCTCCTCCTCATGGTGCCTTCTGCATTGGCGCAACTATAGAGTACAAGAATATTAGCTTCACTGCTTGGGATGTTGAAATCACATGATGTGGTGTAGCGGTTGGTGCAAATGTGTGGGGCCTTTGGGTTGTTTGGAGGTCATGAGAAGATTTGACCGCTCTGGAGACATTACTTCCAAAATACTTAGGGTCTTTAATCTATTATTCTCAGTCGGGCCCTCTATCAACTTGCTTCCAGAGTACTCAGGATCTAATTCTTCCTTTGAGGAAATCTCGAGGAGGTCTTGAATGTGGGCTTTCCTTGGCGCCTTGTACATATGCATTGAATTATAGTCCCAAATAGATTTTGGGTGGTCTACATGCGCAAGTATTACTTTTGTTGAATATGGGATCAGTTTAGTTTTATTTATGGTTTCCATTAATGCACTTTGTTACACCTAAATACAATAAAGATATCAATTTTGAAAACTTTCACGTCTATTTGCTCAGTGGCGGTAGTTTCATTTAGTGGTTAAGTATTGTAGGTGTATAGATAACTTATCATATTTCTAGATATGGTTTAATTGTCTTTTAATGGCAGGGAGTATGAGAGCCTATCCATTACGGAAAGCTTATTGGCGAATAGTCATATCGGGGGTTTTGGGTTTGTAGTCATATGCGTAATGAAAAATGAATATCACCCCTTGGGCTCCTCCTCCATGTGACTTTGCTCAGTTCTTAGTCTGCGGCTTGGTTCTGCAGGATGAGACATGTGGAATGGTAATGGACCTCTATCATTTTTCTATTTCCTAATCGCGCATATTTCCTCGTAAGTTGAATGCAATACACATAACCGAATGAACAATGGATTTTCTACATATGCCTGGTGCTTGCGCTTGTCTTTGGTGACTTGTTTGTTGACTTGTGGTACTCTGCACATGTGTTGTTTGTGGAATTTGGTGCCTGCGGCTCCTCCCCATGGCTCGGTGCAAGGTCTGGGTGAATTTTGGAAAAACAGAGTGGGAAATAGCAAGCATTTTCCCTTGTTTATTCTTTTGGTTTGTAGTTTTCTGGGTGATTCTTGGTGTAGGGTCGTAGCATATGCACTCTTAATGTTTGAGGAAGTTTTGCATTGATACTTCTCCGCCGAGTAAAAATATGAAATGACATCATTACATATATAATTAGTTTACTTCTCCTAAGTAATTCACATCCCGATACTGGTTAGCTAGAAGCATAGCCGTGCACTATGTGACAGGAACTTTTGCTGAACAAGTCGAAGGTTCGAGTTTTGTTGGAGGACATTGGTTATGTTGGTAGAGAGGAATTTGTAAGAGAAAATTTTTGTCTTACCATCTTTTGGTCATCGGATCAAATCCGGTAAGTCGGAACTTTTGTTTTTATTTATTTATATATTTATTTTGTTATTTTATATTTATATATAAATGTTTAAAAGAAAGGGCTCGGTGCTGCAATGGGCTTGTGTTGGTTTATGTGTTGACATGTGGAATAGGAGTTCTGATATGTGATATGGATTAGTGTTAGTGATTAACACTTGTGCACACACACCACCCTTCATTTTATATATATATTCAATATGTAACTTTTTTTTTTCTTCATTTTAATATGTAATATATTTTCTAATATATTCTTTTTTATATTTTACTATATTTTTATATTATTATTTTTTTTT
>ML777819.1:754540-767293 GCA_009831015.1 Picea engelmannii
ATATATATATATATATATATATATACCCTATACATATTATTTAGGGTTGTTTGAATTTCTGGGTGGCTACAGTTCCATTCCTAAATTGGGTAGGTGGGTAGGCCCTTGTCCAAGTTTTTAAACCAGGGCTCTGATACCATGTGTAAGGTCTCTTCCCATGGAGCCTTATAAAACACAAGTTAAAATAGAGAATAGATAAATGTTATCCTGCACTATGTAATCTTCAGCATTTAACCATAATTTATTCAGCAGAAATTTAAATTTATTAACAGCATGAAAATAAATTACATAACACAACATATTCAACAGCTTAATGATAACCACCTAAAATCAAGAAAATACATACCTCTGTCTGATGTTGTTTCACCAATCTTCGTCTGTCCTCACTGCTGCTCTACCCAAACTCTGCCCAGAACCGAATCTTTCCTCCCTGCTAGCTAGGAACAAAGCCTATCCGGCTCCCTAGCTCTAGGATTCCATGAGGTTTACTGGCCCCTGAGCCCAAAAATCCTAGCAACCTGGTGCACCCCTGTAATAGTCCACCCAAACTCCAAACCAGAAAAATATCCCAAACAGAAAATACAATCCCTTCTCTCAAAATGCTCTCTTTCCCCAAAATTCCAAATGTCCTTCTCTCGAATACCTCTGCCCCCTCATATCCTCCTCCCATTCACTGCCTCCTCCTTCATTTAATGCCACCCACCTTATCCCTCCATTTAATACCCTATCCCTTCATTCAATGCTTTATCACTTCTTACGTAAAGTTTTCTAATAATAAATTAAAAGTTATTAAGCCTTTAATTTGTTACCCCAAACATTAAATGTGTTAATTAATCAATTAATTAATTAATCAACATACATTAAACAATAATTAATTAATTAATTAACATTATTAATAATTAATCATTACTTAACTAATACACATTAGGACAGTTAATTATTTAGTTAACCATACTTAACAAACCTTAAGAAACTATTTAATTAGGGTTGTTACAAAGTAGCCCATCGACCTGACCCTCGACGCATCGCTTCCCAAAGGGCTAGTCTATTGCCTCTCTTTGTTAGAGAATGAGGAGATCAAGCGATAGATCCAATAACTACTCCACAAGGGGCACATCTGTCCCAACTCATCACCTTACGGGAGCCCAATCGTGTTGGTACAGAATAAATATGGAACTTGGCGACTCTGTATTGATTACCAGGCTTTGAATAAAATCACAGTCAGAAATCGGTACCTGATTCCCCAAATCGATGACCTCCTTAATAAGCTCATGGGGGCCAAATACTTCAGTAAGATTGATCTAAAGTATGGCTACCACTAGGTCACGATAGAATAGATAAATGTATGGAAGACTGCCTTCAAGTCAAAGGAAGGCCTTTTTGAATGGTTGGTCATGACCTTTGGTTTGAAAAATGCTCTAGCCACTTTCGTGAGGATGATGAATGATATCCTGCAACCATTCACCAAGACTTTTGTAGTGGTGTATCTGGATGACATTCTAATTTATAGAAAAACTTGGGCCAAACACTTGCAGCATATTAAGTAGGTTTTGCACACCTTGCGACAACACAAGCTATACACAAACTTGGAAAAATGCTCCTTCGGCATGGACAGGGTCCATTACCTGGGCTACATCATTGATAAACATAGCGTACATGTGGATCTAGCCAAGATCCAAGTCATCCATGACTGGCCAACCCCAACAACACTCACTGAGCTTCGAAGCTTCTTAGGCCTTGCCAATTTCTACTACAGTTTCACATTGGGATTCTCCCATATTGCATGGGCCCTCAGCCAAATAAACAGGAGTGGTGGTAAGGAGAAATTTGTGTGGGGTCGGTCCCAACAACAAGCATTAGATGATTTGAAGCAGTGCTTGTGCTCAACCCCAGTACTTTCACTACCAGACCTGCAACATCCCTTTGAGATCAAGACAGATGCTTCAGACTATGTTGTGGGCATCGTTCTCACTCAACACAGCCACAACATGGCCTATCATAGTGAGACACTGTCAAATATTGTCCATAAGTACCCTACTTACAACAAAGAAATGTACTTCATTGTGAAATATTGCCGCCAGTGGAGACATTACATTCTTGGGAAGGATACAATCATCCACACAGATCATAAGCCACTACAGTTCATGTAGAAACATGGAAACTTGCAGAATGACCACCATCAAAAGTGGTCCACATATTTGCAACAATTCCACCTCAACATCAAGTATAAAATAGGAAGCACTAATCACATCCCTAATTGCCTCAGAAGACCGCCAGTCACAACACTCACCACGATGCTAGATTCTTATTACCATGAGACATATGGATGGCCCCAACTCTATGAGACAGACCCTGACTTCGCCACCACCTACCAAATGTTGGGTGCAAATGCAGTTGTCAATAATTTGCATCTTCAATATGGGTTGTTGTGTCCTCTGGGCCATATCTATGTTCCATCAAGTGAGTGAGCGTAGATGATCTGGGAATACCACTACAGTCATATGGAAGTACACTTCGACGTCAAAAATACAGTGGTGATGCTACAAAAACATTTCTACTAGCTGAAACTTTAACAATAGGTCAGCAAGTATATCAGGTCCTGCACTGCCTACGTTATTGCCAAACCGACCACTAAGAAATAGAGCATGTACACCCCTCTTCCTACTCCTGACAGGCCAAGGGAATCCATCTCAATGGACTACATCTCGGGCCTCCCATACACCAAGTGGGGAAATTACTATGTTTTTGTGGTTGTTGATCACTTTTCGAAGATGGCGATTCTGGTTGTGTGCAAAAAGAGCATCATAGCAGAGGCCACTACCATGCTCTTCTTTGAACAAGTTTGAGTACATTTTGGAATCCCACACACCATTGTCTCAAATCAAGACAATTGATTTCTCAGCACATTTTAGTCGAGCCTCTGGTCATTGTTGTACACCAAGCTCACCAAATCCATAGCCTTCCACCCCTAGACAGATGGCCAAACCGAGGTTGTAAATCAAATGATTGTTCATATCCTTCACATGTATAATTAAAAGCACCCCCACACATGGGATGAGAGCCTTCCCTATGTCCATCATAGATACAACTGAGCCCTGAATAGCTCCACCGACCATAGCCCCTTTCAGGTGGGGTTGGGATTCCAACCATTAGGTCCCATAGATGTTTCACTTCCTCTTGCAGTCACCTCGACCGAAACATCTCCTGCTCCAACTGAAGCTAACAAAGCCACCCGGTTCATAGAGAGGATCCAGCACATCCACCAATAGGTTCAGGATATCCTACAAAATTCCAATGACAAGTACAAGCAATGCCATGATCAACATCGGGTGCCACATAAGTTTTAGGTTGGCAACAAAGTTTGATTTCACTTGTATAAAGAACGCCTTATAGGACCCCATCGGAAGCTTCACCCAATTCGTTATGGGTTGTACACCAGGGATGATTTTAGGGGCTAAATTTCGTTCATGGGCTAATTTTCCATGGTTTTTCCAAAAACAAGATTCGTTATTTTAAAAATGATTCGCCCAAATTATATAGGATAAAATTATTTTACCTTAAAAATTGCCAAAACTTTATAAAAACTATATAAAATACTTAGAAATTTGAATATTTTTAAAAAAATATCGCTAAACATTTATAGTTGACATATGAAGGATTAGTAATATTCGCCAAGGTTTCTACATTTTAAAATAAATTTGCATCCTTAAAATCATCCCTATTGTACACTATCGCCAAGTCTGTGGGGGATAATTCTTTTGAGCTCAACATTCCTCCTTTCCTTGGCCTGCACCCAGTGTTCAACATGGATCTCCTTCGCCCTTCTTTCCCACCATTATTGGACACCTCAGAAGTAGCAGAACAACTGAAACCAATAGAGCTCAACCATGAATGCATACAAAAAACATCCAATGATCATATTGTGGACACACAGATCAAGAGAAATCAACAACAAAGGATCCAACTTTATCAAGTCGTCAAAGCAGGGCAACTCCTGCACCAAGGCAAGTGGCTCACTCAGGGCCAAATTCAACAAAAATTTCCTCATATGATGGGGGAACTCAATGCAATGGATACCATTGCTTCCTAAGTAGGGAGGATTTATCTATATGGATATCATTATCCACCCACCTTTTCCAATTGGCTCAAAACAGTTTTCGGACAATTTTTGCAATTTACTATTTTTAGCAGTTTTAACTTCCGGTGTCATTTTGAGGGCCTAAATGAAGGTTTTTTGGGGATCGAGCTTCTAAATGATAGTATAAGGCATGATTGAGCCCCCAAAATGAATCTCCTCGATGATACCTTTCCAACAGGCTATCGTACACCTAAAACAAAGATCATATGCAAAAGTTACGACCCCAGGAAGTTGATGTACTAACTTACCCAAATGGGGCCCACATGACTTTTGGCGCTTCATCTCCTAGGGTTAGGTTTTTTGATGTCTAGGGTTTTTGGAATTCTTGTTTATTGTAAAAACACCTTCACAGCCTCATTGTAATCTTCTTCTTGCAAATGCATGCAGTCGTCGCATCCCTTCTCAGAGATAAGCCGCCACCATTCCAACAAGCTTGTTTCCGCTGCATTTTATAGTTTCATCTTATTTTGTTATTGAATAGAAAACTAGTTTTACTATATATCTGTTATTTTGTGTTAAGCCCATGTTAATAATTTTTATTCATATTTTTTTCCTCATAAAATCTAGATCATTGCGCCATTGGACCCATCATAAGGGGAAAGGTTTGTAGAACCTACCTGTTTAGACTTAGATGAAATCAGCTAGTTGTACAGAACAAACTGCGTGCAATGAGGATTATGTAAACCCAACTGCAAATGGGATACTCAATTGGCAGAGCATTACTTCATGTGCAACAAACTCAGACACAAGTCTAAAAAATTGGCTACAAAGGCTACATAAGTGTTCCACAAGAAGGTGCGCAAGAATAGACCGCGTAGTAAGATGGGTAGGCACAAAGATAAGAGAATCACCCAGTTTCCATGGAGTAAATGATCTAGAAGTATTATTGGCACAGTTTGGGGATGAAGTGTTAGAAAATCAAATACTCTTAGCACTGGATATATCACTCAAGGCCACACCTTCAAGATGGTGGGGTGCACACAAGGAGAGAATCACAAATTGGTACTAGTGTAAGTGGTTACTACGCATAAGGTTTAGCACATAATAGAAAAACAACAAGCAACAGAAGTATGATAGATGGGGGTCACCAGTGGAACACTTGGAAAAGTGAAGAACGATGTGGAATATGACACCCCCATAGGAATGGCCTCATCATTTCATACACACTCTAGAGGGCATACCGACGAACTGGTATACAAACCAGGAACTGTGCAAAGGAACTACGAGTTGGACGGTACTGCAACAGAATTTTAAAATCACTTTCTCATTTGAGCATGAGAACCCCAACATAGATACATCTATTAAGAATATAAGAGGGGTGATATTCATCAAGGAACCAGAATTCGAACTTATAACAGAAGAACAATAGAGGAATAGACAGACAGTTAAGGAACTATTGTCATGCTACCATGTGTAGGAACAAGCACCATATGAAGATGATCCACATGATATTCAGATCAAGGAAGCGAAAGGTGAAAGAGAAGTGGAGGTTCTTCCTATAGAATCATAATTCATTGTTGCACCGATCAAGGTGAAGAAAGTCAACATTGGGACAATTGAGAATCCCAAAATGGCCAACATTGGTGATTACTAGGATGAGAAAAAAATAGAAAATTATAATAGAGTTACTGTGCAAATACAATGACATGTTTCCCACAAAATTTACAGATATGAAGGGTATAGAGGGAGAGCTAGGAGAAATGAAGATACCCCTCAGAGCCAAATAAATACCAATCAGACAATGACCATACAAACTAAACCTGATATATAAGAATAAAGTTAAAGCTAAGATCGATAGAATGCTTGAAGCCGGAATCATAGAACCAGTGGAAGAATTAAAATGAATAAGCCCAATGGTAGTTCAAGAGAAAAAACAAGGCGGGATAAGGATATGCGCCGAATTGAGGAAGTTGAACGATGCATGCCTACATCACCCATTCCCTACACCTTTCACAAATGAAGTGTTGGAGAACATAGGAGGAAACAAAGTTTACTCATTCACTGATGGATTCTCAGGATACCACCAGATCAAGATAAAATAGGAAGACAGATACAAGACCATGTTTTCTACAGAATGGGGATCCTACCAGTACACAGTCATGCCATTTGGATTGAAGAATTCACCAACAATATTTTCCAAAGTAGTCATCATCGCATTTAAGGAATTCATCCACCAGTTTCTAGAGGTATACTTGGACGGTTGGATAGCCTATAGTTTGTTAAAATACCATGTAGAGGTCTTATGGCTAATGTTATAAATATGTAGGCAGTGCCAAATATCATTAAACAACAATAAATGTATAGTCGGAACACCAGTTGGGATACTTTTGGGCCATATAGTATGCAAGCAATGCTTACTAGTATATCCTGCAAAGATTGCAGTAATTGTTAACTTGCCACCACCAAAAACAGTCTGTCAACTAAGAGCGACATTGGGACACACAGGATACTAAAAAACATTTATCAAAGGGTACGCATATATTACTGCGCCAATGGAGAAAATCTTAAGGAAAGATACAAAGTTTCAATTGAATGAAGACTGTCAACACAGTCTGTATATGTTGAAAGAAAAGATGGTCACCATGCCAATACTAGTATTTCCAGATTGGGAGAAGACGTTCCACATACATGTAGATGCTTCAGCAATAGTACTTGGATCTATTTTGGCGTAGCCAGGAGAGGGAGATTTGGACCACCCTATAGAATTTGTGAGTAGAAAGCTATCATAATCATTAGAAAACTATAACACCACAGAGAGGGAAGGCCTAGATATTGTTTACACACTGCAGAAATTCATACATTACTTATTGGGAAAAAATTTTAAGATGTTCACGGATCACTCAGCCCTTAAATACCTAGTCAACAAGCCAGTGTTGGGGGGGAGAATATGTCAATGGTTACTACTATTTCAAGATTTAAATTTTGAAGCAATAGTCAAGCCAGGAAAGTTGAATGCAGGACCTGACCACTTATCAAGGATCACGAATGACGGAGAACCTACAAATTTAGAGGACAAATTTCTGGATGCACAACTATTTTTAGTCCACATCATCGATGAATAATTAGCAGATATCATTCAGTACTTGAGTGCAGGTACTTCACCACAGGAATATAACACCACACAGAAGAAAAACCTAGTATTCTAGGATGAAAACTATCAACTGATCGCATGACACTTATACAAAATGGGTGTAGATAGTATCTTGCGAAGATATGTGCTAGAACATGAAATACCAAGAGTTTTAGTAGAATCCTATGAGGGAATAGTTGGAGGACATTACGTAGGAAAAGCTACCATGCAGAAGGTATTGCACACATGACTGTGGTGGTCGACCATTCACAAAGACTTGAAGGAGTACTACTAGAGATGCGATGTCTGTTAGAGGGTTGGTAAACCCAATAGAAGAGACGATATGCCACTATGACCACAACTAACATTGTAGGTATTCAATAAATGGGAAATAGAATTTTTGGGACCAATTAACCCACCAAAAAAAATAACAGGAGAAAGATACATTATCACCATGACAGAATACCTGACAAGATGAGCAGAAGAAAAGCTAGTAAATGATTGCAGCGTAGAAACAACAACACACTTTTTATTTGAACAAGTAATCACAATATTTGGTTTCCCAAGAATTTTGATGAGAGACTAGGGAATTAAATTCATTAACAAAACTATCAAGACTATGATGGAAGAGTTTGAAGTCCATCATCAAAATTGCACACCATATCACCCATAGGAAAATGGCATAGTAGAAGCATTTAACAAAATCCTTGAGAATGCACTAACGAAGATCTATAATATCAACAGGGATGATTGGGACCTCAAAATACTAGCCATATTGTGGACATACAGGACCACATGCAAGAATTTGACATGGAACATGCCATTCAAACTAGTATATGGAAAAGAAGTAGTAGTACCATTAGAATTTTTGGTACCTAGTCTGCGCGTAGCAGCAATTACGCACATGAGTGAACAAGGCGCAATATAGGAGAGACTAAATCAGTTGATGATCATGGAGGAAGATAGGATCCTAGCAGGGTTCCACCAACAAGTTCAAAAAGAAAGGGACAAATATTGGCATGACAGATGTAACGACCCTAAATTGATAAATGATTAAGATTATTAAGTAAGAGTTAATTAAAGAATAATTAAGGATTAACTAAGTAATAATAATCTGACTGAAGATCACATTTAATGATCTGTGATATAAATTTAAGAGATAAAAAAGAAAATATATAATAAGAGTTGCGTATGCCCAGGGGGTGGCGTATGCAGAGCGGGATAGCCCAGAAATCCCGAGACGATAAAATATTAAAGGGGGACGCAGGACGCAGGACGGGGGGGAGGTTGTTGAGTAATTGCGTTAGTCAGCAGGGAGGAATAAGGGACAGGAAGAGGGGGACGTGCACACCATTCGATGGGGATGGATGTTGCGGACTGTATTGCTGAGCTAGTTGTATTGGCCGAGAGCCATTGCATTGTGCGGTGAGTAGAATTTCTATGCACTGTGGTATTTTCTGTGCACTGTGGTATTGGCTGTGAGCCTGTTGTATTCTTTGTGGATTGTTGGCTTGCTAGGAGCAAGGAACAAAGTGTTCTAGACTGTGGATTTTGATCAGGGGAGGTATCAAGTTGCTGGAGGTTTTGGGCACGGAGGGCCAGGATATCCATAGATATCCTGGAGATAGGTAGTTTTCCTAGTTGGCAGGGAGGACAGTAGTTTTGGGCAGTTATTTTCCTGTTTGTGGCAGGGTTGATCTGTGTAGCAGGGAGAAGAAAGGCAGCAACAAAGCAAAGAGGCAATCGAATTTAGCATCAGATCTAGGTACTTGTTAAGTTATGTATTTATTTCATACTGTACATCATTTAGTATTTATTGATAAATCTAGTTACTGAAGTTGTTGTTATAAAAGTCAATATTATGTTATGAAGTTTTGTTTCAGTTTACTTTCTTAAAATGTTTAGGAAGCATTTAATGACCCTTAGTAAAATATGGGCATTACATATGGTATCAGAGCGTCATAGTTCGAAATCTAGGGCCTAAGGGTCGAAACCAGGAGTGTTAACTCCAACCACGCTTAACCTGTAGGAGATACACGTTCAGTTTGACTAAATGGAACTGATACATGATACAATATGGTATCCAAACTATTGAGCACAGAAAAGAGAAGTCATAATGTAAATTTTATTTGGGCAATGATGTTAATGAAGTTTCGGGTAGAATAGACACCTGAAACCGATGAAAATGTCGAGGGAAGCTTCTCTGGAAGGCTTGAAACTGGTGAGATTCAATAATTACGTGAACCATAATAAATAAAATGCAAAATACATTTGCGAGACCTTGAACATGCCTACTTTACCTTGAACTTACCTAAATGGGGAACTGTCGATGCGCAGTCGGAACAAGGAAACTTAGCAGATTTGTATCACACAGGAATAGTGTGAACTATTTGCCTATATTAAGCCTCGACGATTGTAATAATGTGAAAATTTCAAGAACCATAGACCCTTATAAAATTTCAAACGTGCCAAAGAGAGAAATTTTTACATTACGTAATGTTTCATGCAAATTAATCATTATCTCAAAGAAGAGTTGTCTGTCACACGGGAGAACGGATCTGCGCCGTCAAATCTCGTACGAAATCCCATCAACCATTAGATCTAGACAAGTTGCACGGGGTTTAATCCCTAGCGTGCACAGGAGGAGTCATCGAGAAATCGGGGTTTCCGGAGATGAGACTCATGCATATTGAAATCGCGATACGCGATTTCTCGATCAGATCTGGACCGTCCATTGTGCAAGATGCGTGTCAGGAGATCCCGTAGAGTCGGGGATCGGGAAATCGGGGTTTCCGTAGATGAGACTCATGCATATTGAAATCACGATACGCAATTTCCCGATCAGATCTGGACCATCCATTGTGCGAGGATGCGTGTCAGAGGATCCCGTAGAGTCATGGATCGGGAAATCCGGGTTTTCGAAGATAAGGAAACTGCGTCGCTGGGAATCGCGATCGGTGATATCCTGACGGTGACGTAAGCATGGTGGGACCACTAGAGTCAGAGTGAAGGATAGGTTTTCGTCATCTGGGAAGAGTCTGGAAACCCATAGGAAAATCCCAGTACAATCAGGACCGTCCATCTGCGAGGACAGGTGGCAAGGAATCGGGCGCCGTCAGAGTTTTGTTCTTCGGAGTTTTCGAGGGTAAGGAAATTGCGCAACAGGAAATCGCGATCCGCAATTTCCCGATGAGATCTGAGCCGTTCATTACGAGGATGCGTGTCAGGGGATCCCGAGGGATCGGGGTTCGACATTTCGGGTTTCCTGCATACAAAGGAATCACGACCGTAGAAGTCGTGAAATCCTGAAATGCGATGGGTCCCACAACCATGACGTTTAAGTGGAGGACAGGTGTCACTCCATATCGGGTTTCGGAGCTAGGAAGGATTTGTGAACGAGTGCGTGAACCTCCGACATGCGATTTCTCGACGCGAGAACGGAGCAGTTCGATTGGAGAAACACGTGTCCCAGGATCTGAAGGAGTCGGGATTCGACATTCGGACTTTTGCATACAAAGGAATTGTTGCATTAGAAGTCGCGATTTCACGATACCCGATAGAATGACACAAGGCAGTGGTGACATGGAGGAGAGAGAGAGATCACACGTGCATCAGGGATCGGCATTTCGAGATTCTTGGTGATGAGAAAAATCACGTCGGGAGAACTCGCGAACCTCGAAGGCTCGACGTAATTAACTTAACACTTAAACCTTCGTTAAGGATTAATTAATGACTGTTTAATTAAGACTTAATTATATCGCGAAATCGGAGATCGGGAATCCGTGAGGGTAGGAGACTCTTGACAGCGGGCATAAGGAAGCCCTGAAACCTGAGTGGGGATTTGGCAGTTAGGAGCCAAGGGTCATGAGCAATACATAAGATAAATTATATGCACCTAACTACATGCATACGCAGAGACGAATAAAATTATAAAGTTAAAATGGATTAAATTAATGTAAATAATAATTTTAATTCAACTATGTTATTAAAGTCTAAGGTTAGCCTACCTTAAAGTTCAATGTTGACCAAGCTTATATGTAATCCTAACCCAAAACCGAGCCAATTCCCCTTATGGAGTAATGTCTGTTTACAGACAAGTAAAGAAAACTTACGCCTAACCCTGTTTATAAGTTTGAGTAGCACCAATTTGAAACGTCCTGGAACTCACCCTGATAGCCTTGGGTGATGCAGGTTAATTCATACTATATGGCCAAGACTCAAAGAGGTCGAGGCTGGGGAGCGACGTCATGGGTGCCACCCACGCCACCAGCACCACTAGCACCACCACCACCATTGCCCGAACTAGCTCTCATACTACGCTCGTTAGAAGCCATCAACGAGACTTTAAAGGGACGCCAACCAGTAGGGACTGAAGTGGAACCCCCACCATCTGGAATGGGTAATCCAGAAGCATCAAGGGATTCAGGGGGAGGACTTCCACCTGAAGACGTCACTCGAGAGTTGCAGAAAATCAAACTTCCGAAGTTTACCGGGGGCCACGCCAATGAACGCGCGGAAGCATGGTTGGAAGGCATGACAAGGTGTTTTGCCTTAAGGGACTATGTGTCCAATTCAAAGGCAAAGATTGCAATTTTCCAGTTAAGAGATAGCACCTTGAACTGGTGGGGCAACTTAGAAAGACAACTACACCTTACCCCAGACATGGTATCTTGGGAACTCTTCGAGGAGAGGTTCCGAAGGAAGTATCTACCAGCATACTACGAGGAATAGCAAGTAGGGGCATTTCATGCCTTAGTACAAGGAAACAGGACTGTGGAAGAATATGAGATCAGGTTTATGGAACTGGTTAAATACGTTTCATATTTGGACACTGACCAACGACAAGCAGAGTGCTTTGTTTATGGATTGAACCTGAAGATAAGAGCTATGGTGCGAATGTGGAAACCGTCTTCAGTGGTGGAGGCGGTAGAGAGTGCGCGTTACGTGGAAGAACACATGAACCTAACAGGGGGTACAAGATCGACATTTCCACATCGCCCTGGGTTCGCAGGAAAGACCCTGAGGACATTTACTAGGGGAGGGGGCTCAAGGACACCACCTTATGGTAACAAAAATGTGCCAAGGACAGTAGCTGCAGGAATTTCAATGGCAGCTAGTGCAACATATCGTTCATCGCCAACGGTGCAGACAGGTCCACGACCATCTCGGGGAACAACTAGTAGGGGCAGAGGTTCCAGGGGAAGGAACTCATTTCAAGGACAGACACGTAGCAATGCACTGATTCCACCTGGTGTCACCTGTTGGGGGTGCGGGGGACCCCATTACCAGCATGACTGCCCGGAGTTTCAACCGGGGTTCGTGCATAATGAAGGAAAGGCACCGATGGGGAAAGTAAGTAGTAGCCACCATATTTACGCAGCGGTTGATAACTGCCAGGCTGAACATCAATCCACCGTAGTGGAGTCGTCAGGTACGCTAAATTATGTTAATGTTAAGATTTTGTTTGATTCTGGTGCAACAGATAGTTTCATTTCACCATTTGCATTAGAAAAGAGTGGGCTAGCAGCCTATGAGCACGATGACT
>ML777819.1:772605-789697 GCA_009831015.1 Picea engelmannii
AATAATCTCACTGAAGATCACATTTAATGACCTGTGACATAAATTTAAGATATCAAAAAGAAAAGATATAATAAGAGTTGTGTATGCCCAGGGGGTGGCATATGCAGAGCGGGATAGCCCAGAAATCACGAGACGATAAAATATTAAAGGGGGACGCAAGACAGAGGACGGGGGGGAGGTTGTGGAGTAATTGCGTTAGTCGGTAGGGAGGAATAAGGGACGGGAAGAGGGGGACGTGCGCACCATTCGACGGGGATGGATGCTGCGGACTGTATTGCTGAGCCAGTTGTATTGGCCGAGAGCCATTGTATTGTGCGGTGAGCAGAATTTCTATACACTATGGTATTTGCTGTGCACTGTGGTATTGGTTGTGAGCCTGTTGTATTCTTTGTGGATTGTTGGCTTGCTGGGAGCAAGGAACAGAGTGTTCTGGACTGTCGATTTTTATCAGGGGAGGTATCGAGTTGCTGGAGGTTTTGGGCACAGAGGGCCAGGATATCCGTAGATATCCTGGAGCTAGGTAGTTTTCCTAGTTGGCAGGGAGGACAGTAGTTTTGGGCAGTTATTTTCCTGTTTGTGGCATGGTTGATCTGTGTAGCAGGGAGCAGAAAGGCAGAAGCAAAGAAAAGAGGCAACTGAATTTAGCATCAGATCCAGGTACTTGTTAAGTTATGTATTTATTTCATACTGTACATCATTTAGTATTTATTGATAAATCTAGTTACTGAAGTTACTGTTATAAAAGTCAATATTATGTTATGAAGTTTTGTTTCAGTTTACTTTCTTAAAATGTTTAGGAAGCATTTAATGACCCTTAGTAAAATATGGGCATTACAACAGACACATCAAGAACAAAACTTTCAAGGAAGGAGACTTAGTGTTGATGTATGACAGCAAATCCATTCAACACCCAGGAAAACTCAGAATGCACTGGTTAGGACCGTACGAGGTAAAAACTGTCACAGATGGGGAAGTTGTACAGTTGAAGGACTTAGGAGGAATAGAAATTAGAGGGATCATCAACGGAATCTGACTGAAGCTGTACAAGGACAATCTACCACCCACAACTTTAAAGTCACTGCGCAGTAAAAAAAAATAAAAAAATAGGATTTTAAACGATACCAACAGAGGTACAGTGCACCAAAAGGATAAGGAGCACACACTTAAGAATACAAACCCGATGAAGACAAGGCCAATGGATAGTTCAAAATTGAAACAAGTGGGACCGGAAAGGAGTACTAAACGATGATGGTATGAAGAATTCAATGCCAGAAAGGACTGACGGGATGTCGCATTAATGGCGCCAACTAAAGACGGAAAGGGAGAGTAATGGAAAGTACAATGGAGATGGATGTTCATTGAATTTGTCATAATGGTAGTGTATTCGACAAGCTTCATACGATGCCCATACAATGCAAGGATGTGGGAGAAAAGAGCCTATTGTGAAAATAGAAGAGACATAGCATGGTAGAGAATAATGAAGCATAGAGAAAAGTTCATAGAGGTTGCAGAAGCTACCGAGCTCAGAAAATGACCATATTTTCCACTATGGTGCCACCAAAACAAGTAGAGCCAAGATATATTTCTTGACATTCCAGAGTTAGGACCAAGGCACAAGTAAAAGCATAGGAAAGTTAACAATAACCATCATAGGTCGTCAATGTAGACGAAATCCCATCACTAGATACCACACCAATTAACCCCACACCTATGGTAGAAGAAACCCAAAAGACAACACCTAAGGGCATGAACATGGATATGCCGACACAAGAACATGAGAAATAGAACCAGGGAAGAGGCAGCCAAGCACAACCAGAGAACCCTGAAGGAGCTATAAGAGTTAATGGGATGGCTACAAATCAGGAAGAAACAGTCGAGCCAGACGAATCTCAAACAACTGTGTCAGACCATCCATAGGAGGGAGCAGTGGAGGATGTCATAGGATGGACAAAAAAATATGACAAATAAAAACCAATGGAGGGTGGAACCTCAAGTCAACCACCACTGAAAAAGGATAAGCAGTACATACCTAGGTCACCACGTAAGCAACCCGTCACAACCATTGTTTTTCTGTGTATACCAGAAGGGGTAAGGGTGAAATCAGACTTTCTAGGTTATGTCGAGAAACTAAAATACTCGTACCATGATGTAATGAACATGGAAAATTTCTCGGAGTTCACAAAGAAAGTCTACCTACATACAATTGGCGTAGATCTATTTGGGCAACCGATTAATTAACCACTCCAGTGGGCAGTAGGATTGACAAAAACGGGGATTTTAGGTTTGCTAGACCTACCACACTTTGGAAAAGGATAGTATGCAAGAAATTGGCTCAAAAATATGATGGTGGTCACACATGGTGGGGATATATGGATGGGAAATCTCGTCTCGATAGACGTAGAGCTCATTGCGCACATCACAGGGCTTCCATCTCGGGGCATGGATCCCGCGCAATTTCCCGACGAAAAAACAAAGGAGAAAGCACTTGCAGAAAAGATGAAAAATAAATATGGCATTGAGAGGGTGATGCGAGGAATCATCATCAAAAGGATCAATGATGCCACAAAAAAAATGGCCGCAAAAATCATGGCCTGCAAGTTGCTAAGAAAATACCGCAAGGAGGAAGTCTTGGATGGGGTCATCGTAGTTGTAGCACAATGTGCCAAGGGAACCACAATTAGTTGGGAACTCTATCTTTTGAATTTGTGTCTGGATGACTACAAGGATTCGCAGGATCTAGGAACAAAATTTCATTATTCATGGCTATTCATGTTGATAGCCATTATGGGATGGAAGGAACTAGAATATGTACTTTTTGCCACTAGACCCAATCCTAATCATGGAGTGAGATATTTATCGCTTGGCATTGCGTCAGATGCCAAGAACAAAAAGATGAATGCATACATATTTGAAGGATACCTATGCTCTCTACAAGACGCCATCACCAATCTCTAGAGAATAACGTGGCATGATTTTTCCTACTACTAGGGCATAGCTAACTTCAAGGGCACATGACATGCGATGTGGATCCAAGCACAAAAGGACCCCAACAATAAGTGGCTACAATTTCACTATTGCATCACGAAGGGAAACATCGAAATGGGTATTTAAGATTGGGAAGATGACTGGAAGATTCCAGTCCTCACCCAAGACATACCTGCAAGGACAGTGGAAGAGGAGGCAGGGAAGGAAGAAACACAGCCTTGTTATCCACAATTTTGGTCATTGTGATGATGTCATGATGATGTTATGATAATGGAAAATCAAGCTCTTCACTAAGAATACTTTCCTGAGAAAAGTTACATTTGTCTTCTTCCAGAAATCATGCTTTTAAAGGATGTTTGCAGGCTACCTATATATCTGCCTGCGAGAATGCCTGATTCTCGCAAGCTGCTTTAATATGGAGTGCAAACCTCTTGCACTGTAACTAATAGCTAGGGTGTGAACATGTTCCAAAGGAAGGAAAAAGATGAAATCTCAAACCTTCTAGAAAGGGAATCTTCTAGAAACATGAGTTGGCTTCGAATGGTTATTCAAGTGCTGGCATTCCAGATATCTTGGGATCATTTCCTATCCAAGTAACTAATCTATATTCTCCTATATATTGAGGAGATTGCTCATGGAAAGGTTTAAGCAAACAAGCAGCAAGCTAGCTAGAGAATTAGTGCAAGACTGTATGGAGGACCGATGCTACAGCAACAAGAGACAACAGCAAGGTCATCACAAGTGGTTGATTTTCTTCATGCATGAGCAAGTGTGTGTGTCAGAGCTAGGAGCCATCGAAAGGAGACCTACGACATCAAGGCTCAGGTTGTAAGTTTCACTTTCAATTAATTCAATACAGTAATATGTCCCTTTCCCATAAAGATGATGTCACTTTATTACATAACTCCTTGATCATATGTATAGACTAGCTATTGAATATATTAATCTGCTTTCACTTCGATTGGTTTGTACTGTTGTGATCTGAATGGTGCAAGAGCATTGGAGTGAATATTGGAACAACATAGATCTAAGGAAAGCGTTCATAAGGTATGTCCATGATCCTCATCTCTCATTTCATTCAACAGGCTAGATCTAGGGAAAGTGTATTATTCTGTCTTGTTTTGTTCTAGGTCCAGGTGGATCTAGGGAGATCGGTTTGTGTCCGCACTCATGGATTTATCCTGAAACAAAATTGGCGGCTCCACTGGGGATCTATCCCTTTTTCTTTATGGTTTTTGAATTATCTGTGGCCATTTGATCTATTTTCTTTTTTCTCTTGTTTTGTCAGTGTCTGAGTCCTCAGGATATCCTGAGAGACCTTCTGGGTCTATAAGTCAGCTTGAATTTTTCTTGCATTTTCAAAAATTTTATTATCTTCAGGGATTCTCGCATTGTGTCCATTCACAGCCTGTGAGAACCAGTAAAGTTCTCACTCTGCATATATAGTCCAATGCGAACACCTCGCACTTTGCTTCAAAGTGGCCTGCGAGAAAACTATCTTCTCGCACTGTGTAAGCCTGCTTGCCTACGCGCAAGATTTTTGAAATTTTTGAAATTAAGTTTTGACTTTTTCAGATGCTCAGAACATTTGAATTGTGTATTTTTTTATTATTGGGTCATTGACTTATACATCTCTTGCTGTAGTTTTCTTGCTTGAGAAGATTTAGGGTTTCTAGGTCTTTCTTGCTTTTTGGTAGCTTGACTTTCTTTTCTTGGCTCTGATTGACATTTTCATTCTCTCTGACTTCTGGACTTGAGTCTGTCTGTCTGGCTGAGAACCAATGATTGGTAAAGAGTCAATTGCTTTGAGTTTCTCATTTTTCTTGGTGGTTCGAGAGAACATTTTTTTATTTGCATTGAGAAACTTTTTGGTTTGCTTTTGTTTTTACTTTCGTTGAAATTTTTGGATTGGGTTGTTTGTTTGGGTCTTTATGATTTGGTTTTCTTTTCTCATTAATTAGAGTTCTTCTTCGAAAGTGGTTTTTAGGGTTTATTTGAAAAAGACATATGGAAATCGTTCATTGATATATGATTGTTTACATTGGCATCTGAAAGGAAATTGAGCATTGCATTTGCATTATAGTATTGAGATTGATTCGGAAACTGTTCTCTCTCTCCCATAACTAGGATTCATGGAATGAAAAGGATTATATTTCATCATTATCCTTGAATTGTTTGGGTCAGAGTCATACATTACAAGTTTCATGTCCGTTACCTTTGAGTAAACAACATCTTTTAAAAACATTGCGTAATATTAAAATTGATCTAACAACTTTTTCTAGGGCTCTTTTACACCAACATTTATCTAGGCTAGTGCTTTGGAGTAGGAAGAGAGATACACTCTCCAAAATCTCAAAAACACACAATAGCATCTTGAGTTAGGGAGTATTAAATTCCATTGACAACATATTGTCCTGGGATGCCCTTCTAACACAAGGGTCAAGCACTAGGTCGCATTGGTGTTGGCAGAGTTACTAACCCTGCTTTGTTGACATCGGTGTAGAGATTGCACGTATTATGGGGATAACTCCGAGGTATACCCACAATTATGAGTGGAAGCCTTTGAGTTGGTTTCGGGCTAGATACAATTCCCTTGTGTGTGGATCGGACTAACGACTGTTCCCCCAGGCTGTATTGTTGTTTGTTGTGACCTTAGTGGCCTTTCTCTCTAGGTTCTTACTCAAGGTGACTGTGGAGGGGAAAGTCTTCATGGTACCTAGAATTGACGTTGATCAAACTCACTCGGGCTCCTTGGAGGGTATACCCACGATTATGTGTGGGAGCTTGCACCAGGGCGTAAGTCTGTTAAGCAGGTCGTCAACGTAACATTTCCACCTTAGCCCCGCCCCTTCTCATCTCGTTGTTGCGACGTTGGATTTCATCACCAACTAGTGGCTTCGATATTAGAAGGTTTTGATTCCTTGGTGATTGCTTCTAGATTTTGTTTACTAGTGTGTGTTGTTTGTTTCTCAAAGTTGACCATAGGATTTTCATTGCGGAGTTTGTTACTTGCTTACAATTTCTCCCCCACGACGTTCACGTAGGATGCAAGGTTTATCCCCTGAACATCTGAACGTTTCACAACCCTTGCATACGACAACACCTGAAGGTACCCCTGAGGACTCTCCTCGTCAGGGTGAAATCCCTCTTGTCACTCTACCACACGTGGACATAAGTGAAGTCCAATACGTTTCTACACCACCTCCACAAGTAGAATGCAATGATCCTCTCGGTGATTTTCGAATTACCAATACTATAGAGGATTATCACATTTGTCATGGTGAACGACCTGTTGGACGAGTGAATCCTCCTGAAGAAGCCATTGTTACATCTTCTGAATCAACTGTTGGGCCTTCTCACGGTGTAGTAGGCCAATATCCTTTTTGGTCCGGTAATTTTCGACGAGTTCTTTTCGGTACAGATTCATCCCCTATTTACGAAATCAACCCTCATGTGTCTCCTGAGACAGAGACTACACCCAAGACTACCACTTATCATTTTTTTCTTCCTCCCGAGATGGCCCATCTTGCAAATACTACGAGTGCCCAAACTGGAATTACTGCAACCACTCTTCCTCTTATCAATACCCAGCGAATGCCTGAGGCTATCCCAAATTCACCTCCTAGTTACCATGCATTGAATCCTTTGTTGAATGTTTCCCATCCAACACCTCCAAAAACCCCAACCGGTTCTCCAAGTGGTCCTCCGTTTCCTGGGCATCCTATTCCCGGTTTCATCCCGACACTCCCTCAGTTTCCTACTGGCAATCCTAATCCTAGTGGCACTATCCCAACTGTTGCACCAAACTTACAGATTCTCGTTGGTGGACAGGGTGGTACGGTTCCTTTTCCTTTTACCAGACACAACACAGTTACCACGCAACCTTCGGTTGGCACACAACTCCCGGGTGGAATTTTCCCTACAGTAGGGGACCAACCTCCCCTTTTGGGCAAAATATACCTCCTCAGTTGGCCCAGTATTGGAATCAACTTTTACAAAACTTTCCTCAAACTGTTTGGGGGCAGACCACTATCCCTCATGTAGGCCAACCGTATCCAGGTGTAACTAATCCTATTTGGGTTTTGGGTCAAACTACTCAACCTCAGGTCCCTACTCAGACTCAAGGTCACAATCCTTGGGGTTACTACCCGATTCAGCCACCACCGAATCAGCCAGGATCTTCCCTCTATGGGAAGTTTGCTTATGCTCCTACTGGTCTGCCAATAGGGCTTCCACCCCAAAGTCACCAGTACCCACAAGTGAACCGGAAGTTTCCCTTTATTGCTACTTTGGATTTTCCAGATTTGTCTAGGATCCTCAACGATCCTATCCGTCACTCTCCCCAATGGCCTGCTATTCCTGCAAATCTTCCATCGGGCATTCCGAAATTCGATGGCAATGCGGGAGAGGACCCTAATAATCATGACATGACTTTTCATTTATGGTGTTCATCCAATTCGTTAATGGATGACTCCATTCATCTCCGTCTTTTTCAACGAACCCTCACTGGCGCTGCTGCGAAGTGGTACATTGAGTTACCACGAGGTTTCTTTTCCAATTTTCACACCCTTGCTATGGCTTTTCTCACACATTACCAGTTACCGATCTATTACGATACCGGGACTGAGATTTTAACTTCCTTCAAACAAAATACAAGCACTCATATATCTGATCATATTCATGAGTGGCGAAGGAGGCGACGTCTCATTAAACTTGAGCTTCCCAATCAGTTACTGGCAAAATGGTTCACAAAATCTTTTGTGAACAAAATCGGTAAAGACATTGCTATGGGCGGTGTTGTTATAGAAGAGCAGTCTATAAGTCGTACTCAGTACCTTGATCGTGTTTATTCGCAAACGAGAACTCTTTATGATCTATTACCGGACTTGCCTCGTCCTGGTACTTCCAGCGCTTCAACCACCCCAGTTGCTTCACATGCAGCTGATGGTGTGATTGGGACTACCCATGCCCAATCACATTCTGTTTCAAACACGACCCCTAAATCCAACTCTTCTAATGTTCAAAGTGCTCCGTCTCCTGCTCCTCCCACCGGTAAAACCTCTAAAGTGAACGTTGTTTAGTCTATGCCGACTAGTAAGAACAAATCTAAGAAAGGGAGAGGCAAGAATAAGGAGAGTAAAAATAATAATCCGAATGAGAAAACCAAAACCCCTCCTGTTGAAGACCGGGATAAGCGCAAACCACGCTACCCTTGCCTTATCTGTGGTGACAATCACTACACAAAGGATTTTCCGAGACGTGCCGAGGTTAACAAGTTCCTTCAAGGAACACCAAAACCCTCTACTCCGACAGTCTTGTCTCAACCCTTCCCATCTCAACAACAGGCTTCATTGGTCATCCACGACCAACCCTCTACTTCTACATCATCTTATGTGTTGATGTGCACTGGTTATTCCAAGAAAGACAATGTTGCACTTACCACTAGAGCTAAAGACTATACTCCTTCTAAGGAGAAGGGTGATGACTTACCTCCTGATCTCATACAACCCTCTCCACCGAATCCACCCAAAAAAAGTCCTCTTCATCTCGAACGACCGAGCCTTGATACAGTCCTGCGACCCCCAAAAGGTGTCGTTAAGAAATCGACATTCAATCCTCATGCTCGTGCGGCCTAGAACTATAGCATTGTCGAAGATCTGGCCCAAGCACCTTCAACGATGTCTGCCCTTGAAGTCCTTCAGTCTTGTCCTGCACAGCGAAGGGCTCTATTGAAAGCTATAGGTGGAATCAATCCTACATATACGAATTTGATAGTATTTGACTTGGACGATCATGTTCCAAGGTTACCCCCATAGCTTGCATTTCAAATACAAGTTATTGTCGCCGACAAGAGCATTTTTCGAACTGTTGTTGATGAGGGTGCCTCTACGTGTGTAATGTCTTTTACTTATTGGAAAGCCATTGGCTGTCCCCCGTTAAACAAATCACAGAACACTTTGAGAGCCTTCAATGGCTCTAGTTTTAAGACTTAAGGCATTCTCCCGTCGTTTCCTGTTACTCTCGAAGGTAAGACCGTCTAGGTAGAAGTGGAAGTTTTCGATGCTCCCCTAGATTATAATCTTCTACTTGGTCGTAGCTGGGTCGATTCTATGCGTGTTGTTGTATCAACCCTTTTCCATGTCATACGATTTCCTCACCAGGGAAAATTCGTTACGGTTGATCAACTTGCCTTCTTTAATGCCGATACTCGCACTGGCAACATGTCGTTCATAGCTAAAACCCCACCGGGTTACGAGAATGTTGGAGTCGGTATTTTAAAAGACTCTTCGTTAATGGGTACTTTCCCCATACCACCACCACCCGATATTCCACGCCCATCAGTTGCTTCTATTAATATGATCTCTATTGTGCCTCATGAACTTCCTGTGTCTGTCGACCCTTGGATAGTCCCTGATCCTGGAGATCATGTTCGTTTCGGCGACGTCGTGTCGTTCAGTCCGGTTGAGTCCGCTTATCAAGCCATTCAATCAAAAACCCTTACTACTTCTTCTTTTGATGAGTTGTCTCCTGATCCTTTCCGTTTCATCTTCCCCACTGACAAGATGATCATGTCCGTCCTGGATGAAACCCCTTGGGATGATGGACATCATCATTCACTTCTATTTCTGGAACAACAGACTCTTGAGAATTATCAGCGGATTTCGACTCCGTTGAACGTTGTTGTTATATACATTGTTCCCCAATCTACATGAGATGTGTTTGCAGAAGGGAACCTCAGTAACATTTCTCCCATGATACCCATAGACATTTCAGTTAAACCTGGGATAGTCGAGAACGTTCATATTGGAGCTTCGTGTTCTCCCGAAGAAATTGTCACTTATACTTCCTTGTTTAAAGAATTTTGTGATATCTTTGCCTAGAGTTACGAAGAGATGCCAGGTATTGACCCTACTATTATTGTCCATGAAATTAAGACATACCCCGGAGCTAAACCAGTCCGGCAGCGCCTCCATCCTGTCCATCCACGTAAAGCGGCAGCCATTAAACTCAAAGTTGAAAAACTTCTTAAAGCCGGTTTTATTTATCCCGTGGCTTTGACAGAATGGGTTTCCAACCCCGTACCGATTGATAAGAAAGGTGGTAGTATACGCATTTGTGTTGATTATCAAGATATTAACAAAGCTTGTCTGAAGGACAATTTTCCAACCCCTTTCGTTGACCAGATCGTCGATGACTGTACCGACAGTGAAATATTTTCCCTCATGGATGGATTTTCCGGCTATAATCAAATTAATATCGCTCCTGAGGACCAACATAAAACGACTTTTATTTGTCCTTGGGGTACTTTCACCTATAGAAAACTCCCTTTCGGTTTGAAGAATGCAGGTGCTACGTTTCAGCATGCTATGTCTTACGCGTTTCATGATATCAAGCATATCATTCAACCTTATTTGGACGATTTGTCGGCTCATTATTTACGTCGAGTCGATCACCCCAATCATCTCCAAGCAATTTTCGTTCGTTGTCGATTCTATCGCATTCGCCTGAGTCCTCATAAGTTGGTCTTTTGCGTAGAATCTGGTCGTCTCCTTGGTTTCATTGTTTCACGTCATGGGATCTGGGTAGATCCTATCAAGGTTGAGGTGATTCTTAATCTCCCTCCTTCTTCTTCACTGCGCCAGTTACAAAGTTTGGAAGGGAAAGAAAACTTTCTTCTTCGTTTCATTCCGAATTACGCCAAGATTACTCGTGGTTTCACACGTCTTCTAAAGAAAGGTTCAGAGTTTGTCTGGGATAAGGTTTCTAACAACGCTTTTGAAGCTTTAAAATTGTCCCTCACGAAAGCTCCTCTTCTTTTCCCTCTGGATTATAGTCGAGATTACTTTCTTTATCTAGCTGTGTCTGAGTATACTATCAACATGGTCCTCATTCAAGACGATTATAACCACGATGAACATGTTATCTATTACTTGAGTAGAAGCTTATCATCCACGGAAATCAAGTACCAACATGTTGAGAAATTGGCTTTGGCTGCTGTTCAAGTAGTTCAACGTTTTCGTCATTATATTCTCTCCAGGAAGACTACATTGATTTCACACTGTAACCCAATGCAACATATATTGACACGTCAATTGCTGGGGGGCAAGTACTCCAAGTGGATTGTTATTCTCCAGGAGTTTGATTTGGAATTCGATCGCGCCACGTCGAAGAAATCCCTAGTTTTCGCTGAGTTAATTTGTGATTTTCCCCACACTGCCATAGAAAAAGTAGCAGTCGATTCATTACCTGACGAGTCACTTTTCCTTATCAGTACCGACGATATTTGGTACGGATATATCATTATATATCTCCAAACTCAAACTTTCCGGCCGGCTTTGTCTAGTGCCAAACATCGTCATGTCCGTTATCAAGCACGTCATTATATTATCCTCGGTGATACTCTATACCGTCGAGGCATTGATTCTGTCTTTCGACGTTGTTTGACTTTTGACGAAGCTGAGAAAGCTTTGAATGACTGCCATTCAGGAGCATGTGGTGGTCATATGTCTGGGTATGCTACTGCCCAGAAAATATTTCGAGCAGGTTACTTTTGGCCTTCCTTGTTCAAGGACTGCATCACTGTTGTTCAGAAGTGTCATGCCTGCCAGACCTATAATCCAAAGATTTAGTCGCATCCTGCTCCCCTTCATCCTGTGGTCTCAGTAGGTCCGTTCGCTAAATGGGGCATTGATTTCATGACATGTCACCCTCACTCGGCCAGGGGGCATGGTTATATTATTGTAGCTGTCAATTATTTTACTAAGTGGTCTGAGGAAATGTCGACATTCGATAATACTGGAAAGACTATAGTGTTATTTCTTTTCAACCATGTCATCACTCGTTTTGGTGTTCCTCAGGCTATCGTTACCGATCACGGTAGTCATTTTAGAAATTACATGATGTCTTAACTTACAGAGAAGTTGGGCCTTCGCCGTGATAGTTCAACACCCTATTATCCGCAGGCTAATGGCCAGGTCGAAGTGATCAATAAAGTTCTTATAACTATGATTCGACGAATGATAGGAATCCATAAAACTAGCTGGCACACGATGTTGTTTTCGACATTGTGGGCGTATCGAACATCTGTTAAATCTGCTACGGGATTCACGCCTTTTCGATTAGTTTATGGCATGGAAGCCATTCTGCCAATAGAATGTGAAATACCATCTCTGAAGCTAGCTGTAGAACTCTTACCTGATACTTCTGCTGAGGAGGAACGTCTGTTGTATCTGATGCGATTAGACGAGACTCGCCGTGACGCTACTCTTGTAATAGAAGCCCAGAAGAAACACGTTAAGGCACAGTATGACAAGCATGTTAAACCTCGTGTCTTCTCTGAAGGAGATATTGTTCTTTTATATTAGCAAGATAAAGATGTCCTTGGAGCTGGGAAATTTGAACCTATGTGGCGTGGCCCTTACATTGTTAGCAAAGTTTTGGAAAAAGGAGCGTATGAGCTAGTGGATTATGATGGTGTACCTTTGAGTGAACCCAGGAATGGGTTTTACTTAAACAAGTACTATGCATAAGTCATTTTTGCATGAGTACTTGTATTTTATGTATCATATTGCGTCTGTGTGTTACTTTAGTTTTGTTGTTGACGTTATCTGGTCTCTACCCTTACGTGATGTTGTGTTTGATTGCCAGATGTCGGAGTATTCGCTACCTTATATTGGCTTCGCCGACGGGGCTAGCCATAGTACTCAGAACTTAGCTTCCGCTGCATGGGCAATCTATGCCCCAACAAACGAACTCATATCTCTACGAGGTATATGTATTGGCCGAGCAACCAACAACATCACAGAGTATAACGCTGTTGTTGAATTATTGGTGGATGCTATCTCTCTTGGAATTCGTCATTTGGTTGTGCGACTTGACTCGCAGCTGGTAGTATTACAGCTCAGTAATGTATATTCTATTCGAAGTCCTACTTTGTTAAGGGTATATTTGCGAATTCACCTCTTGGAACGACATTTTGATTATCTTGAATATAAAAATATTCCTAGATGTCTTAATACATTGACAGATGCTTTAGCTAATTATGTGTTGGACAGGCATTTAAATCACATATAAATCAAACACATTAAAATGTACACAATGTAAAGTAAGACGGTAGAAGCCATGTATATATATATATATATATAACGATCAAAGTTTGTTTTACAAAATGTGTTCGAAGACCAAAATATCAAAATTGAATCTCATAGCTTCTACATAGTGACATCAAGGATGATGTTCACGATAGCACAATAATGTCCTAGAAACTCGACGGAGAAGTCGACCCATAGAGGCAGAGACTCCCACAGTATGATGTTGATTGCATCGTGGGATCTCCTCCAGAGTCATATCTGGAACGTCTGCCATCAGACCCTCTAAGTTTTGCTCCACTGTCAGATAGTCCTCGGCGTACTGTAGAACTACTACTGCTGCCTCTCCTCGCCACTAGATAGGAGAAGTACCAGCAGGTATGTATGGTCCAACGTCTGTGTTATCAACAAGAGTTTGGTGTTAGTCTTTGGGTAAAACTATAAAAACAAAAACATTTAAATATGGTTAAAAATCCAAAAACATTTAAAAACAAGAAAATTTGTGTACTTCTTACCGAGGTCTCCCCATTGCGCGTCTTCAGGAAGTGCAAGATCTGGATCTCCTCTGAAATCCAACCCAGCGTAGGCATAGTCGTCCACCATAAACATCTGAGTCTGCAACCAGTCGAAGAAAACATTGTCATATTTGACAATAGGACCTGCCACATGTCGGGACATGAGCCGACACCACCACAACATCCTCAGATCTCTGGGACTAGGAAGATCCCACTCAGCCTATAGAAGGAATACCGGGACTCTCTCCAGGAAGAAGGAAACTAACAGAGACCCATAACCAAACTATTTCAAGTCTCCACGCTTGCACTTAGTCAACTGTTTCTTGAGATTGCGTAATACTGCGTCGACCCAGTTAAAGACCCGGGGCTCAATACACTCAATGGCATACTGAAAATAGCTCTGCAGAGCCATATGTGGAGCCACACTTCTTTCCATATGATAAATGGTGAAAAGAATCGTGCAGAGAGTTATATCAGTAACTCCCCAAATGGCCACTTTACCTTTCTGTCTCTCTGCCTCAAGTACACAACATTGGTTACAATACTCGCTCATTTTCAACCCACCTCTTCTGCTGCCAGATAAACTAACATATGATCCATGTCTGAATAATATAGTCAAGAAATAGATATCCTCAATATCAATGGTCAATGTATGGGCTCCCATGATGAAGACTTGTTGGTCCAGATCCCACATCCGAACTAAGTATTTCAACAATCGAACTTGGGCCCTCATGCCCGGGATGCGGAAATACTTTAAGAGACCACAGTCTCTTAGTGCAGCAATGGTTGGAGAATTGTTTTCCGCATTAGCATTATCCTCCTCGTGCTCTCATTCCCGCCACTCTAAAACCATGATTGTGACTAGAAACCTGCATAAAAACAACACACAAACATAGTGAGTGATCTTATTCATGAGAAAATTATTGCAATTGGCTAAACGTTATAATTTTTTTTTGGATTTTGCGTTGTTCGCAGGTGACCTGCTTCGCACAGTGTGAAATTCTCGCAGGTGGACCATGGCCCACCTGCGAGAATGGGTCATTCTCATAGGCCCCGTATGGGCCACCTGCGAGAATGCTCCCACGCGCATAGGGTTCAAAATTTTGACTTAAAACTTGAATTTTAACCAATAAAAAGATAATTTTGAACCATGAAAAGATAAGGGATGAGGCACTTACCAAAATATCGCTGATGGCACTTCGAATGGTCTCTCGTAGCTCCTGGAATTCGACGCCAAAGGTAGAGAGTAAATGAGGTTTTTTTTTTTGGCACTCAAATGGTAAAATGTGAAAATGGTATGGTATTTTGTTATTTGTTCATTTTATTACTTTTTATTATATCAAAAGTGGGTTTTCTATAATTATTTATTATTTAACCCTAATTACTAATGAGGAAATGAGTGAAAATGACTTGCAAGTGAGAAGTATGGATGATTATGGACAGAATTTTTACCTGGTGTGGTGTGATTTTGGTTGTTTGTTATGATTTTGACATCCAACCTCGAGCGCTTTTTATCCATTCTTGCGCTGGAAAAAAACATAAGAACGTGATCAAGCGTCGTTTTATCTCTTTTTCAGGCTCGTTGTGGTTATATGAAAAAGGAACCCCCCTGGAGTTATCTTTAAGCTCTTTTCAGACTCTCTAAACATGAAAAGATTGCCGAGCGATCTTGCTATTTTCATGCTCGTTAAAGTATTTGAATTATGCGTCCTTCGAGCGATAGTTTAACCCTTTTTCGGTCTCGTTGGACTATTGTATGAAAAAGGAACTGAGAGAGTTCTCTTTTGAGTGTTTTTCCAAACTCTATAATCTTGAAAAACCTTTGAGTTTACTATCTTTGGACTCGTTAAACAAACATTGACAGACCCATGATGGGACCAAACCACTCCTTCCTAGGGTTCGTTAACAATACTCCGAGGGACTCGTCCGAAGGATGAGCTTATATCAACAAGCATATGTGATCCTCTTCAAGCTTGCGTAAAAATAAAGAGGTACTTGCTAGAAATGGTGGGGGAAAATTTGGGAAAGGGATATGTTTCATCGTTGAGTCGATTGGCAGTAAGTGTCACTCTTGAACATGACACCCCCTATTCATCATTTGAAGCCAGTTTGGGAAATCCATTTGTCTCTCAGTTGATTTGATAACAAGTTCATTCCATGTATCGTATTTGAGTCAATGCTGCCAAATTGTTGGTCATGTCATCCATATGTTCAAGAGCAGTCCGTCTGAAGACCTCTATTTAAGTCGGCCATTTGCAGTTATCCTTTCATTCTGTGTTAGCCTTCCCTGTGTCCAAATTCCAATTATCACATACTTTGTTTCACTTTCAAACTCTGTTACTCATTTCGTGTCACTGATGGGGGATACATCAAGGCCCTCCTGTGACGAGTCTTATTTCGTCGACCTCATCACATTATCCGGAATCAAGACTTAGAAATTATTCAGTACCTTGGAGCTTGCATGCCTCAATGGCAAGTTTCCTCACTTTTGACAATGGGTTTACATCATTGGCTCTTGATCGGAAGATTCCATCGATTGTTCGACATCAACTCATTTATTCATAGTCGATGGATTGTACTATAGTACCTTGGGAGTCATTGACATCAATGGTGATTTCCCTCGCACTTGTTAACGGTTACATCAATGACCGATAATCAAGTGGTTTCTGCCATGTTCGACTTCAACACATGTAATCACATGGTTAGATTCGTACTTTGGGTGATGAGATTGAAGACCCTGGATATTATCTTTGTGATCCAGGTTGTGATGGAGTATGTATAATTTGCGACACATAGATCCACTGTGTATGTTTCATGGCTATGTCGTCTTGGTTGAAAATTTGCCGCATAGATCCACAGTGTATTCAGGTGGCTATGCTATATTATGAATGCATGGATCCACAGTGTATGATTGGTGGTCCTGACCTTTGTTTATGATGTCATCAATCTATGATATGAGTATGGGAATGCCTACCTTGGGAATTGATATACATGATATTCTATTGATGCTTGGATGTTTGCAAGTTTCCGATTAGATGTGCTCTTGGTTCTCGACACACACATGAAGCTTACAAAGTCCATCGACTGTCACTGATTCCACTCTCAGAATTTGGGGGGCATTCTATTATCCGCAATTTTGGTCATTCTGATGATGTCATGATGATGTTATGATAATGGAAAATCAAGCTCTTCACTAAGAATACTTTCCTGAGAAAAGTTACATTTGTCTTCTTCCAGAAATCATGCTTTTAAAGGATGTTCGCAGGCTACCTATATATCTGCCTGCGAGAATGTATGATTCTCGCAGGCTTCTTAAATTTGGAGTGCAAACCTCTCACACTGTAACTAATATCCAGGGTGCGAACATGTTCCAAAGGAAGGAAAAAGATGAAATCTCAAACCTTCTAGAAAGGGAATCTTCTAGAAACATGAGTTGGCTTCGAATGGTTATTCAAGTGCTGGCATTCCAGATATCTTGGGATCATTTCCTATCCAAGTAACTAA
>ML777819.1:808208-843523 GCA_009831015.1 Picea engelmannii
CAAGATTACAAAATGATGGCTTTAAATAGAACCATTCAAGATCCCAAATACTATATAATATTAAGCAAAATAATATCAACTAATAATCTCAAAAAATAAACAAATTTGAAAAATAATTGCAATGTGTCTCAAAAGTTTGCTGGAATCATTGGTCAATTTGTTTGAACTTGAAATGATGGAGCTAATTATAAGGAGTTTCAAAAATACCACTTGTCTTCCATATACCACCTGTGTATTTGTTGGCCCTTTTGCAATACATATTTGATTTTGATCTCTTGACTGACTACCACATATCTTTGACTATTGATCTCTTGAGGTCAAATTCCCTTCCAATGTTTCCTTTTAAACTGGATCTACCTACCACATATCTCATTCTTATCCTTAAACTATTAAAAGGTGCCTGAAAGGATGGGATTTAATGCAAAAATATCTCGAATGCGAAGAAAGTTGAAATAAGCCCCATCAAATATGGAAAAATATTGAAAAAAATTCTTGATTGCCAGTTACTACCGAGTGTTAGAATTTGTATCTTCAAGAGACAATACACCTGATTCCAAATCATAACTGCCTTATGTCTGGCTTGTGCTCTCTAAGATACAGAGTCTCCAACATTTCACATACTAGCTCGAATTCTTGTTGTTTGATGATTGTTGCTACCGAAAAGCAAGTGAAGGCCAAAGAGGTCCCAACGAATGCACTCACCAGTATACTGGGGTCAATATCAATTATCAAATTGATAAGAGGTCCTAGTGTATCTCCCTTGAACATAGTAATTTCTAGGAGTGGTGTCGCCCTCTTTATCTCATTGTTTGAGTAAGTAGGAAAGGATAAGATCCAGATTACAGAACCGATGCGAGCAATCTTCGTGAAGAACCTAGCCCTTCTCTACCAACAATTTCATTTGGAATTTGGCTCCTATGAAATGGAAAGAGTGAGTTTCAATAACCCATAGATTGATGAAAACAAAAATTGGATGACGCATAGTACATGCGTTTGGTTCATTGTGAGTTCTCCTCCTCGATCCTTGAAATGTTGTCAATGCCTCAACACCTGCAGACTTAGCTCAGCTTTTTGCATTACTATGGCTTTTTATTTTCTTCCATGTATGGATATATCCCATATGGATCAGTTTATTCACTTACCAATTGTTTATTTTCACCAGTGGTTATAAGTTGTATCGATGCATTGATAAGAGAATGCCCCTATATGTGCTCGTCCCTTGCGACTTGGTGCATAGCGTTGTGCACTAGGATTTGAATTGTAATGTGTTGTGATAACCCGTGTTTATGTGTTGATTGCAGGTGATTTGAGATGGAGCTTGGCCCTCGGGCGATTTTTTTTTTTGGTGATTTTGTTTTTAAATAAGACTTCTCTCATAAATCTCGAAAGCCAAATTTTGGCCAAGAGCTTGCCCAAAATAATAATACTATCCAAAGAACCTTTAACTTGTGTTGATATTGTGTGCAGGTACTTGGTTCATGGAAGAATTGGAAATTGTGACAACATGCAAATATCTTTAAGAATTCTTGAAGAATCAAGCATGAGTTCAATAAAGAAGCTTAAAATTTTACCAGTACATTTTGAGAGCTAACATCTGGCTCCAATTGGGATGGAGTCCTCCCTGTGAGGCTCCAAGAACCTAGTAGACCATGTGCCTTTAACATTGGGATATGGAGTCAACTATGAAACCATCTTCTAAACACCTTCACAACCTACCTTTATTCCAGTAAACTAACTACTACTGCTGCTGCAAAACTAACATAAAGGAATTACTCGAAAATGAGATTATTTCCTACACTACCCTACCTCTAACCAAATGTACAATTTGATTAGGTAAAAGAAAACTTCCATAATAGCCATTCAATAAACTTAAAAACTAATATTATCTTTTCCATACCATTGATCAATAGATGATGTCTGAAATGTAACAATAGTGATAAAAAATCTTTGAGGAAATAATACTCACCCGAGAGTGATGATGAGAAAAAGAAATCTGAAATTTTCACGTACTCTGAACCATATGACTCCATCAAGGCTGTAACCGGATCCTTGAAACCAAGATCAGAAACATATTGATCGATGCATGCCTCATCCATTAATGCCTCTCTTCTTGCAGACATATGACTTTCTATTTCTCTTGTCATCAAATCTTAATCATCAGTAGAAACAACTCTCTTTTCAAAATCATGATCACAAGGTGATGATAAAACAGGGTCTAAATCACATTGATCATTATGAGCTAGAAACATGTAATTACCTAGGCAATCATTAGTTACCTCATGATCAAAATGGTTTGAAAACCGATCATCAACTTGCCATGCATACATGTCCATAGGAACATCTTCAAACACTAGAGAATCTAATTCCTAATCTGACATATACTCACACTCTTGTTGTTGTTCAAGATCTTCTTCATACTCATTTCCTTCTTGCTCAAAGACTAAAACATACTGACAAATTCCTTGCTCATGTGTATGCAAATATTCAAAGTAAACTGGATCTTGAATTCTCTGAGAAGCACATATGTTCTCCTCAATTTCTTGGGCATATTCAAATAAACATGCTAAGGATGAAGACTTCCTTTCTAACAAGAGAAGTACAAGCTCTGAATGTTGAGCTATAACATAGTATACCATGGAAACAATTTCTGTAGGTCAGATCTCCAAAGGAATATCATGATATAGGTTGTAGAACCTTTTGTTGAAGATGGAAATTTTTTTTTCTTAACCTCTTCTCAAGGCATAAAACTCAACGAGGTATAAATCAAAAATTATTTTCTTACCCCAGTGCTTTGAAGAAGCATTAGTCAACTCGATCCAAGAGCCAATAGAATCAACCCTCAAATTCTTAAACCATAAAACAACATCTCTAAATAAATATTTGGAGAACAACCTCATAATAACATCATCATGTATAATCTTGAATTGATCAACAAAGTTTTCAAAATCCCCAAATGTATCTCTATTGTGACATGATCCTCTCCAGAAAACCGGGGAATATATTCAAGGTAATCAAGAGGATAAGGATGAAGGTGACATGGTAGTCTCAAAGGTTTAAACAACTTCATTCTGATTTTAGTTTGAAAAGCAGTGGGGTAATCATGAGGATTGACAAGATGATTACAAGGCTCAACAGTAATGGCAAAGGGTCAAGAAATCTGGTTAGGTTTTGAATCAGTTTCAACCTTCGTAAGGTTACATGGTTGATTCAAGTCAAAAGGTTTTTGAATATAAAGATCATCTTTATGAACAACCATAGGTGCAAATACTGAATAAACATACACAATACAGGCAGTATGCAGATCTTCTTCTTCTAAAGATGGATATATAAAATAAGTCTTATGATCATCCGAATATACGAAACATAATATGATCCTTTTGATACGTGAAGGGAAAATAAAGAATGAGTTGATAAAGAACAACAACAGTTCATGAAGAAGGCTCATAAACTGATACATGGATTTTCCTTTATGCCCTTTCATCTTTCTATCAACCAGATCGTTCCCAGTGGAGTCTTTGATTGTGGATTCACCAGAAAGATTGTTACGATCAATTATGTGTCCTTCCTTTGTCTTTCATCAAAAGTAGAATTTGTGTTGTTCTCCCAGGGAAACTAGCTCACTTTCGTCCTCGGAAACGACGCCAATTTGTTATCACTCCAAGAGTCTTTCCTTGACTGTAAATGGAACGAACTTGGTACCTTAACCAAATATTTAAATAAGGGTATAAATTGGATCAATTTGAGTAACTTTATCATAATCTCACTCACTCATACAAACAAGTATTTCTACTACACTGTTCAGATAGTTTTAAAGGATATGATGGATGGAGAATACTTGAAATACAAGTAGAATCATACAAACAACAATTTCGTATCAATGACTAGCTATCACAAGAAAAGAGTTGTAAATATTTTTCTACCAATGTAGAGATAAGAATGAAAGTTATCAATCAGTGAATAGACATAGATAAATGAATATAATTCATCCACATGTATAGAAATAAGAAGAAAAATGAAAGTTTGGACAACATAATGAAAGAATCTTATATTCTGATATATACAAGTCTCTATTTACAAAGAGTTTAGACAAATTCTCAAAGTCACCTCTCTAGTAACAAAGACTAACCCCCCAACGATTACAAAATGATGGCTTTAAATAGAACCATTTGATATCCCAAATACTAGCTAATCTTAAGGAAAATAATATCAGCTAATAATCTCAGAAAATAAAAAAAAATTGAAAAACAGTTGCAATGTGTCTCGAAAGTTTGTTGGAATCATTGGTCAAATTTGTTTGAACTTGAAATGTTGGAGCTAATTACAAGGAGCTTCAAAACTACCACTTGTTTTCCATCTACCACCTGTGTATTTGTTGGCCCTTTTTCAATATAGATTTTATTTTTATCTCTTGAATGACTGCCACATATCTTTGACTATTGATCTCTTGAGGCCAAATTCCCTTCCAATGATGCCTTTTAAACTAGATCTGCCTGCCACATATCTCAGTCTCATCCTTAAAATATTAAAAGGTGCCTAAAAGGATGGGATTTAATGCAAAAATATATCGAATGCTAAGAAGGTTGGAATAAACCCCATCAAATATGGAAAAATATTGAAAAAAATACTCGATTGCTAGCTGCTGCCGAGAGTTAGAATTTGTGTCTTTAAGAGACAATACACTTGCTTCCAAATCAGAACTCCCTTATGGTTGGCTTGTGCTGGCTAGGATACAGAGTCTCCAACATTTCACATATTGGCTCTGATTCTTTTTTTTGGATGACTGTTGCTGCCGAAAAACAAGTGAAGGCCAAAGAGGTCCCAACGAATGCACTCACTAGTATACTGGGGTCAATATCAATGATCACATTGATAAGAGGTCCCAGTGTAGCTCCCTTGAACGCAACAACTGCCAGGAGTAGCATCGCCCTCTTTCAATCATTGTTTGAGTAAGTAGGAAAGGATAAGATCTAGATTATAGAACCGATACGAGCAATCTCCGTGAAGAACCTAGCCCTTCTCTGCCAAAAAATTGCATTTGTACTTTAGCTCCGATGACATGGCAAGATTGAGTTTCAATAACCCGAGGATTGAAAACAAAAATTGGATGACATGTAGTACGTGTGTTTGGTTCATTGTGTCTCTCCTCCTCGATCCCTGAAATGTTGTCAATGCCTCAATACCTGCAGACTTAGATTGGCTTTGTGCATTACTATGTTTCTTAATTTTCTTCATGTATGGGAAAAATCCCATATGTTTCGGGCTATTCACTTACCAAGTATTTATATGCACCGATGGTTACAAATTATATTGGTACGTTGATCTGAGAATGCCCCTCATGGGCTCCTTCCTTACGACTTAGTGCATAGCATTGTGTGATAGGATTTGACTTGTAATTTGTTGTGCTAACCCATGCGTATGTGTTGATTGCAGGTGCTTTGAGATGGAGCTTGGCCCTTGGGTGATTTATAATTTTGGTATTATTTTTAAAATAAGACTTCTCTCATAAAGCCCAAAAGCCAAATTTTGGCCAAGATCTTTCCAAAAATAATAAAACTATCCAAAGAACCTTTAACTTGTGTTGATATTGTGTGCAGGTACTTGGTTCATGGAAGAATTGGAAATTGTGACAATACTTGGTTCATGGAAGAATTGGAAATTGTGACAACAAATATTTTTAAGAATGCTTGATGAATCAAGCATGATTTCAATAAAGATGCTTAAAATTTCATCACTACATTTTGAGGTCTAACACCTTGGACTATCAATGAGAAGATCGATCTCAAAATACCTTCATTTAGGCCTTCAAAATGGCCCTGGAAGTTAAAAACTGCTAAAGATAGTAAATTACCAAAATTGCTAGAAAACTATTTTGAGCCAGTTAGAAAAGGTGGGTGGCCACCAATATCCACCTGGATAAAATAGGTTGAGAAGCTTGAAGAATGCGTTGTCACATTGAAATCCAAAATCATCAATCTCAACAATAATTTTGAAGAGACAAAAACATCTACATCGTCCATAGAAAATGTTGAAGAGAAGCACTCCACGTTGCCAGAAAAGAAGAATGAAAAACATAATAAGAGTTATGTAGAAGTACTCAAAGGAAGGAAACATGTTAAGCCATAATCAAAGAAAAATGATAGAGATACATCTTCAGAAAGATCCTCCACATTCAAGCCACAAAGAAGCTTCAATCATGATCTCTATCAACCAAGGAAGGAATTCAGAAGGACTGCACCTCAAAGAAAATAATTCACTCCTAGGTATGTAAATTTCTTTTATGGTCATTGTTTTTATTGTACTAACTTTGGACATAAAATTGCAGATTGTAGGGATTATGAAAGAAATGTTCAATAAAGAAATGATTGTCTGGCTCCACATAACATTGAATGTTACAAATGCCACAATTATGGTCACATAGATCGTGATTGTAAAATCATGATGGATACTTCTATCATATATAATAAAGTTTGGAAAAGAAAACAAGAATAGGTAAAAGAAGAGAACATGAATGAAGGAAAACCAAAATTCATACTCTCAAGATTGGTAATAGTACGAGATCAAGAAAAATATATAGGAAAAAATAAATATGTTAGATACATGCAAGTTTGGAGAAGAAATGAAAAACAAGAAGAATATGTGACTAAAGACCAGGTCCTAGAGATCAAAAGATTTGTAGTAATGTGATAAAGAAAAGAAGAACAAGTGAATAAGGAACAAGACCAAGACATTTTACTTTCAGGAATTGTAGTGAAATATCAATCCACATGCAAAAGGGAATAAGTCAAAGTTCAGAAAGATGATGAGTCTACAAACAAAGAGAAATATTACTCTGCATCACAGTGGTATTTTTCTGAGCCACCCAGCTTGGAGATTCCCAGTGAAAATGAATATTGACATGGATATCTAGTTTTCATTGATGGAGTGGTTGATGTCAACATATATGTTGGGTGCATTTGATGAAGTCTACATGTAGGCCCGAAGGTATGGTCATGGAACCCATAGTTGATCGACCAACAATTTATTTATGAATAAATACATAAAGGACAGTGTAGATGTAGGTAAGACACTAATATATAGATAGTACATGTCATCCCATTTTCGGTGATATATGGCATGCCACGTAGTTCCTCACGATTGAGGAGATATGGCTTTATGAAGTTGGAGGACCCTCAAAGAATCATCTAGAAGTTTCTAGAAGGTCAACAAAGAAGTCAATTATTCTAGAAGCTCTTAGAAAGTCATCAAGAAGTTTGCTAGTCAAAGTGGTTTCCACTAGAAGTTAATTATGGGTAAAGTTGTTGCAACAAGAAAATAATTAAAAATAAATTATTTTCAACAAAAAACTGTGACTTTACTAATTATGGATAAATTAGTTGTAACAAGAAGGTGGGTTAGCCTAGAAGAAGGAATATGGGTAAAACAATTACAAGATGGCCCCTAAAGGGAGGCACTTGGGAAGTATAAATAAGAAATCAAGAGACTCCCATTAGAACCTATTGATCACACTGTATATCTATCTTCTGAAAGGTTATTGGAAGGTATTCATTGACATATCTGAGGTAGTTTCATAAAGTCGATAGTTTTGTAGCCATGGTGGTTTTGTAGCCACAGGTTTCAGTAGCGGCAGAAATTCAATATTTATGTAGTCGCAGTAGTTCTGTAGTTGCAGGTTTTGGTAGTGGAAGAAAATCAACAGTTCTGTAGTTGTGGTATTTATGTAGCCATGGGTTTTGGTAGCCGCATAAATTTGACAATTTTGTAGCCACATGTGGTTCTGTAGCTGCAAGTTTCAGTAGCTATAGAAAGTGGCAGTTATGGTAGTTGCGAGTGTTTCTATAGCCACAGGTTTCAGTAGCTATAGAAAGTGGTATTTTCGAGTGTTTTTGAATCCACAATTTTCAATAGATATATAAAGCATTTGTTTCAGTAGCCACGAATGATTTGGAAGCTGCAAAAATTTGGAAGTTCAGTAGCTGCATCATAGTTTCAGATTGGAATTATTCCAATTGTTGCATGGTATGGTATAGGTCTTAATGTTGATGCATCAAGATTGATACATGATTATAGGTATGTCTATATGCAAATTTTGAAGGTTATATCTTGGTTATGGTATGGTACATCTTAGTGGTGGTATGGTACATGTTAAGGTTATATCTTGGTAATGTTATGGCTCATATTGGTGGCATTGCTTGATGATATTTTGGAGATTATGGTTTATTCTTGATGCACATCTTGAGAGTTTTTGTACTTGTTTAGTACATGGTTTATGCCATATATTTTAGCACATGTGTGAAGAATGTCATATGGTACATGTTTGATGTAGTTTGGATGAGTTTTATTTTTGAAGACATCGGTACAAGTTGTGGTTGCATAACAGTGAGGGTTTCATCCATGGTTGATGTGATAGTTCATTAGACTTGTTTCATGGATGGTATGGCACATACTTAAGGAATATCATGGAGGCCCCTTTTGGTTTATGGTTGCATATGGTTGAGGCTCATGCTTTGGTGTTATGCTTGAGACATATCCTTGGTACATTATATATGGTTATTATGGTTCATTGTTAGAGGCACATCATTGTGATATTGGAATATACTTGTTATATGATCTTGGTTAATTATGATGCATGCTTGAGGTTTTGGTTTATAAACTGATGCATGTGTTGGTACACAGTTGATGATTGATGTACATGGTTGATGGTTGAGGTACATGGTACAGGTGTTGGTGCATGGTTGATGCATATGTGGTTGTATAGGTGTTGGTGCATGGTTTATGTGTGTGTTGTCATAGAGGTTGCGGTACACAATTGATGCTTTGTAGGGTACAGGTTAATGTTTTGGTACATTCTTGTTCGAGGCATGTGTTGATGATGTTGGACATCTAGTTGAGAGGTGTCCTTGATATATGATTCATGTGAGAGGATCTGGTTGAGTATTAGTGACAGTGACAGGTTGGATAGGTTGGTTAGTGATAAGTTGATGTGCCAGGTTGAAAGTGGTAGTGATGGTGATAGTGATAGTTTTAGTGATTGTGGTAGTGACAATTGGCCTACACATATTTCAGGGCGATGGGATGGGGCAAGGAAAGGGTGTTGTAGCCTCATTCCAGTTGGTGCCGGAGAACATAGGGAGTTAGATATTCCTTCAGGTTGGATCCTATAAAATAAGAGATCGTACCCTCCTTCCAGTTGCAATTGGAGAATTGGGAAGTTGGTGATTTCAATGAATGTTTTATTTGATATATAAGAAATCATTCTATGGTTTTCTCCCATTTGGGTTTCCACATAAATTATGGTGTATTGTGTAGTTGATGTGATGTTTCTTATGTTTATATGATCATTATACATTGATTATATATTGATGATATTTCGATGATAAAGTTACCATATATATATTGTGGTTAAAAGTGGTAAAAGTGCTCATACTGATTCACCCCTCCACCCCCTCCCCCGCCCCCTCTTAGTATTCCAACAAATAATTTATTAAAAAATGAAGAATGAATTGTTTATCTATTACGAATTCATAGCGAGGATGAATAAAAAATTGAATCATTATCAAACACAATAACTAAAGGGATAAGAAATCTAGTTATAAAATGATGTTCAATGAATTTGATGACTATAGTTTCATTAACTTGAATTAATAACGCAACTTCATCCCACCTTATGAAATAACCAGCAGTAGCCAAGTTATATTTTTGTTACTTAGAGGAATGTAGATTTACTTCTCCAATTATATCAATTCCCCACTACTCAAAAGTTCGTTCAATTGAAGCATATTGCAATGGTATGGATGCTTGTTTCTCTCTTCCAACACTTAATTGACATACCTTACATTTTTTAACATAAGAGCGAACATCCTTCAAATTACTAGGCCAATAATAACAAATTCTCAAAATTTTGTGATTGATGGTTTCTCCAGTGAAGTGAGCTCCAATTGGCCCATCACAGATATCCTTAAGAATTTTTTTTTGAATCTTCCTTTTCTAGACATCTTAAAAAAACACCATCATATTTCTTCCAAAAAATAATTCCATTAAAAAGTTGATATTGCACAAATTTAAATCTTAGTACCCTTTTACCTTTAGATTTCATATTATTAGGACTAGTCCTATGGTGTAATAAATATTTAAGGTACAAGGACCATGAGTCTAAGTCATCAGGAATGTAAATAAATTCATTGGTGAGAACAACAAGTTCATTCTCCTATCCTTCTCCTTTATTTATTGCATAATCTTGCGATTTAGCTACTAACTTACAAAGTCCTTGAACATGCACAATGTTCGTATGTTTAAATTCAAAACCATACTCTCAAATGGTAGTCATCTAATTCCCTGTTTGTTCACCTGATTCTTGTTGAACAAAAAGTGATCTAACTACAAGATGAGGAACAATCACCTTGCTATAGTTTTTTAAAATGTAGGGTCTGAAGTGTTTAACAAACCTAAAAACAACATATGCTCATTTACCAATGGATGGGTAATTTAACTATGCTCCTTACAAATTTTTACTCAAAAAATAATTTGGGCACACATTTCCTCTTGAATCCTTCTGTGTAATTACTACTACCAAAGAATGATCATATGAAAAAGTATAAGGGGAAAATCATGATCAAAATTGGGACTACATAAAATTGGAGCATTAGCAATTATAGTCTTCATCTTTTCAAAAGATTCATTTTCAACTTTTGTCCATTAAAATTTAGCATATCTTATCTTTTGTAATGGTTTATAGTTTTAGTGAAATTGGGTATATATCCCCTCATAAAATTAATATTTTGGAAGAAACATTCCATTTATTTTTTGTTTGAGGAAAAGGGATTTGAACAATGGATTTTGTTGGAATATTCACCAATACTGAGAGGGGGGGCCGGTGAATCAATATTCAACACTTTATACCATTTTCAATCACAACTTGTAAACATTACATTATCAACAATTTATCAATTATGTGTTCAAGATAATGTTCCATTCAAGATATCATAAATATAAAACCATAGATTCACAATACACCAAAATTTTACATGGAAACCCAAATCGGAGAAAAACATGGAACGATTTTTAATATATATATTTAAGATTACAATCACTAGAAGCACCAAATTCCAAAATTCTCCAACACCAACTTCAATCAGGTACCAACCCCCTGATTTATGGGCTCCAAACTAAAGGAAGCTACAACTCCCCAAATTCTCCAACTCCAACTATAAGGAGGCCCCAACCCCCTTATTTACAGGGTCCAACCTAAAAGAAGCTACAACTCCCTATATTTTTTGGCTTCAACCCCATTTCCTTTACCCTTCCTTCCTTCCTCCCTGGAATATAAGTGTGAGACTTAACCTATCATTGTTTTTTTCATTGATACATCATTTGTTGATACTGAGAGGGGGGTGAATCAGTATCAAGTACAATTTAAAAACTTTTTCAACTTATACTTAAACCATTCAATTATATCCAATGAGAAAAGAACAATAGTATAAGAGTTACACCAATACACCACAATACACCATGCACAATATATGAGAAATAATCAGTAGTTATTGTTCAAGGGAAGTAATGACTTCCAAAGGTAGCTTCATCTTCCAAGTGTAAAGGGAGGGATAAACCTCCAAGAGGAAGAAACAATCCTCCAATATCAAGAGATATTTTAACTCTCCATCCTTTCCCCTTCCTTCCGCCCAAAAATATACGAGAGATAATAAAACTTCACATTAAATCATCACCATCAACCAATCGTCACATAGAACCTAATAATGCTTCTTGAGACGTCTTCATTTTATACAATTATTCAATTCTTAGAATACTTTGATCCTATAGATAATATTATTCAATTTATTCTCTGAAACTTCTCCAAGTTTCACTCTTTGAATCCTCCCCAAAAAGAAGTTATAGAGATAATGGTAGACCTTGTTCAATTCTGGTTTATTCAGGAGATCGAACATGTATAGAATGCCCTGCACTCAATATTTAGCATCTGATTCTATCCCTCACATACAAGAAACTAAAATCCGTACGCTTTCCAATTCAATTTTTCCTATGTTATTTAGATTCTCGATGAAGAAGTTATGACTGTTTTACCTGGAACACTTGTTTATTGACTAGCTTCAGGACTGGTAAAAATCCCTATCTTCCACAGAGTGTATCTCCATAATTATAGCGAATCAATATCTGAAACGTTTACCATAGGTACCTTGATATGTGTTCTCAATACCATAGCAATTTCACCATCTGAATCGTTCTAGAAAAAAATTTATATCAAAAATGGTAAGATGACCTGAAAATAACATACCTTAGAAAACATCACCAAAAGACTTCATCCTCCCTTCAAATCCAGCCTTCTTTACTTATGATTTCCTCTGAAGTTTGACTTGTGTATCAAATGAATGTATAATGATATTTATTTATACAATTTATGTCACTTCCTTTTAACATTAGGGTCGACCTGACATTTTCTTATTTTGTAATTCTTTTCTTTAATTATCTTCAGAGCCTACATGTACTTCCTTCTTCAATTCACTTTGTCATCTTCAAAAACAATTTTCTCCTCAACCATGAGGATCCACGTGATGTGCAACATACCACTAGAAACAACATGATGTATACTATCCATCCATGGGTGTTTTATATGCATGTGCATTGTTCTTCATGTCCAAATACCTTCATCAATCTTGCGGTCCAAAACCCATGACTAGGGTTGCCATCAATGACAACAACCAATATTCCAACAATCTCCCCCTTTGTCATTGATGGCAACACTCATGCTCCCCCTATCATCATGATCCCAATTTCTCTCCCACTTTGACATCAATGGAAAAGGGTAGGGATTCTCCCTCTGAGTTTAATGGCAAAAGGTAACTCTCTTTTTTGGGGTTGCTCCCCCTGAACATGTGGCACTCAATAATACTTCATCCTTATTTTTGGTCTTTGGGACTTTTTCTTCCTTGGAATCCTTTTCTGTGGCTTTTATCTTCTCTCTCTTCTTCATGTCTAGGATGTATATATTGTTTGGTCTTCTTGTTGCAGTTGCAACTAATCTTCCTGAGTTATTTTCTTTGATTTTACATTTTTGGGAGTCAAACGTAAGAGTGTATGCTTGATCACACATTTTACTAACACTGAGTAGATTATGCTTCAAGTCTTCAACCAATAGGACTTTCCCTACTTTTACATTTTCACTTCCAAGCTTTAAAGTTCCTTTTCCAAGTATTTTGGTAGATGAGTCATCTCCAAATTCAACATTTCCACCCTTTTTCTTTAAGCTGACAAATTTTCTTTGATCTTCGGTCATATGAGATGAGCACCCACTATCTATGAACCATTCATCTTCTTCTTTGCATTCTTTAGTGACCAATGCTATTAGACAATTTTCATTGTGTGGAATTTCTTTCCTTTTCCATGTTGTAGTTGGTATGCAGACTTTTGGCATACAATTATCTTCCTTCATCTCTCTGCAATCTCGTGCTTTGTGACCAAGATTATTGCACTTGTAACATACAATATTTTGATCCATTAATGGGTCAAATGGATTATAATTTCTTTTGACAAGTATACGAACATTTCCATATCTACTATTTTCACCATTCATGTAGCTTGCATAGTTATTCCTTTCATTGATTCTACAATTGATTGCCTTGTGTCCAAAATTTCCACAAGTATAACAATGTCCAAGAAAGAAATTTTGATACCTGGGCGTAAGTGATATTATTTTTGGTGTGGTCCATCTAGATTTACGATCTATTCTTCAGTAGTTTCCTTAATAATGATTGCTTTCATACCTGATGGGAGAGGATCTTCTTGATGTCTCATTCCTTCTGAATTCTAGTCTTCTATCTTGTTGTTCAACTTGTTCTGAAATGTTGGTTTCATCATTTTCAACTTCTTTTTCTTGTTTTGTTGTCTTCAAACTGTCATTGTATCCTAGTCCTGTCTTGTTGTTTGGAGATCTTTGACTGCTAAGGATCTCATCTAATTTTTCAGTTCTTTTTTCAAACTTCTTCAACTTTTTTGTTGTCAATAGGAGCTCCCCTTTTGTGTGATCCAATTCTTCTTTCATTTTCTCATAATATTCTAATTGTTTCTTCAAGCTATTAATGGTATTTTCAAGCTTGTAATTCTCTTCTTCACAGCTACTGAGTTCAACTTTTAATATTATGTTTGTGTTTCTAAGGTTTCTATTTTCAGTTTAAACATACTTCAAATTTTCAATATTCTCATCTTCTTGTTCACTCTTTGCATTGTCTTTGTATCCCCAAAAGGAATCAAGGTTGGTTTCTTCATTTGAATCTTCTTCACAAATGATTTCTTCTTCTTTAGAATTCTTGTGATCATCATCTCAGGTTTCTTGGGTTATGAAGAGGACTTCTCCTCCATCATTATCTTCTTCATCACTCTCATCTGAGGAGATGTCATCATCCTTGGAGTAGAAGCTCTTTTTATTGTTGAGACTTCTCTTTTTGTAGTAGCAGTTTTCAACAATATGTCCTATTATACCATAGTTAAATCATTTGAGAGGAGACTTACCTTTGTATCTTCCACTTCCCTTCTGGAACCTTCTTACAGAATTTGTTATTTCTTCATAAAGGTCGTTATCCTTGTCTTTTGTATTCTTTATGGATTTAAAGGCTGCTTCATTGTTTGGCTGATCACTTTATGTACCTATTCTCATTTCATAAGCTATAATAGACCCATGTAATTCATCCATTTCCATTTTGGTCAAGTCCCTATTTTCTTCAATGGAAGAGACCTTAGCATCATACTTCAAGAGAAGTGATCTCAACACTTTTTGTACAACCAAGGATTCATCAATATCTTCACCTAATCTTCTGATAGCATTAACAACTTCATCAACTCTAAGAAAATAGGTTGCAATATCTTCATTTTCATTCATCTTCAAATTTTCAAAGTCTTCTCTATGTCGTTGAAGCTTGACCTGCTTAACTTTTGGATCACCTTCATATATTCTCTTGAGTTTGTCCCATACATCCTTAGTAGTGCTACAACCCATAACTTTTCTAGCAATGGTTGGTGCCAGTGCTGCTAGAATAACATGTAAGTATTTTGAATTACAACTCATAAGCTTCTTCTCATTTGGATCGGTTGGAGCATTACTTGGGATTACATAGCCATTTACAATTGAGTACCAAATGTCTACTCCCAAAGCCATTAGGTAATTTTTCACTCTATCACTCCAGTATGCATAATTTCTTCCATCAAATTTTTAAATCCCATTTGAAATGTGCTCATGGTCATCCATCTCTACTTATGATTTTCGTTCCAGTGGTTAAACTGTTCTGAAGGCAACCTACTCTGATACCAATTGTTGATACTGAGAGGGGGGTGAATCAGTATCAAGTAAAATTTAAAAACTTTTTCAACTTATACTTAAAAAATTCAATTATATACAATGAGGAATGAACAATAGTATAAGATTTACACCAATACACCACAATACACCATGCACAATATATGAGAAATAATCAATAGTTATTGTTCAAGGGAAGTAATGACTTCCAAAGGTAGCTACAACTTCCAAGTGTAAAGGGAGGGATAAACCTCCAAGAGGAAGATACAATACTACAATATCAAGAGAGATTTGAACTCTCCATCCTTGCCCCTTCCTTCCTCCCAAGAATATACGAGAGATAATAAAACTTCACATTAAATCATCACCATCAACCAACCATCACATAGAACCTGATAATGCTTCCTGAGACTTCTTCAATTTATACAATTATTCAATTATTGGAATACTCTGATCCTGTAGATAATAGTATACAATTTATTCTCTGAAACTTCTCCAAGTTTCACTCCTTGAATCCTCCCCAAAAAGAAGTTATAGAGAGAATGGTAGGCCTTATTCAATTATGGTTTATTCAAGAGACCTAACGTGTATAGAATGCCCCACACTCAATATTTAACATCCAATTCTAAAACTCTCACACACGCAACTAAATTCCATACTCTTTCCAATGCAATTTTTCCCACGTCATTTGGATTCTCGATGAAGAAGTTATGATTGTTTTACCCAGAACACCTGTTTATTAACTAGCTTTAGGACTGGTCAAAAAACCTATCTTCCACAGAGTGTATCTCAATAATTATAGTGAATCAAGAGCTGAAACTTTTACCACAGGTACCTTGATATGTATTCTCAATACCATACCAATTTCACCATCTTAATCGCTCTAGAAAAAAGGTTATAGAAAAAATGGTAAGATGACCTGAAAATAACATACCTTAGAACACATCACCAAAAGACTTCATCCTCCCTTGAAATCCAGCCATCTTTACTTATGATTTCCTCTAAAATTTGACTTTTGTATCAAATGAATGTATAATGATATTTATTTATACCATTTATTTCACTTCCTTTTAACATTAGGGACGACCTGACACTTTCTTATTTTGTAATTATTTTCTTTAATTATCTTCATGGCCTACATGTACTTCCTTCTTCAATTCATGTTGTCATCTTCAAAAATTCATTTCTCCTCAACCATGAGGATCCATGTGACATGAAACATACCACTAGAAACAACATGATGTATACTATCCATCCATGGGTGTTTTATATGCATGTGCATTGTCCTTCATGTCCAAATACCTTCATCAATCTTGCGGTCCAAAACCCATGACTAGGGTTGACATCAATGACAACAACCAATATTCCATCATCATCATCATCAAAATAAAAATCAACCTATCATTGTAACTATCATTGATACTGATACATCATCATCATCAAAACCAAACTCAACTGGTCATTGTAATTGTCACTGATATTGATACATTATCAACATCAAAATAGACTCAACTTGTCACTATTACTATCACTAATACTAATTCATAATCATCATCAAAACTATATCCACCACAACTGATATGTCAACATCATCAAAACTAGATACAACATAATAGATACATCATCATCATAAAAAACTAGATCCACCACAATTGATATATCATCATCATCAAATATAGATACACCATAAATGACATATCAACATCATCAACCTGGGTCCACTTAGAAACTAGGTCCACTTAAATATCCTAGGTCCACGTGGTTCCACATATAAACCCCAACATAACTTTTTAAATTTATCTTGAACACATGTTTGGGACTAGTTTATGGATTAGTCACAAACCCTAACTTCCAACAAGAATAAATATGTACATATAATGAATCAGAGTCTGAAACTTGTACCCACAATATTATTGTATTTCTTCTATGAAATTCCTCCAAGTTTCTCTCCTTGATTCGTCACTGAAAAGGAGATATAGCAAGAATTGTATACCTTCCTAAATTTTGGCCTATTTTGAAGAGAAAATTTTTACAAAATTCCACTTGCTCAATATTTCATATGTGATTCTGAAACACACACAAACAAATATTAAAGATTGCAATATTTCCAATGCAATTTGTCCTGTAGAATTTGGACCCTCTATGAAGAAGTTATGATTGTTTTACCTGGAACACCTGTTTGAGACTAGTTACAGGACTAGTCAAAAACTCTATATTCCATAGAGTGTATCTCCAAAAGTACAATGACCCAGAAGATGAAATTCATACCACATGTACCTTGATATGCATTCTCAATAGCCTCCAATTTTCACTATTTGAATCATTCTATAAACAAACTTATAGTAAAAATGGAAAGATGACCTTTAAAAAACATACCTTGGAACACATAATCACAAGACTTCATCTTTCCTTATAATTTATCTGTCATAGATGATTTTAGGGGCGAAATTTGAGGCCCTAAAATTTCAAGTGGGCGAATTTTTATAATATAATGCTTTATAAAATTTATGAAGTTTAGCCCAAAAAATATATTTAATGAATTAATACTTAACCTCTTCACCAATTGTATTTTTAATTCTTTCATTTAATTGGAATATTTAGCCCTCTACCCTCTGCAATTCGAGTCTACATTGGCTTATAATAATTTGACCCTCTACATCTCAAATCCACATTCGCCTAGCAAAATTCAAGCCTTTGTGCTTGAAATTGACATTCACCCAAGAAAAATTGGTAAATTTAGCGTGGGGAATGCAATTTGCCCTCCTAAAATTTTCACGAAATGTAACGATGTTGTTTGTCGTTTGGAAAATAATGAGAAAAGTCGAGTTCACCCTTCAAATTTTTTGCATGTCGCAAATTTCTCCCTGGTGAGTTTTATATGTGAAGTTTTTGTTTCCAAAATTCCTTGAGAAGAGTTTTCATGTGTTTCTATGATCTTATTCGATGGCATAGGACATATTGTAGGGTTTCTTTAGTTTTTTTCCATTCTTTATTTTTCTATTATTTGAAATCTTTAACATTTATGGGTTTTTTCGGATAAAGATTTCATTAAAAGGTAATGATCTGTAGGGTTTCATATCTATGCGTTCCTAGAGTAGAATGTAAATCGAAAGAAAAGTTGTAAGAACTAGAAATGGGACTTGGACCAAGACTAGAACTGATCAAGAGTCAAATCAATAGGGAACTGAAACTGACATGTGAACTGGTTTAATATTAAATACACAAATATGAAAAATTTAATTTTTTTAGGGTTTGGGAGGGAGTGGGGAGGGGTTTTGTTTTGTTTGAATTAGTTTTGAATGAGTCTGAAATAGTTAGTCTGGTTCAACCATTGGTTTGGGGGTTAGTTAAGGGTCTGTACCAGTGGGTTTGGGTTCAGACTGTCTATTTTTGATAGCATTGCTCCCAACTAATTATCCGTCAATATGTTCCTAGAATAGATATGTTTGGATGTAACTCCCTATGAAGTGTTACCAACATAGTATGTAACTACTTCCATGAATGAGTGCATGAAATGGTTGTTGGAAGATTGGTTGTTGTCATTGATGTCAACCCTAGTCATGGGTTTTGGACCGCAAGATTGATAAAGGTATTTGGACATGAAGGACAATGCACATGTATATACAACACCCATGAATGGATAGTATACATCATGTTGTTTTTGGTGGTATGTGGCACGCCACATGGTTCCTCATGGTTGAGGAGAAATAAATTTTTGAATATGACAAAGTGAATTGAAGGAAGTACATGTAGGTCCTGAAGATAATTAAAGAAAAGAATTTCAAAATAAGAAAGTGTCAAGTCAGCCCTAATGTTAAAAGGAAGTGACATAAATGGTATAAAAAAACATCATTATACATTCATTTGATACAAGTCGAATTTCAGAGGAAATAAGAAGTAAAGAAGGCCAAATTTCAAGGGAGGATGAAGTTTTTTGGTGATGTGTTATAAGGTATGTTATTTTCAGGTCATCTTACCATTTTTGCTATAACCTTTTTTTTAGAACGGTTCAGATGGTGAAATCGATATGGTATTGAGAAGACATATCAAGGTACCTCTAGTAAAAATTCATCTCTTTATTTTCTATAATTATGGAGATACACTCTGTGGAGGATAGGGTTTGTGACCAGTCCTGAAGCTAGTCAATAAACAGGTGTTCCAGGTAAAACAGTCATAAATTCTTCATCGAGAATCCAAATGAAGTGGAAAAAAATTCATTGGAAAGAGTATGGACTATAGTTTCTTGTGTGCGAGTTTTAGAATCGGATGTTAATTATTGAGCGTAGGGGATTCTGTGCAAGTTCACTCTCCTGAATAGACCATAATTGAATAAAGTCTACCATTCTTTCTATAACCTCTTTTTGGGGAGGATTCAAGGAGTGAAAATTGGAGGAGTTTCAGAGAATACATGGAGTAATATTATCTATAGGATCAGAGTACTCCAATAATTGAAGAATTGCAGAAATTGAAGAAGTCTCAGGAAGCATTATCAGGTTCTATGTGATGATTGGTTGATGGTGATGATTTAATGTAAATTTTTATTATCTCTCATATATTCTTGGGTGGAAGGAAGGGACAAGGATGGAGAGTTCAACTCTCTATTAATATTGGAGGATTGTATATTCCTCTTGGAGGTTTATCCCTCCCTTTACATTTGGAAGCTGTAGCTACCTTTGGAAGTAATTACTTAATAAAACTATTGATTATTTCTCATATATTGTGCATGGTGTATTGTGGTGTATTGGTGTAACTCTTATACTATTGTTCCTTGCTCATTGGATATAATTGAATGGTTTAAGTATAAGTTGAAAAAGGTTTTTAAATTGTACTTGATACTGATTCATCGCCCTCTTAGTATCAACAATTGGTATCAGAGTGGGTTACCTTCAATACAGTTTAACCACTGGAAGGAAGATCCTATGCAGAAACGGAAGGCAACATTCCAAATGGGATTCCACCATTTGATGGAAGCAATTTTGAATACTAGAAAAACAGAATGGAAACGTAGTTGAAATCTCTTGGGGTAGATGTTTGGTTCTCAGTTGCTTCAGGATACAATTCTTTGAAGAAACCAAAGACTGCAGCTCAGAAGCAAGCAAAAAGGAACAACAAACTGGCAATAGATGCCATCCTGGATGGATTAATAGATTCAGTGAAATCCAAGGTGGGATCATGTGCATCAAAAAAAGAGATTTGGGACAAGCTACAAGAACTTTATGCAAGGGAAGAAGTAGAAGAAATTGAAGAAGACTAAAACATCTCAAATTTCAAAGAAGAAAATAGAGGTCAGTTCTTTTGCTTTAATTGTGAAGGAGTGGGACATGTTGAATTTGAATTTCCTCATCCAAGGATTGAAAGAGATGACAATGAAGAAGAAAAAACTCATGAAGTAGAAATGATTCAACAAGAAGATGGGAATCTTAAAAATTTAAGCATGTTGAGATTGAAAATAGCAAGCTCAAAGACACGCGTAGAAAACTAAGAAGTGAATTGGGTAGTTATGAAAAGACAGTTGTAAGCTTAAAGAAACAATTAGAATACTTTTAGAAACTAAGAGAAGAAACCATTTCCTTGAAAAATCTACTTGAAGAAGCAAGAAGAATAACATAAGTAAAGAAGGTCCAAATGATAAAGAAAGAAGAAGATTGTGAGAAACTTGAACAAAAAGTTGTCTCATTGAGAAAGAGCTTAAGAAACTCTCAAGTGCCAAAAGAATTAAAACATCTTGGATGCATGGGTGAAACTTCATACAAATAAGATGAAAATACCAACAAGAAGGTTGAAGAAAGAGATACACAGACAGTTGATGAGAAGTGGACCAATATACCAGAAAGAAGGAATGATTACAAAAGAGATGAATATCCAAGAAGACCTCCTACCTTCAGGAATCAAAGAAGCTTCAATCAATATGAAGGAAACTACAGAAGAGTAGATCATGAAACCAGATGGACTACATCACAAAGAAGGTCACTTACTCCCAGGTATCAAAATTTCTTTCTTGGTCATTGTTATACTTGCAAAAAGTTTGGACATAAGGCAATTAATTGCAGAATCAATGGAAGGAACAAATACGTAAGAAACATGAATGGTGTAAACAGAAGATATGGAAATAATCGTGGATTTGTCAACATAACTTATAATTCATTTTACCCATTGATGTACAAAAATATTGTATGCTACAAATGCAATTATCTTGGTCACAAAGCACGTGATTGCAGATATATGAATGAAGATGTCCCTATGCCAACCACAGTATGGAGAAGGAAAGAGATTCCAAACAATGAAGATTGTCGAATAGCATTAACCACTGAAGAATGTAAAGAAGAAGATGAATGGTACATAGACAGTGGATGTTCTTCACACATGACCAGGGATCAAGACAAACTCATCAGCTTGAAGAGAAAGGGTGGCAATGTTGCATTTGGAGATGACTCATCTACCAAAATACTTGGAGAAGGTGTAGTAGAGCTTGGAAGAAAATTTTTAAAAGAAAAGAATGTTCTATTGGTTGAATACTTGAATCATAATCTACTCATTGTTAGTAAAATGTGTGATCAAGGATACACTCTTACGTTTGATTCCCGAAAATGTAAAATCAGAGAAAATAACCCAGGAAGATTGGTTGCAACTGTAACAATAAGACTAAACAACATATACATCCTAGACATGAAGAAGAGAGAGAAGACAAAAGCCACACAAAAGGATTCTAAGGAAGAAAATTTGCCAAAGACCAAAAATAAGGATGAAGTATTACTGAGTTCCACATGTTCAGGGGGAGCAGCCCCAAAGAAGAGAGTTACATTTTTCCATTAAACTCGGGGGGATAAGCCCTAACCTTTTCCATTGATGTCAAAGGGGGAGATAAATTGGGATCATGATGATAGGGGGAGCATGAGTATTTCCATCAATGACAAAGGGGGAGATTTTTTTAAGATTGGTTGTTGTCATTGATGTCAACCCTAGTCATGGGTTTTGGACCACAAGATTGATAAAGGTATTTGGACATGAAGGACAATGCACATGCATATACAACACCCATGAATGGATAGTATACATCATATTGTTTCCGGTGGTATGTGGCACGTCACATGGTTCCTCATGGTTGAGGAGAAATGAATTTTTGAAGATGACAAAGTGAATTGAAGAAGGAAGTACATGTAGGCCCTGGAGATAATTAAAGAAAAGAATTACAAAATAAGAAAGTGTTAGGTCGGCCCTAATGTTAAAAGAAAGTGACATAAATGGTATAAATAAACATCATTATACATTCATTTGATACAAGTCGAATTTCATAGGAAATAAGAAGTAAAGAAGGCCGGATTTCAAGGGAGGATGCAGTCTTTTGGTGATGTGTTCTAAGGTATGTTATTTTCAGGTCATCTTACCATTTTTTCTATAACCTTTTTTTTAGAACGATTCAGATGGTGAAATCTCTATGGTATTGAGAAGACATATCAATGTACCTCTGGTAAAAATTTCAGGTCTTGATTCACTATAATTATGGAGATACACTCTGTGGAAGATAGAGTTTGTGACCAATCCATAAGCTAGTCAATAAACAAGTGTTCCGGGTACAACAGTCATAACTTCTTCATAGAGAATCCAAATGAAGTGGGACAAATTTAATTGGAAATAGTACATACTATATTTTCTTGTGTGTGAGTTTCAAAATCATATGTTAATTATTGAGCGCGAGGTATTCTATGCAAGTTAACTATCCTGAATAGACTAGAATTGAATAAAGTCTACCATTCTTTCTATAACCTCTTTTTGGGGAGGATTCAAGGAGTGAAAATTGGAGGATTTTTAGAGAATACATTTAGTAATATTATCTATAGGATTAGAGTACTCCAAGAATTGAATAATTACATAAATTGAAGAAGTCTCAGGAAGCATTATCAAGTTCTATGTGATGATTGGTTGATGGTGATGATTTAATGTAAAGTTTTATTATCTCTCATATATTCTTGGGTGGAAGGTGTAACAACCCTGGTTAAATAGTTGCATAGGGTTTATTAAGTATAATTAATTAGATAATTAACTGTCCTAATATGTTTTAGTTAAACAATGATTATTTCTTAATAATATTATTTATTTATTTATTAATTGTTTATATCTATTGATTGATTAATTAATTAATTAATTGACTCATTAAAGATTTGAAGTAATAAATTAGAGGGGCTTAATAACTTTAAATTATTTATTTTAAGAATTTACGTATGCGGGGGGGGGGGAATGAAGCATTAAATGGAGGATAAGGTAATAAATGAAGGATAAGGTAATAAAGGCAGGGGATAAGGTAATAATGGGGAGGATAAGGTAATTAATGGAGGATAGAGAGTCGGTGAATGTGGGGAGATATGAGGGGGAAGAGTCCTATGGGAGAGGATTATGAAAAATTGGGAGGAGAGGACTGTATGTCGGCTGTTGGATATTTTCTGGATTGGGGAGTTTTGTTTTGGGGTTTTTGTGAACCATTGCAGGAGGTACTGGGTTGCTGGGGGTTTTGGGCACGGGGGCCAGGATTCCTTACGGTATCTTGGAGCTAGGGAGCCGGACAAGCTTCTCCTAGATGGCTGGGTGATTAGTCAGTTTGGGCAGGGTTTGGTCAAAGCAACAGGCTGGGCAAGGCAGCAGGGAGGACAACCAGATAAGTGAGAGTTTAGCATCAGGAAGAGGTATTTTATTTATGAATTTGTTGAGTTATGTGATGAATATGTAAATTATTAACATGTTGTTCATAAATTTAATTTATGTTGCTTATATGTTGAACGAAATAAATTACTTATTGTTATGCATAGAAGTAATCTTATCCGTTAAAATTTATGAGATTTAATATTATCTGTTAAAATTTATGAGATTTAATAGGCTAATTAAATTAGGTCTCTACACATGGTATCAGAGCCCTGGTTCAAAATCTGGAGCCAAGGGCCTACCCACCTACTTAGAATCGACTCATAAATAAACCAAAAAACCTTAGAAACTGTTGTAATATTTATGGAGGCCTGTTCACCTTCAAACCTATAAGAAGCCTTGCCTAAAAAAGCTTCAAACTTGTAAGAAGCCTCACTTGTAAAGAGTGATATTTTTTATATAATGAACAGTTTAAAAAAAAAAAAACCTCAACACCGTACACCGTAAACCTCAAATTTACTTTTGAATTTTTTTTTCCATCACTTTTCACATAATAAGTTGTACCATCGTGATTTATAAATTCTTTTATGTTATAATTTTTAATTAAACTTTGTAAATATCACAAGTGATTAGACTTGTAAAGATAAGATGAATATGTAGGTGTATAATAAATATAATACATAGACTTTTTTAAACATAGCTAGAATCCCAACAAGCAAATAAATATCTAACATTTCAATACCAGAATTAACCAAAAGCCTACTTGGATGGAACTACAACCACCTGTTGTAACTCCTCGACGATTCCCCAGATTCTCTTTCTAGCCAATGGAGAACAGATTCAATAGTTCTTGCCCGCAATCGTAAAAATTATGTGAAAGCAATCATAGCGACCTGCAATGTGAAAATAGGAAAAAGGAATCAATTCAATGAGTGTTGGAGGATATTATGGTGAAGGTCTATTACTTTTGCAGAGCAATCAGGGAGCTCATGCCAGATGCCAAACATACAGGAGCTGTTGTGGCCAGGGCCGATTAGAAAATTGAATACCAAGGAGCGCCTGCTTATTGACCAGTGCAACCTTTACAGTGGTTTACTAAATTTAGATTGTCAAGGTTCATAAATTTTCCAAAAATGGAAATATCTTTATAAAAATTTAATGGCCCTAATGGAAAATGAAAATTTATGGGGTATAGTGAAAGGCACGGACGTATAATGTGGAGAGGTTAAACAATTGATTGAGTGGCAAAAGTAGAGACGACACAAAGCCAAATCTATTATTGTTTTTTTTTTGTTATTTTAGATTTAGCATACTGCAAATTACAAAACAAAATGGTCACTGAAATTACTATATCTAACCATATAAAGAAAAAAAAAAGTCATCTAAATAAATTGGGAAGGAGTTGAACCAATAGTTGCTGTAAAAAGTAGAAAATGATCCTATTCTTGCAAATGGAAAGAGTCAATGGGGATGCCTTGGCTATCACAATGGTTGTAGCTTGTTTTCCATGCCTTTACATACCTTATCAAGTCGACTAAGCACTAAAGAAAATCCACAAGATAAAGAAAAAAACAAAAAGATAAATAAGAATAAAACCCCCCAAAAAGAAAAAAAATAAAATAAAGAAACCTTAGGAGCCTTGGGCCCATTTTTCTTTCTTCCTAGCACTCGAGACCTGCATCAATAACACATGTCAGCATTCATAATCATTTACCATAAGCCACACAACATCACAGGTTAAACGAAATTTGGGCCCGAGGGAAAGCTCCATGTTCCCGAGCTATCCTAACATTTGCCCATACCAAATACAGCCATAGGATTAACAACAATATGCAAGTCAAAGTCAAGACCAAGGCCAAGCCACGAAGGAGCCCACGGGTCAGTATGCACCGTGCATCCCGCAACACCACTTGCAGGTAGCCTTCAATTCAAAAAACGCAACGCTACAAAGGAAGAGTTCTCCTCAGCCTCTCCTTCCACAACAAAACCAAGCCCAAGCAACAACTCGACACATAAGCACCATAGCCCAGTGTCGGAGAGGAGCATAGTGTTTTCACAACATGGCCACCCGAAACACAACCCAAAAACCAAAACCAAACGTAGCCCGTAGGTTGTACAAAAAATATATATATAATAACACACAAAAAAAATAGAACAAAAAAAAATATCCCACAGAAAAGGTGCCCCAGGGAATACATTTTTCTTGCCATACATGTGCATCAGACAGGTGCACAGGTTTTCATATACAAACGACTACAGTTTGCAACCAATAACTTTAGTACGGCCATCATAATCAGCCATGGAGGATTTGGGTTAGTTTATAAAGGCATTTTAGGCGACGGTAGAGTAGCAGCAATCAAACAACTCAACAAAGATGGAAAACAAAGAGAACGCGAATACAGAATGGAGGTAACTATGAGCTTGTTTAACAATAAATATCACACAACTCAAAGCCCATCGACAAAGCACCAAGCCATGAGAGAAGAGCATTGAATCTACTGCAAGCGAAGCACAAAGCCGTGCGCTACACACTCAGAAAATTTTTTTTTAGTAATAATAAAAAAAAAAATAGGTGCAAGCCCACAATACAAAAACAATAGAAAGTAGCATATAAAAGCGAGCTCTCAGAGCTGAGCGTCAAGCCACCGAGGGAGGAGCCTCCATCCATCCCCATAACCCTGGCCACACTTGCAAAGAGGGATAGGCAATAGTGAGGGAGTGTTAGGGTTGAGGAGTTTAGGGCTTGTTAGGAGGCGTGTAGGCTTTTAGGTAAGGAAAGAGATGGGGGGGGGGGCACATGGGCCTCATGCGAGGACCCATGATGCCTAAAAGTGATTATATAATTTTTTTTTATCTAGCATTTTAATTTAATTTTATTTATTATTTAATTTTAATTTAGTTTAATTTTATGATTATTGTTTATATTTTACACGCTAAAATTTAAATTTAAAGATAAATAAAAATAACAATAAGTAAAGTAAGAATAAAAAAAAATAATATAAAAAAGAAGAAGAAAAATAAAAAATAAAAGAGGATTTAAGATATTTTTAAATGATAATAATATTAATTAATTAGTAGCCCGCACGGGTGTAGACGGATTGGCAAGTGCCGTGTAAATGGAAGGAAATTTGTAAAATGAAGTCTCATGTTCGATTCTCACCCGGATTTACTCGTGCGCCATTCTTGCGGGTTGGGTGGTTGCACCTGGGGTTATAGTGGTAGCCGACGGGGATCGACCCCGTGTCACGCGAGTATGAGAACCGCGAGTTGTCGATTCCCCCAGTATATAAAATATAAAATATATATATATATATATATATATATATATATATATATATATTAATTAGTAATTAATTAATTAGTAACTAATTAACTAGTGGTTTGATGGATTAACTAATTAAATGTGTAATTAACATTAATATATTTATTAATGTTTAATAACTAACATAACATTATGTTACTAATAAATTTTTATTTTATTGATTAAAAGTTTTGGGGTCCTTGGGTTTTGAACACACGACCACCCACCAAGCCCAAGCCTTGAGAAATGTTCCAACAACAATGTGCCCATGATATTACTTGTAGGTTAAATGTGTTGATCACATGCAAGGGTGACTTTGAGTTTGAGTTTGAGTTAAATTTTATTGATTAAATTTTGTTGGAGAGGATGAGTTTTGAACCGACGACCTATCCACCAAGTATAGAGCTTTCACTGAAGATCGTACACCACTGCGCCATGATAGTAATGGTGGGTTAAATGTGTTGATCACATGCGAGAGAGTCGGTAGTTTTCTTAGGTAGTGACACCAAGATTAGATGCTTAACCCTAACTTAGCCAATCCCCTAAAGAGAGTAACGTCTGTTTACAGACAAGTAAAGAAAAACTTACGCCTAACCCTGTTTTCTAGTTAAGTTGCACAAATGTAAAATGTCCTTGAACTCACCCTGACAACTTTGGTTGATGCAGGTTAAATCATACATGATGGTTAGTACTTGAGGGAATTGAGGCAGAGGAGCATTGTCACAGGCATCGCCAACACCGCCAGCGCCGCTGCTACCATCGCCTGAAATAGCTCTCATACTGCGCTCATTGGAGGCCATAAATGAGACTTTAAAAGGGAAACAACCAACAGGGATCAAAGTGGAACCCCCACCATCTGGAACAGGTAATCCAAAAGCATCGATGGATTTAGGGGGAGGACCTCCACCCAAAGACATCACTAGAGAACTGCAGAATATCAAACTTCCGGATTTTTCCAGGGGTCACGCCAGTGAACGTGCAGAAGCATGGTTGGAAGGCATGACAAGATGTTTTTCCTTAAGGGACTATGCATCCACCTCAAAGGAGAAGATAACAATTTTCCAGTTGAGAGATAGTTCCTTGAACTAGTGGGGCAACCTGGAAAGACAACTGCATCTTACCCCAGACACCATATCTTGGGAACTTTTCGAGGAGAGGTTCCGAAGGAAATATCTTCCAGCTTACTATGAGGAACAACAAGTAGGAGCATTTCATGCCTTAGTATAGGGAAATAGAACCATAGAGGAATATGACATTAGGTTTATGGAATTGGTCAAGTATGTTTCATATATGGATAATGACCAACAATAGGCAGAACACTTTGTCTATGGGCTAAACCCTAAGATAAGAGCTATGGTGCGTATGTGGAAACCGTCTTTAGTAGCGGAAGCTGTGGAAAATGAGCGTTATGCAGAGGAACACATGAAATTAACTAGAGGTACGAGACCTTCCTTTCTGCATCATCCTAGATTCATGGGGAAGGCCCCTAGGACATTTCCCAGGGGAGGGGGCTCAAGGCCACCTCCATATGGTAACAGAGTCGCACCAAGGACAGTAGTCACAGGGATTTCAATGGCATCGAGTGCAACATCTCGTTCAACACCAACGACGCAGGCAGGTCCATGGTCATATCAGGGAGTAGTTAGTAGGGGCAGGGGTTCCAGGGGAAGGAACTCGTTTTAGAGATAGTCACAGAACAGTGCGTAGATTCAATATCGTGTTACCTATTGGGGATGTGGAGGACCCCATTACCAGCGTGATTGCCCAGAGTTACAATTAGGATTTGTGCATAGAGAAGGAAAGGCCCCGATGGGAAGAGCAAGTAGCAACCACCATATTTATGTAGTGGTTAATAATCATCAGGCCGAACATCAATCCATGGTGGTGGAGTCATGAGGTACGCTAAATCATATCAATATTAAGATTTTATTTGATTCTGGTGCGACAGATAGTTTCATTTCACCATATGCATTAGAAAAGAGTGGGTTGGCTACCTACGAGCATGATGACTTTAAACAAGTCGAGATGGCTTCAGGGAAAAAACAAGTGGTAGGACCTAGCGTTGATAATTGTATAGTAGACCTGGGAGTGTGTACTACCGGGTTGAAGGTATACATCACTACTCTCGGGGCGTACGACCTAATCATTGGAATGGATTGGTTATAAGCTCATCAAGCTTTGGTAAATTGTTTCACAGAAAGGGTGCTATGTGTAGACGACGAAGGAAGGCCAGTGGAGATCTAGGGTGTACGGAGAAGGGTGTCATTAAGCTTTATCTCAACTATGAAGGTTAAGTGATGCTTGAGGCAAGAGTGTCGACTATATGTAGTGGAAGCAGTGAATGAAAGGAAGGGACCCTCATTGGATCAGTACCCGGTATTGTCAGAATTTAAGGATGTTTTTTCGAATGAGTTACCAGGGTTACCTCCTGAGAGGGAGCTCGATTTTACTATTGAGCTAAAACTTGGTGTAGAACCAATTTCCAAAAATCCATATTAGATAACAACACTGGAACTTTGTGAATTGCAAATGTAGTTAAAAGAGTTACTGGACTTAGGGCTAATAAGGCCCAATGTTTCACCTTGGGGTGCACCAGTAATTTTTGTAAAGAAGAAGGATGGATCCTTACGACTGTGTATAGATTACAGGGACTTGAACCATGCTATAGTGAAAAACATGGATGATTTTAAGGATGGAAATTTATTTTAAAATGTAGAAACCTTGGCGAGTCTTACTAATCCTTCATATGCCAACTATAAATGTTTGGCGATATTTTTGTAAAAATATTCAAATTTCTAAGGATTTTAGATAGTTTTTATAAAATTTTGGCGATTTTTAAGGTAAAATAATTTTATCCTATAGAATTTGGGTGAATAATTTTTAAAATAGCGAATCTCATTTTTGGAAAAACCATGGAAAATTATCCCATGAGCGAAATTTAGCCCCTAAAATCATCCATGGTGAAAAATAGGTACCCGATGCCACGAACAGATGACCTCTTTGATCAGATGAAAGGAGAAGCGGTATTCTCAAAGATCGATTTGTGATCAGGGTATCATCAGTTAAGGATTAAGGAAGGAGATATACCAAAAACTGCCTTTCAAACTCAGTTTGGGCATTACAATTTTGTCGTAGTACCTTTCGGATTGACCAATGTGCCAGCAGTATTCATGAGCCTCATGACCAGCGTATTCCGAAAGTACTTAGACCATTTTGTACAAGTATTTCTAGATGACATCCTCATCTATTCCAAGAATAAAAGAGAACATGAGGAACACTTGCGAGTGGTGTTGTCCTGCCTTAGGCAAAACAAATTGTATGGGAAGTTGTCAAAGTGTTATTCCAGAAAGAAATTGACTATTTAGGTCATATTATTTCCGGTGAAGGAATCTCTATGGACCCAGAAAAGGTAAAGGCCATTATGGAGTGGCCAGTGATGAAAAATTCCCATGAGGTGAGAAGATTCATGGAGCTAGCAGGTTATTATTGGAGATTTGTGGAAGGATTCTCAAAAATAGAAAAACCCATCACCACTTTGTAGTGCAAGGGGGCCAGGTATGAATAGACGAAAGAATGTGATAGTGCATTCATTGAGCTTAAGAGGTTACTAACTAGTGCGCCAATTCTATGAGTGTCGAATATGGAAAAGGACTTCACAGTCTACATGGATGCCTCGAAGCAAGGGTTGGGGGCCTTGCTAATGCAGGATGGAGGATCGATAGCTTATGCATCAAGGAAATTGAAGAAACATGAAGAGCTTTACGCTACTCATGATTTGGAGTTGACAGCTGTAATGCTATCTCTGAAACTTTGGAGGCACTATCTTATGGGGCGAAACTTTGAGCTCAAAACAGACCATCAAAGTTTAAAACATCTCTTCACTCAAAGGGATCTGAATGCTAGTCAAAGGCGATGGAGTGAGTTTATGAGTGAGTACGATTTTGGTATTTCGTACATCAAGGGGAAGGAAAATGTGGTCGCATATGCCTTGAGTAGGAGGCCACATGTCTTCTCCTTGGTACCCTTAAAGGTCAATCTGAGGGAACGTGTGTTGAAGCAACTCCAAGGAGACAATTGGTATTTAAAGGTTACTTCAAACCTACAGAGTGGGAGGCAGTTAGATCCAAAGTATGAAGGATATAGTCTAGAAGCAGATGGATTATTAAGATATCGAGGAAGGATGTACATCCCTGAAGATGGGGATATTCAAAGCATCATACTGAAGGAAGCCCATAGAGCACTTTATTTTGCGCATCCATGTGTGAAGAAGATGTACGCATACATGAGGAAGCTCTTCTTCTGGGTAGGCATGAAGCACGATGTAGTTCATTTCGTTGCCAAGTTCCTAGAGTGTCGACAAATGAAATCCAACTACCATCACCCGGCAGGCCTCCTACAACCACATGATGTTCCTATGTCCAAATGGGAAGTCATTTCCATGGATTTTGTTGTTGCTCACATCTCATAGACACAATGCCATTCTTGTGATAGTGGATAAGTTAACCAAGAGTTCTCATTTCATTCCGGTAAGAGACACTTACGATGTCACTGATGTGGCACGTGTGTTTGTAAATGAGGTTATCCGTTTGCACGGGATACCTAAGAAGATAATTTCAGATAGGGACTCCAGATTCACTTCTAGGTTTTGGACAAGTTTGCAGTCGACGTTGGGGAATCAATTGAACTTAAGCACAGCTTATCATCCTGAAATAGATGGGAAAACCAAGAGGGTAAATCAAGTCATGGAAGACATGCTCAGGATGTGTGTCATGAATAATCAAACCCATTGGGAGAAGTACCTACCTTTGGTAGAGTTCGCCTACAATAATAGTTTTCATAGCTCCATCAGAATGCCACCCTACGAAGCCCTATATGGAAGGCCATGCAGAACACCATTGAGTTGGGATAGACTAGAAGACTGAGTAACAGTTGGGTCAAAATTGATTCAAGATATGGAGGAACAGGTGATTCAAATTAGGCAGAGACTAAAGGAAGCACAGGATAGGCAGAAAATTTATGCGGATGCACACATGACCGACCAAAGTTATGAAGTGGGAGACCAGGTTTTCATTCATCTCAGGCCTAACAAGAGTACCATATGGTTCGAGAAGGGGACAAAGTTGTCACCTCGATTTATAGGACCCTTCATAATCCAAGAGAAAATTGGACCCGTTGCCTATCGTCTCGTACTGCCACCCCACTTGCATAAAACTCATAACGTTTTTCATGTATCTGTTTTATGTCATTATGTTGTTGATGAATCACATAAACTAAATTGGAAGGAATTGTAGGTATCGAACGTGGGAAATATCATGGTAGAACCATTACACATATTGGACCGTAGATTTTGATAGCTCAGGAACCATCTGGTAGACCAATTTAAGGTCCAATGGGACAAGTATAGTCCAGGATCTGCTACTTGGGAAGACGCCGAGACACTACGATGAGACTATCCCTCACTTTTTTGACCAGCTTGAGAATATGTTTCTCGAAGGTTGGGTGTATGTAACACCACCTTTTGACTTAGACAGCTAGGATTACCTGAGGCCTACACTTTTATTTTCTATTTACAATGAAACTATTAAATGATACACTTAAACTTTTAAGACGTGTGAACCTTTATGAATGTTTAAATATATTTGGATAATGATGGATATGATGCGATATATTGTAAGAATGTAAATTTTATGAATGTTTAAATATTATTGATGATGATGGATATGATGTGATCTGCTATGTGAATGTAAATTTTATGAATGTTTAAATGTTATTGATGATGATGGATATGATGCGATATATTGTGTGACTGAGAATCCTATGAAGGTTTAAATTCTATTAGAATGATATTGGATATGATGCAATCTATTTGGTAAAAGATAATTTTATGAAAGGGTGTCAAAATTGAATTATGGGATATTATGATATCTATTTCTAACTTGAAAAACTTTGATGTAAAGTTGTTGGTACATGGATACCGAATTGAAATGATGGTTGTGTGCAATTACATGATGATAATGCATAGAAATGTATGAGTTTGTGTTACAGACTAATCTGTAGGTTATGGGCTATGAAATAGCCAAGTGATAATGATGATGAAAGTGGATGTCATGAACACTAGCCGAGAAACATTATGGTATGAATATTTGTATCTGAAATTATATTGGTTTGGATGCATTACTATTATATGTGTATTAGTGTAGGATTTCAGGTGATGAGACTGCCCAAAACCGAATAAATGATGACAAAACTCCCAGCAACACAATGCCACTGTATATTCCATTGTAGGTTGTGGACCCTAGTTATGATTAGGAGGGGTGGAGGCATTTCCCACCGTGTAACCTCTAAAACCTGAAGTCATGGGAGGACGGTGTTAGCTCACGCTCCCCTAGACGTGTGATGATGACTGTTAGTTTCTTGTTGGGGAAGCTTGGTTGAGATAGTGACACTTCCTCTTATGGTTTCTATTTGGAGTTAGGCCAATATAGTTGACGCTCCAAGATAGTCCAACAGAGGAAGGATAGGAATGAAGATGGAAGTAAGTTAGGGGGGAGGATGAGTAGAAATAGTTGAAAAAGTATGGAGATTTGTCTTATGGTGGAATTTATTGTTTTTCCCTTCTAATATGAATATTCATAATTATGTAACTAAACCACAGTTGTCTAAATAAAATTGTTGAACTAGATAATTGTAATTAAAGGATTTCACAAACATTTGATTGGTTTATTGTCTTTTATAAAAGAATAGTCTTGTTGATTGGATTGGATGCATACATAAATTACTATAAGGGTGATAGTTATTGATTATTAGTACATGCATGAGACTTGTGTGTACTAGCTACACATGCATTTCTTGTACATGTACACTAGTATGTATGAGTTTTCTTGGCTTACTTACTAATAATGTCGATTAACTGTTATGAATTGGTGAACCATGTTTCTTTTTCCTTGTATCATAGAATACTTTAACTTCGAGATGAAGTTTCCTGAAGGGTGGGTGTATGTAACAACCCTGGTTAAATAGTTGCATAGGGTTTATTAAATATAATTAATTAGATAATTAATTGTCCTAATATGTTTTAGTTAAACAATGATTATTTCTTAATAATATTAATTAATTAATTAATTATTAATTAATTGTTTATATATGTTGATTGATTAATTAATTAATTAATTAATTAACTCATTAAAGATTTGAAGTAATAAATTAGAGGGGCTTAATAACTTTAAATTATTTATTTTAAGACTTTACGTATGCGGGGGGGAAATGAAGCATTAAATGGAGGATAAGGTAATAAATGAAGGATAAGATAATAAAGGCAAGGGATAAGGTAATAATGGGGAGGATAAGGTAATTAATGGAGGATAGGGATTCGATGAATGGGGGGAGATATGAGGGGGAAGAGTCCTACAGGAGAGGATTATGAAAAATTGGGAGGAGAGGACTGTATGTTGGCTGTTGGATATTTTTTGGTTTGGGGAGTTTTGTTTTGGGGTTTTTGTGAACCATTGCAGGGGGAACCAGGTTGCTGGGGGTTTTGGGTACGGGGGCCAGGATTCCTTACGGTATCCTGGAACTAGGGAGCTGGACAGGATGCTCCTAGCTGGCTGGGTGGTTAGTTGGTTTGGGTAGGGTTTGGTCAAAGCAGTAGGCTGGGGAAGGCAGCAGGGAGGACAACCAGATAAGTGAGAGTTTAAGATCAGGAAGAGGTATTTTATTTATGAATTTGCTGAGTTATGTGATGATTATGTAAATTATTAGCATGATGTTCATAAATTTAATTTATGTTGCTTATATGCTGAATGAAAGAAATTACTTATTGTTCTGCGCAGAAGTAATCTTATCCGTTAAAATTTATGAGATTTAATATTATCTGTTAAAATTTATGAGATTTAATAGGCTAATTAAATTAGGTCTCTACAGAAGGAAGGGGAAAGGATGGAGAGTTTAACTCTCTCTTGATATTAGAGGATTGTATCTTCCTCTTGGAGGTTTATCCCTCCCTTTACATTTGGAAGCTGTAGCTACCTTTGGAAGTCATTACTTCCCTTGAACAAAAACTATTGATTATTTCTCATATATTGT